>NW_004624744.1:19422258-19448193 GCF_000247695.1 Heterocephalus glaber
TTTTTTTTTTTTTTGGTAATGGGGATTGAACTCAGGTCCTTGTGCTTGTGAGGCAGACAGCGGAACCACTGAGCTAAATCCCTGGCCCCCATGCATGAGTAATCTGATGATTCATTTTGGACCTCCTCCAAAACTTGCAAATCTGGTTTCTCATATGCTATTGTACTGATTTGGGCTACTTCTACCAGAAAAATTTTAAAAATATATAAATCCTAAATGCACAAAAATTTATCAATGAGCATTTCATGGGTAAAACTCACCTGTTGCTGCTTTGGAGCTCCTGTACACACAATGCCATTTGTCAAGTGGGTGTATGGACAGATGTTATTTGTTTTCCCCAGCCACTACTACTGTGAGCTACACCCACATTTCGTTATAGTAAAATGTATGTTTTCATTACAGAAGAGTGGTGTGGGTATATTTTACCTACTGTGATGCTCAGGTAAACATGCAAAACCTGTTAGAGCATTATGTGGGTAAAAATCCTGGTTTGACATTTTTGTGCGCATGGACACACCTTGCCATTCATTGTACCAACTAGCTAAACATGAGGATTGCTTCCTGTTTCCCCAAGCACAGCTACTATTATGCTAAAATGCTAATATACAGTAGAAAAATATGGGATGGTTTGTTGTAACCCAATATTATCTTCTGCATGGAGAGAGAGCTTCTAGAAAGCCAGTAGTTAAGAAATATGTATTGAGCTCTCACTGTGTGACTGAAACACTTGTCTTCTCTTTGAAAGTGCAGAAGACTCCAGGTCAAATCTCTGCCACCAGGTAATTTATATTCTGATAGGATTCAGATTGACATTCAAGAATAAAGGTCATGTAAGTGAGGTGGTCATGTGGAATAAGTGGGGAAACAGGTAAATGATTCTGAGTGTACAATAGAAACTAATAAAAAAAAAGATAGAAGCAAGAGATAATACTGTGAACATATTTTCCAAAGCTATTGCTTTCTCCTAATTCAATAAAACCTTTTAACAAGGTATTATTATAAATTTCAAATATTCTGTCTCCCTCTCCTTCATTCAGTTCAATTTTGTACTGAACAAAACCTGGATTATTCATCTCATCACCCTATGGCTTAAGCAAACATCAATGTGAATATCCCAGTATAATAAGAAGCTCTATTTAGTAACATACTACTTTAGCATAATAACTCTTTTCCTCTGAGAATTGGTTTTGAAACTCACCCAAATTTTCTTAGAGGAAACTCATTTTGACTGTAATGGCTACATGTGTAATGAGATTAGGCTGACAGAATCCTGCCTTTTTTTAAAAAAAAGACTAAAATATATCAGATTCAAATGCCTTTATTTCAACTTGAGAGTAAGATATGAATAACTAGGGGTAGTTTACAAGTATAAAAGGTTGCAGTTTTATTTTCTACCCACAAAGACTGTTTTTATTACAAATAGTGTGCTCTATCTTGGGAGTATCAATTCAATGTCTGAATCTCCAGGTAGAGGTGTTTCCTTGTCCAGGAGTCTAATAAGCATGCCAGAAAACCACACCGAACAGAGAGCCTAAGGCTAACCTGGGACCATCATCTTGTTAATTTCCTGATGCTCATGTGTGTTTTGTTAACTCACCAATTCTGTGGTTTCTGCATATTTTATGCCTTACCATATATGTCAGAGTAATGGTATATGGGTGGCATTTGTAGGCAGGTGGGAAAGATTTGTCACAAACAGGTCCCTAGGTTTCTGAAAATGAGCCCTGAAAGAATCTGTGTTAAATAAAAAACTATGGTGGTACTCAGTCATTCCAGGCTGAAATGTGAGTTTCTGCTTTCTTAGAGCCCTATATGACCCTATTTAGTGTGTACTACACACACACACACACACACAGACACACACTTGCACATACATACACACATAGAGACTAATTATTTGAACACATGGTTCTGTTAACTTTCTTGGAACTATAGTCTGCTTTCTTCATTCTGACCTTAATCATGTACTACCTTACTGTTCCTTAACAGTTTCATGTCTGTAGTTCCAGATATCACCTCAGAGTAAAATATTTATATCATACAGAACTGAAATTAGGGGTTGTTTTTTAATCATGGTTTTTCTCTCCCACCCCAGTGTCCAATACAGTCCTCTGTACATGACTATTGCTAAAGAAATACAATAATCTTAATGTGTAGCATCATCATTTTTAGCAATTATCAGTCATTAAGCCACATGCCCACGCTCACTGAGTGGTTTCCATTTTCAGTCTTCTTAAATTTTTATAAATCTTGCATATGTTTTAGCTGCATATTAAATTTACAAGAAAATAATTTAAACATTCAAAAATAGTAACATAAAGGTTCATACACTCACCATCACTAATATAACTGAAGTTCCTATGAAGGCCAGTTTAATAGATAATGATGCTAAGGCTCACAGAGGGTAAAAGTAACTTGCACAATTCCACATTTAATTGCTTCTAACTGAAGTCGATGGAGCTCTGGAAGAAAATGTGGATTATATAGAAATGACCAAATTTAGCTATGTAGATAATGGTGGTATAGTTCTTGAAAGAGTTAAAGCAATTGCCAAAATTGTCTGACCTATGGCCAGAAAGTTACTATGAGTTGTGAAAAGCTGCCCTGAGATTTAGAAGAACTTATTCCACAATCATCCCAGAGGGCCTCACTGATCACCCACTCCTTCCTCTTTCTTCTTATCTCACGGTTTGGTGATTTTTATAGCATATTTTTCTTATTTCCCATGAAACATTTATGAGATCCTGCCACTTTAAAATGTAGCTCTAATTCCAGAAAGCAAATGTAGAATTATTAGAAGTGAAATGCTAGTTTTATTTTACCAATGCTTCAGATACATAAATGTCAAATGAGTTAGAGTTCTGGCTTGGAAAAATTTGGGGCATTAGGGGAAATTATCTTAAGAATTGCAATATCTTCAGGCTATAAAATTCAATTGGAAAATCCTATGAAAAGAGTCTTTCTAGTGAGAATGTTCAGAGTTTGACTATGACTGGAAATACCACAGAATAATTAGAATGAAAATGATTTCAATATTTGTAGGCTTCACTGGAAAAATGTAGTGAAAAAATAAAATATTTCAAAAACTTAGGACCTCACAAGCATTTTAGATAATCCTAAGGAAAGCACGTCTTGTTGAATAAAATACTTGCATTTTCATAATTCTTTTAAACATGAACTACTATTAGTAAACTTACAAGTCCAAGTTAACCATTATTATTACTCTAAATGTGTCTTCTTAAATGAATGACCAGGCCTTATTAATATTGTACCTGAATGAAAATTGGTCCAATTCATGTGTAATAAATAACTTATCCATCCTTCAGTGAAAATGATGTAGCTTCCTAATAGACTCTCTGTTCAGTAGTCATCATATTCTGGATTTTTAAAACTTATTCTTCAAGTATTTATTCATTATTCATTAAGGTGCTACCATATGGACCCCTACTATGTGTTGTATTCTTCTAGAACATAGATAGAATACAACCTCAAATTAAGGAGCTTGCTGGGGAAAATAGGACACGAACCTATAAGCTACAACGCATGAAACAACAGTCAAGTACCGAAAAACAGGTACACATGAAGTTTTATATGGATCAGAGGAGGAAGAAAGAACTTTGTGCTAAAAGAAACAAAGAAATCTTTCTGTTTGTTTGTTTTGGGGTTTTTTTTTTGGTACTGGGGATCGAACTTGGGTCCTTGAGCTTGCGAGGCAGGTGGTGGCAAAGAAATCTTTTTGACTGTAAAAGTAGAATTTAAAGTAGGCCATAGAAATATTGATAGCATTTAGATTTGTGAGTCTAGAAGGGCACTGCAACCAAGAAAACAGTATAAATCAATGTGCAGCAGTAGAATCATGGAGCATATGCCATGACTCAGTGCAGAATATGTAAGAGCTGGTGGTGGGGAACTAAATGTGGAAAATGGTTGTAAACAGTACCACCAGTCCTAGACAAGGACACACAATCCATCCTACAGATCTCAAATGCCAAAGCAAGGAGTCCACACTTCCTTTTTTTACACACAGGGGTGTGAAGATGCTTCAAAAGACCATTGAGAGAGGAATAATCAGCAAAGCAAGACTGGACACAAGAGATAAACTAGGTGTCTTTTTTTCAAATGCATGGTAATAAGTGTTTGGGATAGTCAAAAAAGATAGGGTTAAACCAGAAATAGTCCCTACAAAAATGTTTGGGATAGTCAAAAAAGATAGGGTTAAACCAGAAATATAATAGGAGAAGATCACATAATACTTTGAAAATTGTGGCTGTTGGGGAAAAGAGTTAAGAAAATTAAACATTAGCCATATTTGGGGTGTTTAAAAATAGTGTTGGTATAAAAATGATAGTGCCCTCCAAAGCAGCATAGAACAATGAATAATACCTAGATTTGGAAGGAAATATAAGAATTATTCCAAACTTAGTGAATTCAGTTTATGCCACAATTCTTAGTCCTGGAAGGAATGACAACTATTACTTGCGCCCAAAATATGTTCTTCCTTTCTTCCATAGCAATAGGGGAAGGAGAGTACAAAGCCTTGCAGTTAAAGGCTTACAACTCAGCCTTCCCTATACAGCAGGAGTTGTGACATGCTTGAGTCAGGGTAATCAGACCCGAGCTGGAGTGACACAGACTACCCTAGGCTTGGTCTTAAGTCACTGGGCTTGTGTCTTTCCATTTTTTTCCTCTTTTCACATTCTACCAAGAAGACGCACTTTGGGGTCAGAGCCTCGATTTGGATGGACCCTTGGATCCCTGAATGAAGAAGGTTGGAGGATAGGCTCTGAGTTGTGGAGGATAGGCAGTCTGCCACCTTGTTAAATAACTGAAAAAATTAACTTTTAATTTATTAGAGCCATTTAATTAGGATAATATTTAAGCCTTTATCTTATCTAACATGGTATCCATTTAATGCAGATATATTGAATCAATGATTGAATAAACAAATTAATGAATGAACTTAAGTTCAAATTGGAAAAATAAAATAATATATATAGCTAAAATAAATGATTTGGTATTTACCTGTGTAGATTAATAGTTGAGACTGGAAAAGATTGGCAAAAAATAATAATAATGAGAAGAGAGGAGTAGGAAGAAACAACTCCAGACAGAAGTGGAGAGGCCAAGACAAATCCTTGAAGAATATATGTATGTAGGGAGTGGAAAGTAGAAGAGACACTGATGGTACAGTAGGAAATTCAGAAGAATGAGTGAATGTCATAAAAGCCAGTTGAGTTTTGGAAAGAGATATTCCACGAAACTGGAAGGATTGTATCAGTGATCTGAGTAGGTACTCAGAAACTGTGGTCTATGAATGTGGGCAATCATCTTTCCAGACATTTGGCAATGGCCAGCAGAAGAAACATGGGAAACATGGGTTAGTTGAAGAGAACAGCAGGATCAAGACAAAGCTCTGTTTGGATAGGAAAACAATAACGCTTTGGCAGGAGGAAGTGAAGGGTGTTGTGAAGAGAGAGATATTAACAAATTGTTAGCCAGGGTAAGGTGGGGCTGGTTAATTGATTCAGCAGGTTTCAGGATGGGAACAAGAGATTAAGTTGAAGGATTAGAATGGAATATGAGAAAAGAGATGGAAGTGGGGGAGGAGTTGGATGAAGATTTAGGGAAATTTTGAGAACAGGAAAGCCAGGAAGTAAGGAGGGCAGCCGAGGGAGTTTGGTCTCTGACATTCCTTTATTCATCCACCCGCAAGAACAGGCTTATTACAACATATTCCCTACAGTGCTCTATAATTCTCTTGGCAAACGGATGCTAAGCTTTATGTCTACTAACACAAAGCATTTTGATTGCTGTATCAAGGCAACAGAATAATAACGGTGATTTGTGTGTCTGCTACTCCACTAAAATGAAAAATAAGTTTTACCAAACTTGTTCCTTTTAGTTTCCTCCAAAAGTATAAAATGCTTACTTATATATTTTTCCATTGATTGTGTTGTCAACATTAAGAAACAATGAGAGGCCATGTCATTTTGGATTCACTTTCTTTTAGCTGCTTACATAATATAATTTAGTCAATAGCCTATAGCTTTTTATCTTTAATTCCACTGGTTCTTAGATATTTATTATTGCATCACTATTACCAGGTTCTTTTTCTTCTTTGGACAACTCCTGTATTCCTTAACGTGACTGTTAGTAGAGAGCGTTAATTACACCTAGAAGGATGTACATAAATATTTTTTACCTAAGAAATTAATTTAATTACACTAAAAAGAAAACATTATCAAGCAGGTATTAAAGCAGACATGGAAAGTTTTGTATAGCATATTTTCAAATCTTTGAACAACATATAATTTAGACATACATTTTTTTACATTAGAAAGACCTGGAGAGATAAATATTTAACTTCTAACAATTTTGTAGCAAAAATAATAGCTGAACAAAGATTACTATCAATGAATTCAATGGTAAAAAGTACAAAATGTGTCTTTATTACTTAATCTCATATAAATTTACCAAAGGCTTTTGAAGCTATGAACTTGACCATAATAGGACAGTTCAGTTAGAAAACATAAGATGTGAATAAGATGCAATATACTTCTATGCAACGTAATTTGAAGTCAGAAAACATAGAGCTCACATGTGTGACTTTGGGAACACCATTTTCTTTCTCTATACTTTTTTTCCTTCTGTCCTCATCTGTCTAAAAGCAATTTATTTGTGTGTATGTTAAAATAAGCTGTGCTTAATTAGAAAGAATTTCTCTACACTGTAAAAATTCCACTGTCACTGACTAATTCAACAAATATTTTATGTTGAATTACTAAGGCTCAGATCCTGGACTAGGTTCCAAATACTTGATAGGAGCAAGATCTGAAAGACTATGTTTGTTACATTAAGAATAGAGTGTTAGGGCCAGGGATTTAGCTCAGTGGTTTCGCCACCTGTTGCACAAGCACAAGGACCCGAGGTTGATCCCCGGTACCAAAAACAAACAAACAAACAAACAAGAACAGGGCTTTACCTAAAAAGACAATGCGGAGCAGTTGCTCTTGAGGGAAATTTCCTTTACTTAACAAGGACTGCAACCATGAGTCAGACTTCTTTCCTTTGTGATAGAATCTTCTCATTGTAAAATATTTGGAAATAACAGATTTTGAGAAAAAAAAACTTTTTGATATATTTCTATGATTACTTGGGGGCACCGTGTATCCCATTTTTCCCAGGATAGACCTGATTTCAAATTCCTGTCACATTATTCCTAAAAGAGAATTTATACCCAGCAGACTTGTCCAACTACACCAATGGAACTCCTTCAAATACCTTCAAATAAGGTGAGATTGTGGCATCTTTAAATTGTGTGAAGGCAGAACTCATGTCTTCTTCCAAAAGAAAGCGAAAAATTTTATGTGGCAAATAATAATGAGATACAGTGCAGGTGATCAATGTCTGCTAGAAGACAAAGGGCAAAAGGAGTGGCCGGCAAGGTCCTGTCATAAAGAAATTTGTCTCCCGAAGACTAGTGATTTATAGCCATAAAGTTGGAAAGCACTGTTTGGTATTATCAGCAGTGAATTGAAGGTAATATGTCAATAGTAATAATGTAAATGACATTTCATTATATAAATTGAAATATATTCAATTAATTAAGTGGAAAGGAAGGAATGGAGTTTAGCCAGTCTGCACATCATCTCAGCAAACCTGATTGGTGAATACATTCATCATGTGTATTGGCAAAATCCTTGTGAATCACTGCTGAGGTGACAGGGATGAAAAGGATTTTTAAAAAGAGAAAAAGATGGTGACATTTGTAATTTAGAAAGGTCACTCAGTGAGGCTGTTGGAATAATTAGATGAAAAATGAGTAGTGATAAAGATCTAAATTAGGGTGGTATGTAGTAGCCTAGATGAAAATTGGGGAAAGATCAGAAAAATAAGAAGTGTTCCCCTCAAATTTATTTGTACCCAGAGCCTATGAAGGTGACACTATTTAGAAATAGTCTTTAAAGATTTATTAAAGTTAAGATGAGGTCATACTAGATTAGGGTAAGCTCTAAATCCAATATGACTGTAGTCTTTGTAAGAAGGAGGCAATTTGGGACAGGAGAGAAAGTATGTGATAATGGAGGCAGAGATTGAAGCAATGCAGCTGCAAGCCAAGGAATGCCAAGGATTGCTGGCAAACAAATGAAGGCAGGAAAAAACCAGCAAGTAGCAAGAAAGACTCTATACTTAGGGCATTCACAGAGACCATGGCCCTGATGACACTTAGATTTCCCAGTATCTAGAACTTCTAGCCTCTAGTAAGGCAGTCAGTATGTATGTATGTATGTATGTATTTATTTATTTATTTATTTATTTATTTTGGTGCCGGGGATTGAACTCAGGACCTTGTACTTGCAAGGCAGGTGTGGTGCCACTGAGCTAAATCCCTGGCCCAGTATTTATTTTTTTAAGCTATCAACTTTACTGTGATTTTCTATCATTATAACATTACCTAGGACACTAATATAGGAGGTTAAAAACAAAAAAAAGAAGTCAAGACTTAATGATTATTTGGACAGGAATAGAAGAAAACTGAGTATGCAGATGCGAATGATGACAGTGGAATCTTTCAAACAAGAGCATAAAGCAGGAATCAACCAAAAAATCTGCTTCCTCTCCTATCTGCCCTCATATTGTTATTAATACTTTAATATTAATAATTATAAAATTTTATTGAAACACAACCACACCCATTTATTTATATATACTCTGTCACTGTTTTCTGTCAGTAACTCTGTTGTAGTAGAGTTACATAGTTGTGGCAAAAGCCTCATGGCTTGCAAAGCCTAAAACATTTGCCATCAGCTTTCTACAGAAAAAGGTTCCAGGACTGGGGATTTAGCTCAGTAGTTCCGCTGCCTACCTCGCAAGCACAAGGTCCCAAGTTCGATCCCCGGTACCCTCCCCCCTCCAAAAAAAAAGAAAAGAAAGAAAAAGGTTCCAACCCCTTAGTAGAGTAGAAGCAAAGATCTAGTGCTCTAATGAATTTAAAGTTTCTTCAAGACAACTGTGTGACTGTTACAGTATTAGCCGGAAATAAGCTCATATAAATATTTTAGAAAGTTCTTCATGGCTTTGAAATATCACTGGAAAAATAAAACAGCAAAATTAGAACTACACTAGGAACCGCTAGGGATATTATTAGATCACTGCTCCCAAACAATTGATTTTTGCTTGACAAAAAAAAAAGAATTAAGATATGTTATGTACATGTGCCAACTCTCCAGCATGAATGTAGAAATTATGTGCTACAAGTATGTACTAATAAAAATAAAGTTAAAAAAAGATAGGGAGGGAGAGAGGGGACAAACCGCAGATATACCTTTGATAAAACAAACTAGGCACTTCTGGCCTGCCGGCACCATTTAATTTCAACATATTTTTCTTCCACAAAAGGCAACCATTGGAGAGCCTTGTTGTTAGCTATAGGAAAAAGGTAGTCCATGATGTTGGACTTACCAGTCTAATGAGAAATTCTAGACTGTGAAGTGGCCTTTCACTCCTAAGTCTGTTAACACAGTAAAGTTTCTTATCCCTGATTATCTGGCCTAAAATAGTGCTTCTCAGCCTTCCCCACCAAGGGTCCCCATGCCAGAGGGAGGGCCATGGAGATCCTAGGTCAGGAGCATAGCATGAAGGTAAGTAAGGTGAAAATTTCTTTGAAATCATCTTTAAAATATATTTAAACTTTGGGTTCTCATCTATAATCGCTTTGTTTTATTATAAAACAATATTTTTATGAAAAGAGATACCCAAGGTCTTAAATGTGAAATGTGTGGTTATCCACACATTTTAGCACTACCAAGAAAATAAAAGAGGTACTTGTCCTAGTACATGTAAGATGTTTTGCCACACAGGTTTTAAAAAATACATATCACTCATTGTTTAAAAAATAATGGATTAGGATCACAGACTGAAGCACAAGTTGACAAGACTATTTTTGTCAGAATCAGAAAAGCCCTGTGGTTACTTCCAAGGCCTCATCTTAAAATTCAGAGCAATTAAAAACAAACCCTTTAAACTCTCTGCTGTATCTTTGACTTGGGTCTTCTGATTATATGACATCCATAACTCTAAAGAACAGTAACACATACAAATGTGCTGAATCAATCTGCCACTGAATATAAAGGATATGATTGCCACTATCATTGGACATTTTAATATTAAAATGAATTCTGATCCATTTGTTTAACCAAATGTCATGATAATTCAAGACTCTGAGCTTCTGTATCTTATGTTTTCTATGAAAATATAGTGTAGGTTAAGTTTACCACAAAATGATAAGTGGGAGTTTCTTTGGCCAAAAAATATTCCATTTGCAGATAAACTGCACTGGCTGAAGGTGACCATTGCTTTGTCTTGGCATATGGGATTTCTTGGTTTAAAAGCAAAGATTAGAAGAATCATTACTTTGTCAAAGGCATGTTATTTTTCCACAGAATGAATAAAGAAGGCTTGGCCAAAAACTCTTATGAGTTTTGCAGAATGAATTTGTGATTCTGATAACTCAGCTAAAGCACTTCACAGTGCTTCTCCTTTCATCAGAGACATAAGGCACTAAGATAAAGTCAGGCGCTGGTTATTTATAATATCCAGATTCCAGGCACATTGTCTCTGTCAGCCTTCAGTTAAATTTTAAGATCTTGAGAGTAGAAGTTTGCCGGATTGTCACAATCACACCTCATCTTTCTGAGGCAAATAATTAACCATCTGAGAGAGCAGTGCTACTAACTTAAGGATTCCGTGTAGACACTTGTTTTATGAGATGGATGTTGGATCTCTGTCCACATGAATGAAAAGTTTCCAATTGGCAGAAAAGTACATCAGTAGGTACCTTGGCCAACTCGATCCAGATTTAGGGCTGCCTGGCTGCTTAAGACAAGTACATAGTATAGTGACTTCATTCTTCACTCATTTATTCCTTTTCTATTACAACAAGAGGTTTGAGTAAGGACTAGAACAAGGGGTTCTGGCACTATAATTAAAAATAAAAATTTTGCTGTAGTTTTCCCTCAACAAAAAGCCATGGAAAATAAGAAGAGTCTTTTTATTATGAAGTACACATCAGCTTTTCAACCTGGATTCAAGATGAGTCAGTGTTCTGGCCTCAGGAGAAGTCTAGCTCCAGAAAAAAATTAAGGCTCAGAGATAAGAGTATTAGAGTATTAGAGTAACCTCTATGTATAGTGAAAAAGTTTTGTGTGAACAAATTAATTTACAGATCATCCTAGTCATCCATGAAATGTAACAGAATTTGATGATAGCTTTGGTGCTTGTAGCAATAGATCTTAAAGAACATAACACTAACAGCTGCCCAGAAGCAAAGCTCTTCTCCCTGTTACTGGTGTGGAAATTGCATAAAGTGCTGCTATGGTTTCGGCATATTCCCCAAAGTTCATGTTCTGGAAACTTAATCCCCAGAGTATGTCGAAAGGTGGGACATTTAAGAGGTGATTAAGTCTCAGAGGCTGTATGCTCATGAATGAATGTTGTTATCACAGGAGTGGGTTAGTTATCAAGGGAGTGGGTTCCTGATACAAGGCTGGGTTTGGCCTCCTTGTCAGAGTCTTGAATGCCTGGGCTCTCTTGCCCTTCCATCTTCCAACATGGTATTCTGGTTCTCAATAGAGGTGAGTCTCTCAATCTTGAACTTCTAGACTCCAGACTCAAGATATATCTGTTCTTCATTATAATAAGTCCTTGACTTTGGAGCATTTGAACATTCGATTGTAAAGTTTCACAGATATGCCCAGACCTTCTATTATGAACATACTTAAATGTGAACAAATCTCAGAAGCAGCTCATGTGTCTGCCAGACATTGTCACAGTTGTGCTGCTGTGTGCTTACTGTATAGTGCGATAGTGTACTGTTGTACAGCACTCAGTCAGAGCCCAGGATGTCTGGAAGCAAGAGGAAAAGCAGTGGTGATGTGGAGGGGACTGCTAGGAATCGCAAAGCAACATATATTATACATTTGTGTTAAATGTGTATAAGACTCACTTTGTCAGACTTACAAATGAATCTGATTTATCAATATTCTCCTGGAATGGAACTCATCCTTAAGTCAGGAACTTACTACACTTACCCAGTCCTGAGCAATTTGTTATAGTTGCACAAAATGGGCTAAAACAAGTATTTTCTATGTATAAGGACATAGCCCATCTAATTTAGTGAATGTTTATTATGTGAACCTAGAAAAGGCTCATTATGGTTTAGATCTAAAATGTCCTCCAAAAGTCTCGTGTTTGGAGGTGGAGCTTTTGGAAAGTGATTGAGTCATGGGGGTGGTAAATTCACCAATAGATTAGTCCATGGAAGAGTCTGTAGCTGACTGTGATGTTGGAAAGTGGGGCCTGGTCTGAAGAAGCTAGTCACTCACAGGGGGCTTCACCAGAAGGGTATAGTTTCTTCCCCAGGTCCTCCCCTAACTCTGCTTCCTGATGGCCATGACATGAGCTGCTTTTCTTCCAATATATGCCATTTCCATGCTGTTTCTCCCTTGAAGCTGGCTGGCCATGGACTGAAATGTGAACCAAAGTAAACTTCTCCTCTAGATTGCAGGTGTTGAGTATTTTGCCCTAGCGATGGGGAAGTGACTACTACAAGGCCTTACTCTCACGGAGCTTGCATTTTAGCTAGTAGAAACTACCAGGAACCAAATATATAAACAATGGATCTAGTCATCATCAGTGCTGGGAAGAAGAATAAGGCGAGAGTAGAGAGAAGAGGGAAAGGAAAAGAGAGATCAAGAAAGGCTTCTTTGATATGGTGATATTTGAACAAGCACGAGGAAGGTAAATATCTTCTTTTAAAGTAGCTGACCTAGGACATAAAATCAGGTTTGTCTCACTCCATATTTATCAACTCTGGTGTTAGTTACTATTAATTGTTTTATTCAATTTAATGTGCTTTTCCTGAACTATCTTACAGCTGTCCATTTGGGCCCATAGAGACCTGAACACTTCCAAAGTGAGCCAGTTCCTGGCCTCCTTGCCTCTCGGAGATGGATCTGTTTCTAGAGTACAGGTGAGGTTCAGGCACCACCAAATTAGCCTGTGATCACAGGTTGAGCTGAGAAATTCAGCATCAACCTGGCATATACCATTCTTCATTAAAGTCCACTATTGCAACACAACACCGAAAATTAGAATAGCAGTGATGATCATTGCGGTCAATTTTTATTTAAGTGGTATAAAGTACAGCTTTATCTAGCTCCTTCTTGAAAATTTGTAAAACATCTTCTAAAGCTTTTTATTATATATATATATATATTTTTTTGGCTTAAATTCTTTTATTGGTACATTTTAGGTATACAATTCATTTACATTTATCATCGGGTGCTTGTACCTGTACATGATGTATCTTGGTTCTTATTTTTTCCCCATTACCTGCGGATCCTTCACCCCCTCCACCCTTTCCTATTTACATAGACTTTGTTTCCATTTTTTTCTTTTCTCATAATTTTTTCTTTCCCTTCTTTCCTTTCCCCTTCCCCGCCCATTTCCCCTACCCCTTTGGACCTTTTATTCCTATTTCAAATTATCAATTATTCATTTTAATCATGTGAATCCTTATTTACACTTTCAGTGTCTCACACTAGAGAAACTATTCAGTATTTCCACATGTGTGTCCTATTTATTTCACTTAAGAGTATGGCCTCAATATCCATCCATTTAAGGTTTGACTCTGCAAAGCCCAAAGTATTCACTCTTCCTCCTTATTATGTATGACATCACAGTGAACCAAGAATTCATAGGGGTCTGCAGGCACTCTTTCATGGACCAAGATAAGGCCCTAATTATTAATATTCGTTAATTTTTGGCAAGGCAGTCTTCTTAACATGTAACAGAAAGGGCCTGAAAATTTGGTTCTCCCTTCTTCCCCCTTTCCTCTTAAAGGGGTGACAAAAACTAGTGGAAGAAAATGGCAGATGGGAGTGAGTAATGGCAGAGAGAAGCCCTGGGTCCCTGCTAAGTCAAGTGGGATTCAATGGCAGGCCACTCTGGGTACTGTGGGATGTGTCTGAGGATTTCTTCTGAGGTGAATTTTCTTGTGTCTGTATCTACTTTTCCTAACACCTACCACACACAGACATCTTTGTGCTTCCTGGTTCCTACAGATTTGCTTGCTGTCCCCATGTCCCTCAGGTCAACATTGGGGCTTACTGCCACCATTATTATTACCAACAACAACCTGTTTGCTTTATTCAGCCAAGTTGTGGACCCAGGGCAAAGTGAGAGGACAAAGGAAATGAGAAAATGAGAAGAGTGAAGGAAAAGTGAGGAAAGTGAAGAAGAGACAGGGAGGAGGGTGGGCGATGGAGTGGGACTCAAGCAGGCTCTCCGCATCCCTCTAGATTCTGCTCCTCTCCCCACCACCTTATTCACCTTCCTACTCCTTTGGAGCATGTCTCTTTCTTTTTCCTTCTAGTCATCTCTTACAAACCACCATGAAGGCAGCTGGGCAGGGAGAAAGCATCATGGTTTGAGACCTTACCTTTATACATCTGTACAAGATCTACGTCTTAGTGCAGGGAGATGAGATACAAGGTAAAATAAATCCAGTGGACCTCCAAAATTCGCAGGGGTTATGTTTGTAGAGCACCTATGAATTGTAAAACAAAAACCCATGAATTTCAGATCAGGTCAGAAAAGTGCCTATAAATACCTATTTTTATAGTTTAAACCCTAAATATGCTATGTCTCCCACAGTTATGTAATTTAATTTAATAAAATGCTGCATTAATAACGCCTCAGAAGGTGCAGGGCATTTTGGAAGCATCTTACAGCCAATCCCAGAAAAAAACAAAAACAAAAAAAAACGAAAAACGAGAATACTCGAGATAGCTACCCGGCAGGTACAGCAATTTGCTATGATGTGGGAAAGCGGGTGCATCTGCTGGAGATGGGTTACAGGTCAGCAGCCAATCAGCAGCAAGGAGAACGGAATAACGCTCTCCGATTGGCTACTTGAGAACCTTCGGCTCCCCCTAAAATCGCGGAGGATATTTGTGGTTTTCGCAAAATTGTGAAGGGTTTCAGCAAACGATTATTATTTGGGTTCTAAGGGAAAATCCGTGAATGACTGAGGAAAGTGAAAGCCTATTGATTTTAGTATCTCTTGCTTCACCACAAAAATGGCACATATCTGTGATAATGTTATTAAATGTGTCAATAATTGAGGAGAAAGAAAAGAACCTACTTTACCAAAACAATAAACACTTGGAACAACTGTTGATTTTTGTAGAATGTGAGACTAATGGAAATTTTGTTCCTTTCCTCACACCCATGAACTAACAGTATAAAAAAGAGTAGTACAATTGAGAGACAGAAATAGGCCTACTTTACCACCTTTGTAGTGGTAAAGCTGAGTTTTTGCAAGCTCTGTCTTAGGTTTAGGGGAGGAACTAGGCAGTGGAGCACTGGGGCAGGAGAGAGGATTAGGAGTGGAGGCCTGCTATGTGCTGGAGATTTGCTCTGTCGCTCTTCTCACTGGCTGGCTGGGTTCTCAGCCTGTTTTAAAGATCTGATTTTATTAACTCACAGATAAGATTATCTGCAATGTCTGAATGCATGAAAGGTCCACATCATCAGTGGTCAGGTTTTTCTGGATGAGATAAAAATTAAAGAGTGTATTTTTTATTTGTTAAATTAAATTTAGTATTATGGCCTCTCACACGGGCCCTGATATCCTTCCTTGTCCCTGCTCTTCTGTGACTATCTGTACACCACTGACCCTTAGGAAATCTGCCATTAAACTAATCACTGGGTGGCACCCAAGAGCCAGAAAAAAGATGGATGGAATTGCAGACCCTCTCTAATACACATATTTTAACAATTTCCTCCATCCTCAGTGAAATTATGCTAATATTTTAGTTGAGTTTCCTCAAGTCTGGAACTCAAATTAAGTCTGTCTGTTTCATTTTTATGATAGTGCTTGAAATCACTTGCAGACAAGGGGTTGTTGGGCCATGAGATTTATAGTGACAATGTCACAAAGGTCAAACACATCCTGAGGAAGAGGGAAGCAATCTGTAGAATCAGTGTTTTCACTGCAATAAAGTTTATAGCAGCATTAAGGGAGTAGTTACAAATCAGTTGGATGGTGTTGATTTCATTGAGAATAAGTATATTTATACTTGTAAGCTTTCTCTTAATAATATTCTCAATGTTTTACACAATGAGGTTAGTGAAGGTTGGATCTGGGCATATTTTACAAGTGACAAAATTTGCTTTTCTTTTTTCCACCCATCCTTCTACTTGTTACTTTCACAAAATGGGTTTATAATGGCTCTATAGGGGGCTGAGTAAAGGTTAAGCAATTTTCTGACATTTCCAACAAGGTCAAAGATACCGCAGAAACTAAATGCAGAATAATTACTTGTATGTTCATGATTAAAGATGAAATAAATCTGAAGAAAAAAAACAGCCCGGATAAAAAGTTCTTTTTAGCCAGTTAGTAATTGGTTCTTCTCATTGTAGCTAGTTTTCAAGTATTAGAATTTCTAAATGGATGTTCATTTGTATTATTTGAATTTCTAATTGAATATCCAATCTTTTACTTAGAGAGGTAAGACTTAACCATCCTACCCAACCTATGTAAGACATACAATGAGTATTTATGTTCAAAAACAATCTTAGCTTCATAGTACTAAGCGCTATTACTTTGTGTAACCGTGAAATAATTGTGATTATGCTATTGTTTATATTAATTGGATAATGATTTTACCTATTATTTATTATCTATCTTGTCTGTTAGATTATAAGCCCCACAAAAGCAGGACTCTTGTCTAATTTCCAGTGATATTCTCAGGGTATATAGTTATGTCTGGCACTCAGTTCTGATTTGTTCCTTTCTCAGGTTTCTCTCCCTGAAACATTTCCTTACCAGATTAATGCAGGTCTACACAAATCAATGTTTTATAACTCTATGAGATAGCTTTTAGAGCATTCTATTTCTGTCTTCTTTTTTTTGTTGTTGTTCTTTAAGAGCTTGTACAACTCTAACAAATATGGAGGAAGAGGTAGATCTCATCCATGTCCTGTAAAGAGGAAAACTGGGATTTCCGCCTATAAATCTGGTAAGTATAATGTGGTGACAAGAAATCATAAAGCATGGTCTTAAAAGATTCTCTTTGAACCAGAGCATGGTTGCCTTTGTGTAAACTATGCAAATCTGTGGGACTTTGTTGTGGGTACATTTTCTTTGCCCATGATTACCTCATGTGTGTATGTTCATGCTCAAATATCCTTCAATCTCTGTCTCAGTAGAATTTAATTCAACCATTTTAAGGTCATATAAAGTTTTGCCACTTTAGAAAAACAAGTCGACCATAAAATAATTGGCTAAATACATTTCATTTGGCATTTTATTATACCTATCATTTGTATATTTTTATTCTCTTTTAAAAACAAATTACCTTGGTATTTTTCTGATTATAGAACCAAAACACTTCATTCTATTAAAAATACAGAAGAAGCATAAAAGAGGAAAACTAAAATTATCCAAATTCCTGCAATCCAAAGTTAAGCACTTTTCCAGGTTTTGGTGTGTTTCTGTGATTGTTTTTAGGCCAGTGAGTGTATTTATTTTACCAGGAGAGGTTTGTGCTATATTTGTATGTGCCTTAATGAAGCAATAACATGAATTGTTCATCAGTATAACACCTCACTCGTATTTAATAACCAATAACAATGATGACTTAGAGACCCTTGGGAATGAACTGTACTAACATCATATTAAATCACAGCAAAAAAGATAAGTGATTACAGCAATCTATTTTTTTCTTATTCATACAGATAGATCACTCTGAGTATAGAAATGAATATTTTACATAAGGGGAAAAGTTCAACATGTTTTATTATTAATAATGCAAACATAGTTAATTAAGCATTTAATATTTTTAAGAACATAAAGGAAAGTAGTTTTAGATAACAGCAATACCTTATTTGATTCTTAGTAAATAGTATATTAATTATATTATTTTTAGGGGAAGCTGCTTGGATATTTATTACAGATAACTTATTTCAGAAAAACAATTTATACCAGATCTCAGTAGAAAGGATTATCCTATGGAGCTAAACTCAGTTCAGATTCGAGAACACAGATGACCACAGAATCATATCAAAAATAATTGTGGAAAGCGAAGAGTTCCACGATGTGAAACAAGTGTAAGTCACGTTTCATTTCACGAGCTCTGTAAACCAGCCCCCCAGGGTTACATTAAACATAGCTTGGCGGGAGCAGAACAATTTCCCAGGCCTATGTGTGCATGTGCCTGGGGCTGCAAAGATAAATGAAACAGATCACCTAACCTACTGACCTGATCTCTTCGTTAGTCACCACTGACATGACTACCATATGAAGTACAATAGAAGGGAAATGATGAATTTGAGAATGTGACCTTCCCATTTGTTACGGGCTGAAAAAAAAAATGCCCTCTAAAATTTATCTGTTGAAGTTCTAATTCCCAATACATCAGAATGTGAATGTTTTGGGAGATAGTATCTTTAAGGAGATAATTAAGTTAAAATGAGATGATTAAGGTGGGCCCTATCTAATATGACTGGTGTCCCTATAAAAAGAGATTAGGACCATGATGGGTACAAAAGAAAAACTATGTAATGAACAGGGAGAAGATAGCCTTCTGCAAACCAAGGAGGAAAGGCTCAAAAGAAATCAGCGCTACTGATACCTGGATTTTGGACTTCTGGCCATCAGAATTGGAAGAAAGTAAATGTTTGTGGTTTAAGACATCCCATCTATGCTACTTTGGCATGGCAGCCCTGGCTAATTAACATACCATCTAACATTTCAAAATATGGCACATTATGGAATGCAGCTGGTATCAGAGTCCTCAAACGCTGCTTGCCTGGGTAAAAAATATTCTCAATGTAGATGGGTTACTCATTTTGAGATGTGGCCTGTGGGAGGCCCATTTAAAGTACAGTCACTTGCAAGGAGGAGGCACACTGTCCCTGCCTTCTGGAAGAAACTAAGCGATAGAGAAAACAGGTTGAATGGATGGTGATGTGGACAGGAAACAGGGTCAGAGCAAGTAAGGAAAAGGCTAGAATATGGAAACTTGAAAAATAGAGCAAAGCTGTGCAAGGTCATGAGGGACCTGAGAGCCAGAAGGAAGAATTTTGAGTAGAGGATGGGCCATACACGGACTCCATACATGGGCTTCGGTCTCTACAACCCCTGCTTGAGCCCTAAGAGCCAACTTCACCTAAAGACCTTAAGGCACCAAGCAAAGTGACCAAAAGACAAAACAATCTGAGCCACTGCATTAAGTATACGTGTACAAAGCATTGTTGAGTGAATGGGTGATGAAGGGCATTCAGGAAGAAAAACGACAGAAGCCAACCTGGAGCTGTGACCATATGCTACATTCTGAGAAAACTCTAAGAGATCAGAGTTGCCAGAGGGAGGCTTTGGAAAAGGACCAGCTACCTACAAGTGGACGGGGAGTGACTCACCAACATGGCCAGTAAAGTTAATAAAAAATTACCTCATCAAGTGCTAAAAAGAAATCATGATATTTCAAAATTAAATAGTCATGTTTTTAGCTTGAAGCAAATCAGAGGATTTATTCACATTTCTTTCTGTAGGGCTGATTCACAGCCGCTCCTTAGACACCTGAGCCTTCTCCAGGTCTTTGCTACCATCACTCAAACAGAAGCACATGTTCATTTTCCTGGACCACTTCATACATTTAAAATATATTACCTGACACACCTTCTGGCCTGTGAGTTTGTCACCTGTCCAGTTGGGTGAGGATAGACAGGTACAAATGGGCAGGAAATTAGAAACATAAAGGCTAGATATGAATTATATTTAATGAACTGTGTACCTCATTGATGCTATCCAATTATGAGAGTTGCATGAACAAAATCATTCTCAACATTTAGGGGGAAATCTCTCTTTATAAATTAGCCAATTGGGTGCTCCCTTTTCTTCTCTGAGATTGAAACAAACACCTGCAGAACAATTACTACATATATGTCAACAACATATTGGATGATACACATGATTTGGGGATGGTATTTAGAATGTTTGCAGGAGTAACAACCAGGAAGGTATTACATGTGAGCAAACACAGGGTAATTTTTCCAAATAATCTAACTCATTATGATATAAGTACTGCAAGAAAAGTTTTAGCCTGACAAAAATCTCTGAGGAATAAATACTGTTTTCAAAAGTGAAGTAAAAAATACAAATACTGTATCTACTGAAATAATTTAAAAATTAATAGTACATCAAGATCACTTTTAAGCTACAAAACCATGATGATTTATTTTGTGCTTAGAATATTAGCATTATTTTTTCAACTAACAGGGTACTCTGGACTAAATTTGACCTCAAATATACATGGGTTACAGTGCTGGACATATAGACAAAAATAAGGATAAAGCTCTATAGCCAGAAAACATGCCAAAGTTAGAAGAATAGGAATTAAAAGGAAAGGATTCATTGTTTGTGCACAAAAGTATTTGTATATGATTTTTGAACTCAAAACATTGTAACTCTGGGAAAGTGACTTAAAGTAAGCTTTTTAACCTTCAAAATGAAGATAATATGCTTAAAAATGCATTCTCTAAATCTCAGCATCAAGTTGTAACTCTGACCTGAACCCCTCAGAACCACTGAGTGAAAGAATTCACTGATACTGCCATTTCAAACAAAGAAAAATTAGAGCAAAGAAAAGGAGAACAACTATGTTAAGGCTGAGTAAATAATGAAGGAAGTTATTTCAGTTTTTCTAGAGGAACTTGTTTCAAAGAGGAAAAAACAAAAAGATGAAAAAAAAATCCAAGGAAAGATTTGAGAAACTGAAAGTCAGAACAAGTGAGTGTATATGCAGTATGACAGAAAATATGTTATTTACTTTTTAAAATTTTGTTACAGTAAAAAACAGATTGCCATTAATCCACTTCAAAATACTCCCTCTCACTGTGGATACAGTTATCTTATCATTCTTGCCACTTTCTGGAGCAGTTTTAGAAGTCTTCTTTCATAACTCTTAAGTTGCCACCAGTGTGATGATTTCCTCAATGTTCTGAATTGATTCAAAATGTTTACCTTTCGTGGGCATTTTGATTTTTGAGGAAAACCAGAAGTTGCATGGTGCCAGATCAAGTGAATAATGTGAATGAGTACACACTATAATGTTTTTACAAGCCTGCCTTTCAATTGGATGGCACTTGCCAGAAGCATTCACCATTTTTTTTTTTACCACATCTCTTAAAGACACTCACAAAAGATGACTTGCAGAACTGCTTCAGGAAGTGTCAAGAATGATGGGATAAGTGTGTTTAAAACAAAGGGGAGTGTTTTGAAGGAAATTAATGGCAATGTGTCTTTCACTGTAATACATCTACCAAAAATGAGATATTCACTGTATTTTTGATCACCCCTTATATAAATCAAATTCCCTTGGCTAAGGAAGGTTTTCTTATTTGTCCAGCAAACCCACAGTGCTTCATTAAGTTATAAGTACCAAGCACTCCTAACAGGCATTTTGAAAACTAAGGCATTTAGGCAACTATAGAATGTTATTGTCAGGCACCCGGTAAAATAAACTTCTTAGAATTATTAAAATGCTAGACATCTCAATTAGAAGTTCCCCTACTCAAATTTACTTAAGTTTTTAAAATTTGATGAAATTAGATAATGCCAAGTAGCTTTTGGACAAATCTCTACTGCTTGTTATATGTTGACCTCTAAAAAGTGATGTAAGAAATATGGCTTCAGTTTTGTCCAAGAATGAAATACAGTGTGTTAAAAATTGCTTCAGCCAATTTCAAGAACTTCCATAAATTCTTCCATCGTGTCTCTCTTATTGGACTGTCAACAGTAATAACACTTCATATCAAGATATATTCCCCTCTTGTAGAATTTATCAATTTAGTAGATTTCCTTTCCCAATTATAGATGAACTGTGAATGAAATAAAGAAAGCTATTTTTAGAAAAATCAATAAGGAAGAAGTATTCATTATTTTAGTAATGCTGCTTTGTGAAATAGTAATGTGATTTTAAATCTATGAAAAATTACATTGATAGCAGCTTGTATTTTGTGGACAGTATTTTCCTATAGCATAAGAGATAAAGTAAGCCATTTTATCAAAAATTTTAAGAGAAATACAAATTATTTTAAGAGAAACACAAATTATTTATGAGAAATACAAATTATTTTTCATATATAGGTATTTATCTAGGCTTCTCTTCCCCAAATATAAGTTCTGATAGGTCAGAGACTTAGCTCCAATTTGCCCATCACTGTGCTTTGAATATGCTTAATACTAATAGTTTGGAGTACATAAATTTATAAAAAAATACTGAAATGTAGATCATTTTAACAATAGTTTCATTGATTTGTTTTCTTAGCAGAAACCATGTTTTTATATTTTGTTTTGTTTTTAAAGTACTAAAACCACAATGGATTATTTTTTTCCTCCTGCTCTATCAATTGGTCATTCCCTGCTAGTCTTTGCTTTACTCTAATTCTGATATTCCATTGATCTAAAGTATAAAATGCAAGGTCTAAGTCATCAGAATTCACAGGCTGAAAGTTTGTAAATGATTTGCAATAAAGAATTAATTTCCTAGACTTCTAAATATGTCTTACAAGCTGTTGGAATATTGCTTTTTCCGCTTGCTCTCCCTCAAACTCCAAGTCTATTCTGAACCAAAAATAATCTTGAAGTAACTCCTGGCTTCTCATCCTTTTTGGTACTTGCTGTGTAATTTGTTACTAAGACTATTAATTTTCCACTTGGATTTATCCATTCTGCTCTGTGTTCACTGCTATAACCCTGGTCCATTATGACCGTCAACAAATATCTGTTGCCAGCTCTTCAGAGCTCTTTTTGGAATGTTCTGTTGACCACAGTGCCATACTGATTTGGCACCATTTTTGCTTCTCCTATTCCTTAATTTTAGTATATGCCAGTCTATTATTTTTGCCACAGGCTTTTGCTTTTCTAAAACCTTGCTCAAGTTCCACTTCTTTATGAGGGCATTGGAAGTGCCAAATCACTTATTTGTTCACTTACTTTAAAATGGAATGTCAACTATGCGAATATAACTGTCTTGGCAGATATTTATACAACTAAATTCAACATAATGCCATTTATTTGTTTGTATTTATTCATTTAGACTCCTCCATCTTTCTCTAAAAAGAAATTAAGCTAATTTACCTTTTAAAATGAGGGAAAAACAAAATGAGAACAAGTGAATATGGAAAATGGAATTCATCCAGAAAAGACATACTGTTTCTGCACATCAGATGATGTTAGAGCACAGATTTGTTTCCAAGATTTTTAATATCTAAATAGAAAGCTATTTGAAAGAAAGATGTATTTGCTTATAGGATTCACAATATGTATAAGATTGAAAATGGACAATAATCAGCATCAGTTGTTCAGGGGCAGTACAATTATTCCCATACTGAGATCAGAAAGATAACTTTTTTTTCCTTAAATTCTTTTATTGGTACATTTTAGGTATACAATACCTTTACATTTATCATTGGGAACTTGTACCTGTACATGATATATCTTGGTTCTTATTTTTTCCCCATTACCTGTGGGTGCTTCCCCCCCTCCACCCTTCCCTACAAAGAAAGAAAGATAACTTTTGTAGGTACTTATTAAGAGAACCTAGGTGCTGTAATAAACTTTGTCAATAAATGGCATCCTTAGAGTAATGGAACATTTGCTCTCACAAGGCTATTTCCAGGAAAATAACTTAGTGTTTGAGAATTGTATAGTACCAATTGTGGATTCAGTAAAAGCACTTCTGAGAACATGGTTAATGATAAAAGTTTTCAGAAAGTATCGAATGCATAGTTTAATACTGATAATAATAGTAAGTGACAATTACAGCTGTTGGAACATTTGTTATATATCAGGTAAAATGTTCATCACTTAGACACACTGTTATCTAATCCTTACAGTGACCTCTTGAGGTGAACATAATGCCATTTCACAAGTGAAATTTCAAATGTTTAAGGAGCTTAGCCATGAACAATCACTCAAAGACTGGTCAAGAAATCAAGTTTTGCTACCACTTTGAAACCCTCTCGTGCCTAATCTATCAGTCCTCCTTCCCTCAGAGAAACCACTAGGCAGACATCTAGCATGATGGATTAGTCTACCTATTCTAAATTTAATATAAATTAAATCACAAAGAATGTATTATTTGGTGTCTGGTGTTTTTCAGTCAATATTGTTTATGGAATCCACTCACATTCTGTGTAGTTATGAATTATTTAGTTTCAGTGTTGTGTTGTTTTCCATTATAAGAATATAACACATTTACTTGATCATTGTATGTGATGAACATTTTATTGTTTCCATTTTTACTATTAAGTATATTGTTTCTACAAGGTTTCTCATACCCACCTCTTGTGCACATGTGTGCACATTGTTGTGGTATATACATCACTTCAGAGTAAGATTACACTATAATCAAAATATGTTGCCAGAGAGAAAAAACATTTTGGGGTCATAAAAATGAGTATCTTCAGCTTGGGTAGATAAATTTACACTGTTTCTCTGTGTAATTTGTTCTTCCTTCCTTTTAATTCATATTTTATTTTTTGCCTACATTGGAAATATGGCTCAATCAAAGCCAAATTCTAATGAAAAGATCATAAATTCCACAGAAGCTTTCCACTTTTTAATAAAATTCCACCAAATAATAACTATATTTTGTTTGAAAAACATGGTACTCAAAAGAAGTCTGAGTGAAGTTTTATTTTAATTATAGGGTACAGTGAGTGAGCTACTGCATGCCTATTTATGTAGGCAGGAAGCCCTCTGAAGGGCACCTTGACACCACCTATCAGACCAAAGCACTACGATTTCTTTGAACTTGAATTTTAAGTGCCTTGAAATACTGTAATCTTAATTAGCCATGACACATAAATTACTTCATTTTACACCCACAACCATTGGGATTCAGAATTCCAAGTCAAAGTTTCTGAATTCTCAGAGTAATATGTATGCCAGGAAGGGCCCTTATTGCCCTGGGAAGGAAATATCTTTTGCTTGGAGGAAAAGGGTATAGAACAGAAAGTGATGCATTCCACTTGGTAGGTTTCATGGAATTTATCAGGAAAATTACTTGACTATTGTCTTACACTGTCCCTCCTGTCCTCTAAGAAATAATTACCTAATTTCAACAAATACTTGTTAAGTTTTCTTAACTGCGATCTATGGAGTTCTTCCGTGAGATTTGCAAATTTTCTATCAAAATATTTTAATTCTGTGTTTTCATTTCTTTAGATGATTATCTAAAAAGTTAATGATGTGTTTCTTGGTCATTTAGAGAATCCTTTCACTAAACATTTATATCAGGTCTGTGCTCATGTTTGTCTTCCTTTTTAACAGAGAGTCAGCATCATCGTATTAAAACTAAAATTTAGGCTGAGAAAAGATGAAAATTTCAAATGTTGATGATGTCTTCAAGCATGTGGTTTTAAATTTAATTCAGATAAATTTTAAACAATGGAACATTTAAAGTAACACATAACACGTGGCTACACCAAACTCAGAAGATAGTAAAAGAACTTGTACTATAGCACTTAGTTCCATCTTCAAGAAATGATATTAAATTAATATTATTCAAGTCAAATGTTACTGTTTTGTGTTCTGGAATTCAATTTACAGATACATATTTAAGCTGAATGTGGTGGAGCACAACTATGATCCCAGCTCTCTGGGAGGCTTAGCAAAGAGGGATCCAAGCTTGAGCCCCGTAGGGACAACTTAACAACTTAGTGAGACTGTCACAAAATAAAAAATTTAAAGAGGCTGGGAATGTACCTCAGTACAAAGGCTCTAGAGCCAATCCCCATTACTGCAGAAAAAAGAAAGAGAGAAAGAAAGAAATATACAAATGTCGAAGAGATATAGTTTATATC
>NW_004624744.1:19454236-19480382 GCF_000247695.1 Heterocephalus glaber
AGGGAGGGCTAGGAATGGGGAAAAAATAAGAACCAAGATGCATCATGTAAAGGTACAATTCCCAATGAGAAATGTAATTGTGTTGTATACCTACAATGTTCCAATAAAAGAATTTAATAAAAAATAAAAATAAAATTTAAAAAAAAGAAAATAGCTTTATAAGAATAATGAAGGTGATATTAAACTATGCATGAAAATCAGAATTATAAACATACTATGCTTAACAATCTTAACTTATAAGATTTTACTGTATGTGGTAACCTTTTTCTTTTTCCTTACTCCAGCCACTAAGTATGCCCAGAATAGTAATTTATTTCACTATTAAAATTAATTTTGCTTCCATCAGAGCTAAAAGCATGCTCTTAGCTCATGTGTATCTAGAAAAAATTGAAATATTTATCTGTAGTTCTATCTTTTAGCTTCTTTTGGTTTTTCCTACTATTGTTGTACAGGTCTTACAATTGTCCTTATAGCCCTCAACAAGCAGTTCTAGAATGAAAACTACCTCCTTCATCAGAGGGCTGTTGTCTGAGAAGCTATCCAATCTTCCGTGGAAGCTCCTTTTACTGCCGCTTACATATCAGTGCTATATAAGGCATTGGGGAATCTTAATTTAAAAAAACCACAATTCCTGCTCTTACCATAGAACAGAAAAAATCCCCAATCCTCTGTGTTGGTTCAAGAAAAGAGCACAAAGTTCAAAGGGAAGCGTACAGGGAGGGAACTATGCTGCTGGTTGAAAAAAATTTTCTCAGTAACATGAAGAAACATTTCTACCTTGAGAGGTAAGTAAGAATTGTGGTTATAGGGCCGGGGATTTAGCTCAGTGGTTCCACCGCCTGCCTCACAAGTGCAAGGACCCGAGTTTGATCCCCGATACAAAACAAAACAAAACAAAAACAAAGAATTGTGGTTATAGCCAAGGGAAGAAGGACAAGAGATGACTGGGTACTGCATGTGTGAATGCAAAGAGACATCAAACCTCTGGTATGTACAAAACACTGTTAGTGGTTTAGAATATAGGGCACAACTAGGGAAGAGAAAGCGTGAGAGATACACTGTAGAGATAAGAGATTATGCATATGAGTTGAACGAGATGGTATATTGCATTTCATCAATTCTAAGATGCATATATTTTTACATTTTAATATCTTTAAAGTTAGGATGTATTTTCCATGTGGTGATTTCTTGCAGTCACCATCTGCTATAGATTGGATTTTACTTGACTCCCAAAGGCCATGTGTTACAGGCTTGGTCCCCAGGGAGGCACTTTTGGGAGGTGTTAGAACTGTAGGAAGTGGGGCCTAGTGGGAGGTCTTTAGGTTACTAAAGGAATTCCCTTGAAAGGGATTGGAGAACTCCAGCCCCTTCCTCTTCTTCTGTTTTGCTCCCTGGCCATAAGGTGAGTAATTTTGTTCTGCCTTGTGTTCCTGTCATGATGTGCTACTTCACCAAAATCCTAAAAGCAACAAGGCCAGTTGACTATGGACTGAAAAGTTCAAAACTGTCATCCAAAATAAAGGTTTCATTATAATTTGATTATCCAAAGTATTTGTTATAGTGATGGAATGCTAAGACAGTGTCATTTGGGATGTCATTGTGATTGCTAGCATATGTGCAAACTCATTCATAGCTATTTCAGGCTTCATTTGTCCTGTGTGCTACATGTTGGGTGAGTACCATTAAAATGGTTTCTAAAAGATTACCTATAACTCAGTTTTGAAAAAAAAAAAGCATTCTTATTTTTGCAGAAAGGCACAGAACAGAGTAGCAGGGGTGATATTTGATATTAGAGAAATAAATCTAAAAGGATTCTTCCAATAAATATAATTAGGAATTTTAGTGATAAAAGTCATCATGCTATAGTTGCTGGCATCTTTTTCATAGTAGTACATAAAATAATGGTGTATCTCATAATCAATGTTATGTTAGGTTTGGTGAAGTATCAGTAACAATAATTGAATATAAAAGATTGCACTTTCTTTTATTTTATGATTTTTGTGTTTTTTGGATAGAATAAACTCTCATGAAATATGAAAATGCCATTTTCTCCTCTTTCCTTAAAAAAAATGGGCAACAAGTTCTTGTGTGGTAGATTATGGGACTCTGTGCCCTATGAACAGATATCAGTTGACTTGGTACTCAAATGAAATGAGCAACCTGGAGGAGCTATGCACACACACACACACACACACACACACACGTGTCTTGACTCCATAAATTCAGGTGAGGTGGGACTGTCTGAAGTCAGAGTACTTTCCAGAGCTGAATGATTCTATAAAAGCTAAGGCTCTGCTTCCAGAGCATTCACTATAATCCAGACAGGTCAAACTTCCTACCAGGGAGGTTGTACAAATCCATGGGCAGACCGAGTGCAAGCTAGAAGACCTCATTGAATACCCTGCAGACCAAATGATGTGGAATGAATGGAGTTAGCGGTCCTAGAATGGACCTGAAGACCTAGACAATAAGCATGACCAAGAGGATAGATCTTCAGAGGCTTCTTCCTCATGTACTTAAATGAAGTCTTTGAATCATACAATAATGCAAGGGAAAGGCAGAAATCATCAAGTATGAAAAACTATGGACATCAAATTTCTTAGCAGCCTTGGTCAGGTTGGGCTAAGAGATGGATATAAACTGCTTTTTAATGACATATTTAGGGCCTGTCATCTGCACAGGCATTGAACAGAAACTTATTTTTGTCACATTAGGTCCAATCCCAATCACTGAAACTTAAAATATGCTACTTCCCATGGCAAAAGGGCCTTCTAATAAATTGTAGACCTTGAGCCAGAAGATTGCTCTAAGTTGTTTAGGGGTACCAATGTAATGTCAAGGTCAAAAAGGAGGCAGAAGAGAGGAGACACCAGGAAATGTGACTTCAGAAACAACGTATCGGAAAAATGCAGCACTGCTGCCTTTGGAGATGGAGAAGGGGCCGCTAGCTAAGCAGCCAGTGGCCTTTCAATCTGTGAGGGCAAATGCCCATCAACTGGAGACTGCATAAAGAGAACGTGGGATTCTTTATATAAAATGGAGCACTACTCAGCCATAAGAATGAGAAATTAGAGACATCTATAGCTAAGTGGATGCATAGTGAGGACATACTCATAAGTGAAATAAATAGGACACACATGTAAATAACAAATAGTTTCTCTAGTGTGAGACACTGAAAGTGCAGATAAGGACTAAAAGGTGTAATAGATAATGTGAAATAGGAAGAAAAGGGGCGAAGGGGAAGTGGGAGGGGAAGGGGAAAGGAAAGAAGGGAATGGGATTAATATGAGAAAATGAAAAAATGGAAACCAAGTCTTTGTAAATAGGGAAGGCTAGAGGGGTTGAAGGGAGGGCAGGGGAAGGGGGAAAAATAAGAACCAAGAAAGATTATGTAAAGGTGCAAATGTCCAATGATGAATGTCATTATATTGTATACCTAAAATGTACCCATAAAATTAATTTAAAAAGAAAGCTGCGAAGGGAAAGGCACTCAGCACTGCCAACATGAGTGTTGCCCAGTGAGAGCCATCTCAAACTTCTAACTTAGGAACTATAGCTACTGAATATGTGTTTTTCTAAAAACCCACTAAGTTTGTGCTAATTTGTTATGGCAGGCATAGAAAATATAGGACAGAAATATACAATGGAAAGAGTATCAGGGCTTATAGCTGCACTGGGCTAAATCTGAGAAGTGGGAGGTCAAGAGGGATACTGGGGAGGGGTCCCAGTCCACAGTAGTGAACAGCTGATGTAGGGTGTTGAATCAGAGATGGTGTGGTCCGGGGAGGCAAGAACAGAAGCTGAGGAATTGAAGACAATGCCTATCAGATAGAAGTGAAGATACAGGTAAGCCTGATCTACAGGCTGCAGATAATTTGCCCTTTTATTTCCTCTTTTCACATGTTAAGGATAGTTGGGCCCAGAAGGAGGTGGAGCACAAAGCCTGATAAAATTAGCAGAGCAATCGGAGGAAAGATCAACACATTTCTAATTGACGTGGAGGAAAAAGAGTCACACTTGCAAATGGGCTCTTTTGACACTAGAAGATTTCCTGTAATCTTGTCTGGTTAATGAGAGTACAGAGGGGATGAACTGCTAATTATAAACCTGTGAACAAGGAAAACAATCATTAATAGGCCAGATTAATAGGAGGAAAATGTCTAAGAATGTAATGGCAAAAATCAATGATTCAAAATTTTAAGAATTAAAAGACAATCCTTCACACACTTGCCCACCAAGACATCTATATATTTGGCATGTTATAGACCACACATCTGGGTAATTAAAAAACTACATTTCTAACCTGGTCCTTTGTTTCTTGGAAGATACAAGCTCACTAAGTCTTGTGAAGGATTGGAAAGCAAAGTAGCATACAACTGACAATGAATCTGCAAATAGACCATATTGCACGCAGAAAAGGAAAGAGATATTTGTTATTCAAAGTACAGTTCATGGACCAGCAGCATTGACATTTCACATAGGGACTTGATGGAACATGCAGACTCTCAGGCTCATTACCAGATCTACAAAGCAGAATTCATCCAACCACTCCTGCCCCAGTGATTCACTGGCATTAACACATCATCATAGCTACCATTCATTTAGCACTCACTATCTGCTAACACTCTGCTTGACATGAATTACTGCATTACAACCATGTAATCACTATTATTATTCCTATTTTAGAGATCAAATAGCTAATTTACATTAAAAATGTTTTAAAAATCACATGGCTTATATATAGTGAAATTGGTATTCAAGCTTAGATACCTACAACCCTAAAGTATGAAGTCTTGATCACAATTATTTTTATTCTCAGAAATAGCCACACAAATGAGTAGAAACACTATTTTTTGGCATTATGTATATTTAAGAAAAGTGAATTATTACAGAGGCAAATAAAGGTAGAGTTGATTCATCAACACTAAGAAATTCTCAAAGTGAATTAGGATCCAATTTGATACAGTGAAGTGGAGTGGGAAAGACCAAGCACAGGGAGCTGTGTTAGCCGTCTCTCTTCATTGATTATTCAAACGTTAAAGAATTTCATGTCCACAGAAATGTTTATCTCAGAGAAAAACAAAATTAACATTTTATATTTCATCTGTTTTGACAAATACATAATTGTCCCGAGCCTGGTGAAGATTTTCTTGTTGTCCCAAATGAAAACTGAGCAAATGTGACATGAGGTTAGAATTAATCCCTACTGTAGTTGGAATTTTCTGCAAAGCAGCTGTTTCTTATTCTCATTTTTTGAGGATCATGCACTAATTATTACAGACTTACTAAATATCTTCAGGAGGCTATCTGTGAACCTCTTTGGGGCTGTTTGTGAATAGTCCTTGAGTTTTATCACAGAGCTTCTGACTGAGTCTCTTGATCTGGGGGTGGTTTATAGTAAATAACTGAGAGATAATAATCGGTAAAAATTGGCATGCCTCAAAAATCTGAAACGGAGCTAATCAGTGCATTTTAATTTAAATTACTTTTAGTGTACTTTTCAAAAAGGGATTCTAGATTTCTAATGTTTATAATTCTTCCATTTTAAAATATTACTTTGAAGTATGCACAAAACAAAGACAGTGGCTACACCTATTTGATATAATCATAAGTTTAAACGGGAGGACATTCTGTTAAAATGGCTTCCTATCACCGTGCAAGACAACTTGAAGCAAACCGAGAAGCTCTTGAAGCATCCATTCACAAGCATATTTGCAGGATGTCTTTTAAAGCACTCCTCCACCGTGAGTGAGGTTCAGGTCTGGATCCCAAACCTCTTATCTCCATTTTTGCAAAATCTTAATGTTAATCTCCCACTTTAAATCCTTTCTTGTTCTCCACTCTCCCCCAAGGAGGCAATTCATACTTTGATCTGATTATGCACTCTAGAGTTCTCATGTAAGGGACATTTATTCCCTGTCCTACTGCCACAGTGACCTAATAATATTTTCTCTACAAGGGGTGAAGAAGCATTTAGGCTACTATTGCATTCCACTATCTTTATTCTAGTTGGGCTGACCACAACCCAAGTTGTTGTCAGTTCAGTCCATCTGCACATGGATGTTTACTTTTTCTGGTAGGGTAGTCCCAAAAGAGGTTAAGTGGTCCGACAAAAAATAAAATTACTTTCACTGAAGAGTACCTTATAGGTTTGAAGTTTCCAATAAATCAAAGGTAAGAGGTTTCTGTAGTCTGTGGAGGTAGAACAGATCTGGAAACTCAGTTGATTATAGGTAGGTAGTTTTTAATTTTAATAAGGTATAGTTTGTATATAGTATAATACACAAATCTTATGTTTACATTTGGTGAATTTTGATAAATTTATATACCCATAAAACCATCATCTTAATCAGGACATAGAACATTGTCATAATCCCAGAAAGTTCTCTTGAGCAACTTTCCAGTGGCCATACAACCCCTAAAACTCAAGGACTTCTGATTTTCAATCGGCTTATCTGACCTCTGTTAGGACCATACTACCAAAAAGTGGGTATCTACTACTCAGTTGTACTGAGTTAAGGTTGAAGGTATCAGCCAGACTAATTTGGGTTGTGTTCACCCCAACTAGAGTCCAACTAATGTTCTCGTTTCTATATCATTGGACTTCCCCAAATCTATTCATTTAGCTTTCTTTTGTTCAACATAATGTTTTTGAGATTCACCCATATTTATATGGATGAATAACTTTGCTTTTTTTCTTACCTTTGTTTAGCTGATTTGTGTTCCTTTGTGTGTCTATACCATAATTTTTTTAACCATTCAACTACTAATGAATGGTTGAGGTGTTTATGGTTTTTTACTATTATTAGAGAAATTGCTATAGACATTCATGCATAGTTTTTTGTGGACATCTGTTTTCATTTCTCTTGGATAAATGCTTATGAGTGGAATAGTTGAGTCATACAATAAGTATATAGTTACCTTTATTAAAAACTGTCAAAATGTTTTCTGAAGAGGTTGTATCATTTTCTTCCACTAGCAAGGTTAGAGATTTCTGATTGTTCCTTTTTTGCCAATACAGTACTTGGTACTGTCATTCTTTAAAAATCAGCCATTCTAGTGGGTATGTAGTATTATCACCTATGCTTTTAATTAGAATTTCCCTGGTAAGTAATGGTGTTGAAAATTTTTTATTTGCTTGTTGGCATTCATGCTCTTATTTTATAAAATATTGTTTAGATCATTATTTTAACATTATTCAAGTTTATGCTGTCATAGCACCAAACTGGCAGATATCTATTTCCTGATCCTCTGCTTGACATCTACCACCTATTAAGGTGTGTCTTTAAAGGGAAAAAAATCTTTCAAAGTTGTGGAGACTTCTGGAATACTCTGTCATGGGAATTTGTTCATCCACTCTATTAGTGAACTATAGTCATTATGTAGCCATCATTCTTAGTAGGAAATGAGCATTGCCTTCACCTTCCAAGAGTTTATAGTATACATCAAAAGCCAGATATTAGACAAATGGTTATAAGGATAATAGATGCTCAAAGGCAACAGACTAGAGGATACTTGAAGTTCACATAGCAAGAGAACTTGAGTTCACAGGGGTGAGAAGAGGAAGGTGCCAGAGACTGCTTCTCTGGGTCTCTTCCTGTGAGTCCAGGGGATGAATGGGATTCATCCCAGGCAACAAAAGAGACATGTGCTCCAATCAGATTGCTGAATATGTAGGTGATAAACATTCTAGGTGGAATTACTTGAGTCCACATTGTATGCTACATTGTGGAACAATCCTAGTCTCCTAATATAGCCCCATCTGGCAAACTGAGTGGGGGCTCCAGGTCTTTAGAACCATACCCCATCTATTATGCAAGTACCTAAGACCATATTTAGCATCCTCAAAGATTACTGCATTTCTCTTTCACCATAAATAACCTGGAAACATAAAGTCCTTGATTTCATCACTTACCTACCTCATCACATAGACAAAAATCAGCCTAGCGATGGTAGAAAAGTTCATCTTATGAGCAGACTTCATCCCTGCTGCCAATCCCTGTTTTTACAAATATCTGCCAGCCTGTTATACATATGGTCTTCAACTTTCACTGAGTACTCAGCCACAGTTGGCAATTATTCTTCAAGATCTAAAAGTCTCAGTAGAAATCTTTTCAACTTATACAGTCACCTGTATATCACTGTTGTTCACAGAGTGTCAAATAGAGTAACAGACTTTTTAATTACATTCATATTGCTAAACACCCTACCAATAGCTAAATAAATTTAAACATAAACTATCATTATATTGACACATTTCATTCTCCTGCATAGAATTCCATATGTCATTGCCATTATTGTTTCTATTAGCAGTACTTGTTTTCTTCATATTACAAAAACCCTTGATAGAAGTCAGTATTTACACAGATTTCAAAACTCCAACTAGATTTCAAGATATTCTTATATCCAGTGCATTAGGGACTAGAACATTGACTAACTAGTATGGTAATGGGGAAAAAACAAACATATGATTAGGAGACATCATGTAAGTCTCATTTCTGGAATATACACAGTTCTTGATGGTACTAAAAAACAAAAGATTAATACCAGAGAATTTTAGTTGACAGAAGGGATCCAGCTAATAATTCTCCATCCTGGTTTACCTCCTCTTCTCTGTACCTGCTCTATGTTACTGATGGAAATGTAGCTTGCCTTCCTCATTAGGCCACAGCAACATGAGCAGCAAATCCACCACAGAAAGCAGGTTGTTCTGTATGAGAGATATAGGACTCTTTATCTGTAATTTATGGTGAAATTCCATTACATCCTGAGGAATAAAGAAAACCTGACTTGCTCCTGTAGAGTAACCATAAATATAGTAAGGCTTTCCACAAGGAAAATATAGAAGCCATCAAATGGACACTTATTTTCCATACCTGCACTTGAGAACTAATCTCATCAACCCCTATCCATCCTTGGTTTCCAGTCTAATCCTGTGTCAACAGGCTTGACAAAGAGGAAGAGACAATTTGTGAAGAGAGAATTGAAGAAATCATGAACCATGCAGAGAATAGACACAAAAGAACTAAAGTTACATTCAATGACATGAATTGCTAAGAATTTTCCAGAATTAAAGAACAGTAGGAGCCCTTAGATTGAAAGGGCCCACTGATTGCAAAGTAGAATAAGAAAAAAGGGTACATAGAGGAATGAAGCAGAATGAAGAATAAAAAATCCCTGGGCCTGGTAGCACAGGCCCATAATCTCAGTACTCTGGTGGGCTGAGGCAGGAGAACTGGAAATTTGAAATTTCAACTTTCATTACATCAACAAAGTATAAGTCCTATTTCCTGGGACTTGTGGTATGATAATGATTTTTTTCTTTTCCTTCCTCCCCACCTTGTTAAGTTTTCTTTTATTCATGTGTTTTAGATTTAATTATGTGACTTCTCATTTGTTTGTTGGCCATATGTAATTTGAGATTGATTGTTTATGATAACTACCTATAATTCCACCAGACTGTTCTTTCTTTTGTTATGGTGAATAGACTGTTACAACTAATCTATTTTGCCAAAAAAGACATCACTGTTGTGGTTGGATCTTAAATGTCTCCTAAAGGCCTATGGATAGAAGGTTTGCTCACCAGCGTATGATGCTATTGGGAGGATATAAAGCCTTTAGGAGGTGGGGCCTAGTGGAAGGGAGTTAGGTCACTGGAGGCCTGCTCTTGAAGGGGATACTGGGACCTCAGACCCTTCCTGTCTCTGCTTTCTGACAGCAACAACTTGAGCATATCTGCTCCACCACATGCTTCCACCATTATGTATGGCCCAGCCACAGGCCCAAACACAGAGGGACCGCATAACTACAGACTGAAACCTCTGAAACCATGAGCCAAAATAAACCTTTGCTCCTTTTGTTTATCTCAGATATTTTGTAACAGCATCAGAAAGCTAAACAAAATAATCACTCTAAGTCAAGATAAACTGCAGGGTTTATATACCTATGTAAACATAATGAAAGAATATGCATCAGCATTTAAAATAAGAATTTGTAGTTTGTTCTGTCTTGCCGATGTCCTGGAGAACTGTCCAACACATGGGCTGTTGAATGCCAGATTTTTGGTAGAAAGAAAACTAAAACTTTTCCTCTTGTTTCCCTGTGATACACTGGTTTCCTCTTCTGTTTGGCAGATGTAAACCCAAAGTAGAACATTCAGTGTCAGGCTGCATACTGCCACAAATCCTGGATTTGGGAGTCAATGGAGTATGTAGGGACACACTCATCTCCCAAACACCATCTTTTTTGGAACAGTAGCATTCATGCTCTTCGGCACCATGAGAATTGCTGAGATGTAACTTCTCTGTGGAACTCTGGTCAGAAAGAATCTCAGAGTGAAGTGCTTCTCTTCTAGGCTAAATAATATAGAGCAGCAATGAAACAAATCTTTGGAATTAATGAGTCTGATCCTCCTGAGTTCCTGTCACTCCTTGGTACAGTGAATGCTCCTCTGAGCCTAGGAATAGACTTCTCAGCTTACAATGCAACCTCTTGCTTTCTTAAAAGCAAAATGCTATTTCAGTCAAGAAGAATTATGATTGCTGGACATCAGAAGAGAATGAATGGGATGCGAAGTTTATTGAGCACCTCTGTGATGGCAGTTAAGGAATCCTGGATAAATGACTTTTTTCTTCCTAATCCCAAATCAGTGAATTGAAACTAATCAGTTAAGGCATTAATTCTCCAATGCACTGTAACAAATTCTCGAATGAATGCCTGTGTCAACAATCAGTGAAGAACTCACATTCACATGTGGTAGAGAAGACCCTGCCTCTGCTGCCACTTACATTGGTGATCTTATAACATTTGTAAGTAGTGCTAATGAAATGGGTAATGACTGTTACTAGCCTATCACCTTCAGAGCTTGATACATAGTAGAAAGTAGAAAATGGTAATAATTTTTATTATTAAATGACAAGATCTTTTTTATTACTTTAATAGGATGAAATTAATTAGTCATTTTGACTAACCAACTCAAATGGTTGTTTGGCTTATCAAATAGTTATTCAGAGAAAACTTAATAAACACTCCCTGAATTTGCTAGCCTGCCCAGATACAGGCCCAAGCAAAATCATAATATGAGCTAATACCACATACTCAGTGGTATAATTAAAATAATTAAAATGATTTTGCTTTTATTTTCATACTTAAAGTATACATTATTTCAACTGTTCAGTTTTTCTGAGGTAGTTTGCAAAGGTGATTTTGTTTTCTTATGTATTAAGTGTGCTTTTCTTTATTCAGAAAACCAAGTTTTACTTAGATCTTTGTCAGTGGTATTTCCTACATTAAAATTTTTCTTTTTCTTCAGTTTTCCTGACGCTAGAACAATACAGAAAGGATAAGACATTCTTTCACTACTTGTCTACACAATGAGAAAATTTCTTTACTATTTAGATAAGTTGTTATTAAATATTTAAATTGTATTTAAATTATTACTATAAGCTGAATTTTCCTTTAAAATATTATTTGTGGGCCGAGGATTTAGCTCAGTGGTTTTGCCACCTGCAGTGCAAGTGCAAGGACCCGAGTTCAATCCCCAGTACCAAAAAAATAAAGAAATAAAATAAAATATTATTCGTGGGGCCGAGGATTTAGCTCAGTGGTGCCGCCGCCTGCCCCGGAAGCACAAGGTTCTAAATTCGATCCCCAGTACCAAAAAAAATGTATATATAATTTGTGAACTGATTGGCTAAATAAATTAGCTATGAATTAATTTAATTAGTTAAATAAATTCAGATAATTAAGAACTTAATTTTGTATGCCAGCTTTTGATGTTTTCTCAACACAGAATAAAAATATCTTGTTTTTACCAAATATTTTTGGCCAGCTTTAGCTGGAGCCATTGAATGCAATAACTGGATTAGGATCTTATCTCAAAGGAGGATCCCATGGTTTACCAACAGATGAAGCAGATCATTTGCAGAATTTCTGCTTTCAGGAGTGCTACACTTTCAGAAATAAGAGGGATTCTGACCTTTGAGTCAAAATTCTATCGGACTGATTGCTTATTCTCTAGTCAAGATTCAAGTATTTCCTTATATGTTTACCAGAATAAAGTCTCTATTCTTTATTTTACTTCTCATATGTTTTATGTATTCTGAGTTTCTTCAAAAAAATAAAGCAATGCTCTAATCAAGAAAGCATTTACGTTCTACTGCCTGTCCCAAAAGCACAAGGACCTGAGTTCAATCCCTGGTACCAAAAAAAAAAAAAAAAAAGGAAAAGAAAAATAAAGAAAGCATTTACATTATCATCTTCCATGAAAAATAAGGGAAGGAAAATAAACAGAGTCTTCCTAATAAGAAAACCAAATATAAATGCAAATAAAGATGGTGCTAAATTGATCTAGTTCATAAATACATAGTTAAAACCACATGAGTAGATTAGGAACATACAAAACACATTCATATGAGGGCATTTACAAAATTCATGACTGGAATGCCATTCTTGTTTTGTCTAGTCCTCTTGACTTAATGGGAAGATGTTTTTCAAGGAAGGTATCAACTCAGGACAGCACACACAAAGACTATCAGCAGTGAAAATGGATTTGCCTGGTGAATTCAACTGAAGGAATGTTTTAAGTGGGTGAGTATTCTCTAGTGTGGTAGTAAAGACTCACTAGCATAGTGAATAAAGGTCTTCCTAGAGTAAAGAACACTTTCTCAAACCTAAGTTTCCATCATTACTGTGGTATAAGAACCTTATTTTGCAAGTAACTGAGATAAAGCTCTCCTTCCTACAAATGCCTGATTTCAGCAAGCCATAATCCAATTTTACAGTTGTCTATTAATTTCATAGGACCAACCACTATATGAAGCATTTCCATACATTTTACCTAATTTAATCCTGTTACTTTCTGTAATAGTTTTACCATCATGCCATGGAGGGAAAAATGATTGAGAAACAATAGAATAATTTCACATCCTGAAGACCTCTTTTGCCTGAGAATTTCTGGGAAGAAAAGGGAACAAGAAAAGGATCAGGGATTTGAATTCATAAAAGATGTGCTTTGGGACAGGCCCTGGGCTGAGTACCCACCAGCTGCATTTGGTTGAATCCTCCCAGTCATGTGAGAAGGGAACATGGATGTTTACCAGGAAGCTAACAAAGCAGGAGTCTTCAAATCTCTTCACTGGCTTCTGCTAAGGCCTGGAGACCTCCTAGCAGCAAAGTCTCATGATCACAGGTGCTCTCTTGTTTGTGGTATTTGGCAGTTATTGCTTTTTAATTTATATTTCATTTTTTCTGTGTAAACATTCACTTTCACACCTAATTTTACATTCATATTCTGTATTCTTTTCTTAAGGAAGACTTCTAAAATATTGAAAGCCCAAGCCTTGGAAAATCCTAATATGTGCTTAGAAATAGTATCTCCATTTTTACAGATACATTTGGGCAGGTGAAACAGTCTCAGTTATAGGCTAGTTACAGGTAGAACGGCGATTGGAGCTTTATTTTTTCTGACCACAGAATCACACTTGTGTTTGTTGACTTATTTTGGTCCTTTGAAAACAATCTTAAGCAAGTAATACATAATGTACTTACGCTAAAGAATGTGTGTGTGTTTGTGTATATGTGTGTGAGTGTATAGGGGGGAGATTAAAGCACACTAAAATTATCCCTGCTTCTTGCTTGCTGCTGGTCCAGATGCCCTACACCCCATCCTCCTCCTAGAACCTTGTAAATTGTCAGAGATTCTAAACAGAGAAGGGTGCCTCCATTAGAAAACAGAAGGTACCTGGAGAAATAAATGTAGCTACATACTTGCATGCACATACAGTTTAAAGATTGTTTGGAAGATGATATGACATTTTGGGAATCTAGTTAAGAGAGATGATAAAATTTCAATAAGACTAAGTTCTAAAAACCTTCCCAATATAAAAAAAAAAAATTGTTTTGAATTGGTGTAGGGAGGTTAGACATTCTAGATAGTCCCTCAGCTTTTTTTTAATTCTCACAGCCAATTTCAGTGACTCTCTAAGAGGATTACTCTTTCCGGGGGAAATCTACACATGCACTCTGCTCGGCCTGCCTCAGTAGTCAGGGTCCAGGGAACTCTTGCCACAGTGGCCATGGATGGGTATTATGAGAAACAGGAACAGATTCTTGCTCTGTAAGGCTTAGCACAAGGTATCAAATTCTCAGCTTCACCATGCTCATCTTCTCTGCTTGACCCCAAAGGGTTGTCTCAAGATGAAATAATACAATCTGTTTAAGAAGACTTTTTAAACTACAAAGGTAGTTGTACTTGTGAGATTCCATCTGAAGCCTAATCTGTGACCGAGGTGACCAGGACAGTCTTGAGCTGGGGCAGCACTGCCATCCTGGAGTTGGTCTGTGTGAGGGGGGTCGGCAGTGCAGCCTTCAGGGTAGCTGCCCTGATACATTGATGCTTTAAGGTAAATTTCATCACATGCTTATACCAGAGGCACCTCTCATCCTATACACATAAATCTTACTCCCAAATCATTGAAGATCTTTCCTAAGAGGGTCACAAGAAAACTGAGAGGTTTTATGTCTATGTCAATATCTGTCTATCTAGATACACATCATATTGTGTATTATTCAGTAGTGTTTAATAGCCCCTTAGCCCCTTAATGGTCTATCTCTCCTCCATTCACCCTCCATTTCTCAAATCATTCTCAGAGGCCTTTTGGCTCTTCTTCATTACTCTTCTCACTCTCCTCTCTATGGGATGACTCAATAAGATGATTACTCACTCAACAAATCCAACCCAACAACAATAAAAAAGGACTACTTGCTGGGTGGACAAAGACTACTTTGGGGAGGGATGTGTATCTTATGGGAGTAGGGAAGAAAAAGAAGAGATTTTCTCCTCTCTCAGGGTCTGGTAAGGGATAAGTGTAGGATATTATCACTTACTTTTTCATTTCAATTATAGACAAAAAACATTAGAACTACCTGGAGATAACAATTCAGAAACATCTAAGAAAATTTTATAAACATTTATCTTTGACCCAATTTCTCCAGTTCAGCAATGAGTAAACTCATTTCCAGAAAACTATCCCAAAGATATATAGACAAAAACTTAAAAAGATACATGCACAAGCCTACTGATGGCAGCAGTATTTGTAATAGAGGGGGGAAAAAGAGATTGCAAGATCATGTTCATGTACATATGCACTAGAGAGAGCAGAGAGTAAAGAAAACCTGAGACTTGTCCTCATCAAGCCTGTCACACAGTGCCAGTATCTGAGAAAGCAAGAAGCAGCAGGAAGATGCTCAAGATTCTCAAGGGTTGAGGACATGTAGTTCAGTAAGCCAGTTCCATCATGGTCCAAGGGGCAAAATGTGGCAGAGGTAAGCCAGTGGGACCCTTATTTTTCAGTGAAATGGAGTGCACTTTCTTGTAGCAGAGACTCCTCACAATAGAGGTTTTTCTGGGTTAAATGGTATCCACCCAAAATTCATATGATGAAATCCCAACACCAGGAATTCAGGACCTGATTTGGAAAGAGGTCATTGAAGATATAGTTAAAATGAGATCATGCTGGAGTGGGTTGGGCCCACATCCAATATGCTGGTTCTTACAAAAAGGGAGCATTTATACACAGGCATGCATGCTCACAGGGAAAATGTCAGGTGAAGATGACAAAGAGTATTAGAGTGAAGCTTCTGGAAGCCGAGGAAGCAAAGATTGCCTATAAACCACAGGCTTGGACACAATCTTCCCTCACATTTCCCAGAAGAAACCGTCCTTATTAACACCTTCATCTTGGATTTGTAACCTCCAGAATGGGATGTAACACATTTCTGGGTGTTAAGCCACCTATTTAGTGACACTTCGTTACAGTAGTTCTGGCACAGGGGTTTGCACTTTGGAGTCCTGGGAGATGGCGCATAATAACCACCATCAGTGCCAGTGGTGAAGCACTTTTAAAAGGGCCCTGAAACCACAGCATTGAATGGAAGATACCAAGCCAAAGAGCAGAAATGGAAGACCTTTGTAAAACTCTTGCATATACCATTGCCATAAGTGATTAGAGGGAGCATCCCATGAGAAAGTGAAATTAGGGTGATGCTTCCACAAGCCAGGGAATGCCAAACTGTTAACTACTTCACTTTTTGCTTTAATCTTCCTATCACCTGACATCTTATCACTTTTCTCCAGTTCAGCAAAGTTCCCAACAGGATTGCTATAGGGAAAGGCAAGAGTGCAAAATGGTGTTACTTTAGTTCAGGCTGGAGGGTGAGGGGTGGTGAATTCTGGTGGACATTAAGTTCAAGTCAGCAAGATTTCCGCTCAAGCGCACCTTGTTGGTCTTAGTGTAAATAACTTGTATAATCAAGCTCATCACTGGCACATGGTCATTATTGTGTATTTTGGTATAAATGTAGATTTCCATAGGAGGGTGGAGGAGACTAAACCCCTGAGGACTACAGAGAATGTGCAGCAGCAGCTGGGAGCCATAAGGGCATGCTGGGGTCCTTGAGGACTGCCAGGAGCACAGGCAGCTGAGTGGCACCTGAGAACAAAGGCATGTTCAGACATGTCCATGACTCCATGTATCTTCTTCAGGCTGCCCAAAACTCAAGTGAACCTCCCCAGAATGAACTGACAAGACAATGGCTATTCAGAGTGGCTCCCCATGAAGACACAGGAGAGAGTAGTAGCCTCACATCAGCCAGTCACAGGCTATGGGCCACCTTCTGGGAAGGCACATAAACTTGAGTTGGCAACTCTCTGTGACTAAAATTAGAGCCCAGCTGCGAGGTATCAGCAGCCAATAGTTGCAGCAGCTGGGATGGTTCATTGGCCCCAAAGAAGGATCTTTGTTCAGCACCACAGTATCCACTGTAGTCCACAGCTGATTCTGCCCAGGTTCATCCCACCTGTGAACAGCAGCTCAGAATTGCTCTTGGCTTTATTTCCTGAGAAACTCTGTGTTAGAAGAGTGAACTATAGAACTCTCAGAAGTTCTAATCAAAGCTGAATTGGTACTTCCGTACCACCCAATATGGGTCCCCTTGCCCTTGGCAAGTCTTGCCTCTAAACTAGGTGGTTTGTTCATGGGTAATCCTGATCCTGACCCTGATCCCAGTGGGTCTAATCTTTGGTTTCTAAGAATTTAACAGGCTGAGGCAGCTGTGCTGATCCATTAAGTATTAAAATGGGACACAGGAGTGCCAGGAGCTATGCTGAGTTTTTCATTGAGTGCCAAAGTTCTTTGTTCCTTGTATCTGAAGGCAATTTTCAGAGAGGGGCTCCTCTGTGAGCTCTGAGCAGCAGCAGATCCCAAGAGGTAGGATGCACCATTGGCCCTAAGGTAAGAATCTAGGTGTAGTACCAGGGTACATACTGAAAAAAGAAATCAAAATTTCCAGAAATTTTCATGAGTCCTCCAAAATCTTAATTTACTCCAATATTACCACATCTTATTCATATATGTTTTAAAAAATAATGGGTAAGTTTTCTACTTCTAGCCACGGTGAATTAAAAGGAACCAGAATTGTCCTCTTGCCTAAAACAACCTGAAAATAAGACAAAATATATAATAGTTGTTATCAAAACACTGAACACCAATGCAACAAAGGATCTGTGAAGGATCCCCTTCAATTACTGAGCAGAAGGCTGAGGAGCATATTCATGAGAGGGAAGGGCCTGAGGCTGGAGAGAAGCACCTAAAAGGATTCAAGGGGATAGTGCCCAGCACTCAGAAAGGGTGAGGAATAGTGGCCGTTTCTAATAAAAAATAAAACTTCACAATGCATGAGATCTTGGGTAGAGTCCTCTAAAGGGTTTATTTGCCTCATTAGTGGAGAAAATCCAGCTGTATAATAAATTTCTCTATGCCTAATGAAATACAAGAAATCAAAAGATCACACTGTTTCCAAGTAATTTAATTACACCCCAGAACAAAGTTCAAGAATATTTGTAGACAAGGCCGGTGATTTAGCTCGCTGGCACTCCACCTGCCTGGAAAGTACAAGGTCCTGAGTTTGACTTCCAGTAGTGGGAAAAAAATATTTGTAGACAAAATACCTAGCACCCAACAAAGCAAAACTCATAATTTATGTTATAGTATCTAATTTTAAAAATCATCAGGCATGCAAAGAAACAGAAAAATAAGACCCATAGTGGGGGGGGGGTCATTCAATATAAACCAAACCAGAGTAGATACAAATTTTTTAATTAACAAACAAATATATATATATATATATATAAGTTCTATAACCACATTTAATATATTCAAAAAGCTAAGAACATGGAAGAAATTTTAAAACACCAAATCTAACTTCTAGAGATGAAGATTATAATAGATGAGAGATACGTGTATTAGGATGAAGGGCAGATTAGACATTTCAGAAGAAAAGATCAGTGACCTAGAAAACATAGCAATGTAAACTCTTCCACATAAAATACAGAGAAAAGAAAATAATTTTAACTTGCATGGAGCATCACTGAGCATTTGTACTATGTAAAGTGCCCATGAAATTAGCTTAGCCATCCTTACTTGCGAAAAGAAGCAGAGAAAAACAGGGCTGACCTGGAAAAGATTTGGTTAACTGAGCATGGGTGCTGGGCTGAATGTGCTGTCAGACAGACTGCCTCCCCCTGGCTGAAGCGAGGCCTTCATAACTGTGTGCTGCCTGCTCACTAGATCCAGGCTTCCTCAGTAGGGCCTGCCAGTGGCTAATGGCTCTTATGGCAGCTTAGGAAATTCTTTGCCAAGCTAAGAGCTCGGGGGAACCCACCCACTGCCGTCAGTATATCTGGAGACCTCCCTGAAAAGTCACCCAGCGACACATCTCTGTGTCCACTGCAAAGGCTCCAGACTTTGGAACCGGAAGATTTGTGTTCCAATTCCAGTTCTGCCAGTTAAGGGAAGGTCATTACCTTCTCTGTTTTGGTTTCCCCATGTCTTTGATGGAGCTGGAAATGACTGTACTTACTTCGGGGCATCATGGAAGGATTCAGTGAGTTGATTCAAGTTGAGCATCCCGTATCCAAAGTGCGTAGGACTAGAATTATTTTGACTTTATATTTCTTTCTAATTTTGGAATATTTGCATATATGTAATGAGATATCTTGAGGATGGAACTCAAGTTTAAACACAAAGTTCATTTATATTTTATATGTACCTTACACATGTAGCCTGAAGGTAATTTTTATACAGTTTATGCATCTGAGTTTTGACTGTGACCCATTGTGTGAGGTCAGGTGTGGAATTTTCTGCTTGTCAATCTAAAACACTCAGAAGCTCCAGATTTTGGAGCATTTAGGATTTGAGGCTTTCAGATGAGAGGTGTCCAACTTGTGTATGTAAAGTCTTAGAACCTTACCCAGTCTAGAATAAGTGTTATATAGATGTTTGCAATTATTGAAATCATTATTTCATTTAAAGCTCCCACTGACCCTATAAAGTAGATATTCTTCACTTGATCTTAGCCAAAAGGACAAGAAGCAATACAAAGTAGATATTCTTGTCTCCATTTTGCAACCTAGTAAACTAGTACTGTACCTTAAAAACCCACTTGCCAACTGGGCGTGGTAGCGCACACCTGTAATCCCAGCACTCAGGAGGTTGAGGCAGGAGAATCACCAGGAGTTTGAAGCCAGCCTGCACCACATAGTGAGTTCAAGGCCAGCCTGAACTGTGTGGTAAGACCATGTCTATAAAAACAAAGGCCATTTGCCTTAAGATTATCCTGATAAGGCTTAGCAGAACTAGAATTCAACCCTGGGGTTATTTGTGCCCCCAAATCATCTTTATGATTACATATTTTGTTGTTATTTGTTTTTCCCTTGAATTATCTGTGTGGACTATGAGTCATTTGAGTTCTTTTTATCCCTCAGAACAAGAACACACAGCCCAGAGTAGGCATCAGTGTTTGCTCACCAGAAGGATGAAGAGCTATGGTTTGTTATAGAAACCTGCACTGTTACTGCTTTGCCTAATTGTTCTGTCCTTATTTTCTTTTCTTTTTCTTTTTCCTAATTGCTCAAAGGCTGAGCATTCTATTCTGTTCAGATCCCACACATATAACACTGTGAAGTAAAGTTAGATGAGGCATGAACATTTCTGGGACTTTTCCATCCCCGAAAAACTTCAAGAGTAAAAGAATATTGATCTGCCTTTTTGCCATAAATCCCTGTCTATATTCCTGGTTTTTTAATATAAAATATTATGTGTTTTAAAATACACTCTGATAATTAGGATGAGTAAGGGATTGAAGAAAATAAGTCAAGACTTATCAATTCTCTTCTTACCCTCAAACTACTATGGCTAGAAAGAATAGGCAGAAATATTGAATGTGGTAAGTGTAACCTAGACATTTTATAAACAACACATGAAATATTAAATATTTTGGCAAGCTTATAGACTAATGGGCACTTATATATTTGAATAGGCTAGCATACTGACACAACTGTACTGTTTGAAAAAAATTTGGTCTATGTCACTCATTAATGTTACTATACAGTGGTCTTTAATAAATTTATTAAGCGTTCATGGGCATCTCATGTGAATAATCAAGAACAGGATTTCCTTTCCTAGCTGGTTTATTGATCAATCTTAACTTTTGAGCAGCAATCCAATTTCCTGGAAAAACAAGGTCCAAAAAAATGTTCTTGTTGAGTGAAATATTGTGACAGCTGTGATTTTTGCCTGTTCTCTTCCAATGACAGCTCTAGGATTTTCTCCTTGATAATACCCATCCCCTGTTCTTGGTCTTTGTGGTTTGTGCAGAGTTAAGGCCTTGGGTTGGCATGTGGCTTAGACAAGGACAAAATCAATCATTGTGTACCCTGCCCCCAGGGAGACATTTGAAAGTGGTCACATGGATCAACTGGAAGCAACTGGACTTAACAGCAGGACTTTTGCTGGCCCTACTGAAAATAATCATTCTCTCTATTGAGTTGATGAGTAGATAAGCTATAAGGTAGTCATTGTGGGAAGCAATCATAAGGAAGCTTACTGCCAGAGATTATGGAGTCTATACACCAGAAGATAAAATGTATCGTGTGTGTGTGTGTGTGTGTGTGTGTGTGTGTGTGTGCTTGCACAGGGATTGGGAAACTTGGTTAGTCCCTGGATCCAACCATATATAAATTCACCCTTGTGCTTTTCAATTACATGAGCCAATATATTTTCTTTTTACCTTAAGCTGGTTTGAGTTGAATTTTCCATCACATATGATTAAAAGAGCCCTAATATAATAGCTACTAACCTTATAAAAGCATCAAGTTCTATTATGTTAAGTATCTAAGAATTGGATGATAGCAGATACATTTTCCAAGAGCATTAGATTATTTTCCAAACAGCCCAAAAGACAAATTGCAAAGTGATATATTCAATGAGTCCATAAGGGTGACATGTTTCACTGTCATTAGTAAAATTAATGTTTTAGAGTGACAGTTACAATTTATAATCTTGTACTTGTTTCTTTCTGTTTCTTTAATTGAGATTCACCCAATTAGACTGATAAACTCAATATGATAATTCTTTAAATGGCATTAAATAACAATTAACTCAAAATGTAAAAAACAGGAAATCTTATAGAAAAAGGAGATACTATTTTTCAGGAAATAGAGATAACATAACTCTGGTACTGTCATTAAAAAATAAATTTAAGTGTTAATTTTCTGGCAACTAAGGACAAAAGAAAATACAAAGAAATTTTATAACTTCCATAAAAGGAAGCTTGCCAGTTATTCAAAAGTGACAGACTCCTTATCTTCTTAAAAACTAGTTTTTCTCACAAACAAGAATCATCAAGCTTTTAAATTTATTTATAAATCTGCACTTTGGTTAGAGTACTCAGTTTGTTTGCTTTGTTTTGATAGGTTTCCCATTCATCATGCAGCTTGGTAGCTACTTTAATAACACGCTATGATAACATTTTCATGGCTTGCCTAATGTCTAATGATTAGAGAAGAAGAGATAGAAACCAGCTGGTTTAACTTTTAGCTGGGCCAAAACTGAAGCTATGTATCTTATCAGACAATTGAAACCACGTGCTCTATTCCAACCCCTGCTTGGAGGTCAAGAAGGTAATGTACAAATTGGGATGATTTTGAAAGTCTTTTTAAAGGACTTCTGGGTGGTAAAAGCTTGGTCAAAATGACTTCTTCATGTTCCCTGGAAACTCAAACCCAGTATTTTTGCACAAAGTCTGGGCAAAAGTGATTGAATGTGACCTTATTACATCAAAGCTTCTATTGCGCTCTTAAAGATAAAGGAAAACATCACAGCCTCAAAACAAATGGACTGCTGGCTCCAAGCAATCATTTGAGGGTACTTAAACAGTCAAAAGCCATTAGTGTTATCACAAAGTTGGATCCCTCTTCTTGGGAATCTTAGAACTACAATTCATTTTCCTTTGTTGGCATCTATGTTTGTCTCCATTTCCTTCCCTTTCTTCAGTCACAAGTCTTTTCCCCTTAAATTAAGTGCATCATCAAAAAGTTTATGGGATTTAATTAGTCTCTTTTTCATTCTTTTAGAAATCTGTATCCTCTGTGAAATCTCAACATCATCAGTTTTTCCCTAAGCTTTTGAAGGCCTTGCCTACTTCCCTCATAGGTAATTTATATATGCCCTCAAGGACTGAATCATTGGAACCATGTATTAATCATTTGATGAGAAAAGCCTCTTGAATTAGGTATCTCAGACTTAGTGATGTCTTCTGAGGCAGTAACACAGGAAGCAAAGGCAACATACAATAAAATAATTTACATGACATAAAGCTACATTTTCTCAAAACAAATCTAAACTTTTGCTCAGAAATTCCAGTGTGCTGTGTGGCATGTCATGCTGCCCTCTGCAGTATCCTGTTCAATTTAACAGTGAGTTTCATACTGGAGGACTACATTGCAATGGAAGCATCATTCTTGGAGCCACATAGATTCACTCACAGGAATGGTTTGTGGCACAGATTCATCACATACCACACTCTTTGACAATGATTTCTAGAAATCAAGATAGGAAGTGATGGGAAAGAGTAACAAGGTAAACTCTGACAGATGATAGTTGTTCTGTAACAAATTTTGCTTATTTCTATTAAAGAATATTTATCATAAGTTTCAATATTTAATAAGTTGATTCACAATCACCTTTGCTTATAAACTTAATGACAAATATAAGACTTATACAACAGTATTTAATAGGATCCCTTATGCCAAAGACCATATATTTGGAGTAGCCATAATAACTTTGTGGCAGCCATATACCAACTAATGAAAAGATGTCTCAGAATTTCTATATATAAGGAGTTTAGTGGCTACAATTTTGGGTTGAAGTCATGGATAAAGGAACCATCTAAGAACCACATTACTTTTACTTAGATTATATGTTTATTTGGTGTGGCTTTGAAAGAGGACAGATGAAAATTGGTGGGAATTCAAAACCCCCTTGTTCCACTTCGAAGTTCCTTGACTATGTATGATTTGCCTAAAGACAGTTACCCAGAAGGAATAACCTCATAAATATTGACAGGAATAAATGCTAAATCAGAGTTAATTTTTAATTTGTTACTTGACTCCTCTATTGACATCTGAGTATCATGGGAACAAGGATATTGACCTCACTCAAAGGAGCACACTGATTTTTCATTTCTCCAAATTCTCATCGTAATTTAACTTCATGACAGTATTTAACCATTGCTGTACATTGTCCAGTAACACTTCCCAAAATTCAAGTCTTTATTTCATAGTAAACAAAATTTCACACATCAATGATTCTCCAATTTTGAGCAACAGTCATATGCCATAGAATCAACTAATGAAAAAATATATAAGCCCTTTCTTTAGCTGTGAGAACAACTACAGGTGAATAAACTATAGTTGCAGAAATTGTTGTTTTTAACTTATGCCTATGGGCCACAAACTGAGCAATCTGAAACTCTGATAGCCTTGAACTAAAATTAGCATCTAACTTGGCTGAGTTACCACACATCTGACTCTGTGCTGCTGTGGCACATGTGTTTACAATGACCTCCAGATTGACTGAGCACCCCTCGAAGGATGTTTGAATGTCAGCACATCATCAGCATGCTTGGGAATTTAACCACACTTTTCTATTGCTTTTATTCTTGCTTTTCACTTGGATAATCTTTCAATTTGACTTCTTCACTATCAACTTCATTTATAGGCTCATTATCACATCAATATAAGATACAGACATGATAAATTAGCAATATTTGAATAACTGAGGTGTAGTTTTGAAACCTAGATATTAAGTATATAGAAATGACTATGCTATCAACCTAAGGTGCTCACACCACAGTGGGGAGTACAAAAAGAAAATAATCACTAGCACCGGCAGGAGAAGGTGCCATTCTACAGTTATGTAAAAGGTGCCTTATAAACTAACAAGAAAAAGTACCTTTAGGATCATGTTTTATTTTTCCTACTAAATTCTTGAGATCTGCATCTATGTCTGATTTATACTTTTTCTGGCAACTAGTGCAAACTCAGTAAACATTTGCTTAATTTAATAACATTTCTTGTCCAACTTTTTAGTACTACTAAATCCAAAGATTATCTAAGACATTCTATTTTGTATATTGTAAACCACTCATAGACCTGAAAGCTTCCAGATCCATACCATTGGGAAAGTGTTGGTTTGATTTCTTTCTAGGGCTCTTCATGGCAGTTGCCTAAATGCATCTGCTTTTCTCATTGAATATCCTTCAAAGTTATTCACAGGGAGATCTGGTCGGCCAGGATTTGTCAGCTCAGCTCAGAGCAGAGCAGAAAAATTGCCCCTCTCTGCCATCTTCCTGGTCATGCTTTCCTGCTCAGAATATATCTTCAGTCCAGTTCAGACCACTACGTGTTCTCCATGACATTTTATTTGAAATATCAAAAACTCGTTGGCAATGGGGAAAATATCAAAAATTTGCAAACTTTTGGTACAAATGCAACAAGAATTCTCTCCCCCTAATTATTAAATTGGATCTTAATTATTCAACAATAGTTTAATGAGCACTTAAATTCAGTGTCTATATTTGTCTGCACAGAGCCTCAAGGGAATTAGATACCTCTATAGACAGTTTACTGCAGCTCCACACAGCACCCAATGCCAGGTCCTTCCTTCCTAAAAGAAAAGGCTTTTCTTTTCCTCTTCTCACAGGTGCAAGGACTCCTTGGGAACATGGCATCACATCTGTCCAAGGTGGCCTGGTAAGCCTAAGGGTCATTGCCCCCCCTGCAGCATGTGGATAGAGAAGGATATGAGTAGGAATATTTCCTTTTGTTTCTCTGTATGTTGTTTTGCTGACTGTGGCTCCTAGGATGTTACAGTGAGCTCCCTCTCAGTCTGAGGCCAGCAGAACTTCGGGGAAAAATAACATAGGCCATTATGACTGGAGCCCTGAACTAGCTGACTGGCAAGGCTGCTCTTAGGACCTATTACAGGAGATGCATATTTTCTGTGTGTTGAACTTCAAATCTTTTTAAGTTACAGTTTCTAAAACCCATATTCAAAAGCATCTTGATAGGTTCTCTGAATGTAAGTGTGACCTCTAATCTCTGCTCCCTTTCATTCCCAAATCCTAGAAGGTTAGATTCACATTTAGTCTTAATCTTCTTTCCCTTTGATTTCTTGGATCTTATTCATAAATGCCTCCCCCTTATTCTGCAGACCTTTATCAAAGAGTTCCTTGGTTCTGAGTCCTATTCTAGATAACGCGGATGCCTAGACAGCTGTCAGTGCTGTGCAGGGGAGAGGAGAGCTGCTGCTTCACCCTTGGCTCCCTTGTGTTCGAGTGCACTCCTCAGTCCTCATCAGCCACACCACAGCACCACGTTCCAGCACCACAGCGAGAATTACATCGAGCTCTCCTTTGCCCTTCCATTTTCTACTGTTCTGCTTCCCTTTCCTTTTCTGTTGCCCATACCCTTCCCTTCTTCTTGGTCTTTCTTGTTTTTTCTCATGCCTCTGCTTTGTACCAGCATTTGTGTTTTATTTGCTTGACTCTTCCTCCAATAGCACAATCAAAATTATTGCATCATTTCTTTATACAACTAAACTTTTGAGAGGAAAAGATTGGTCATCATATGATTCCAGAAATACCAGATATAGGAGTACTACTCAGCCATAAAGGATGAGAAACTAGAGACATTTATAGCTAAATGGATGCATATTGAGGCCATACTCTTAAGTGAAATAAATAGGAC
>NW_004624744.1:19510896-19522766 GCF_000247695.1 Heterocephalus glaber
AAAGGAAAGAAAGGAATGGAATTAATATGAGCAAATGAAAAAATAGAAACAAAGTCTTTGTAAATAGGGAGGGATGGAAGGGTTGAAGGGAGGGCAGGGGAAGGGGGAAAAATAAGAACCAAGAGAGATTATGTAAAGGTGCAATTTTCCAATAATGAATGTCATTATATTATATACCTAAAATGTACCGATAAAGTTAATTTAAAAAAATAAATCTGTTTCTCTAGTAAGCATTGACTGATACAAAAATATACATGTATATGTACATCTATATGAATTATACACTAACATATTAAAAGAGGAATTTCAAAACAGGAATTTTTTTGGTCACTTATAAAATTTCTTAAAAGAAGTCCAAAAAGACAAATACCCATAATTACTTTAGAATGTATTTGAGGGTTGGATTTGTTCAAGAAGCAACACTGTGCTGAGCTCAGCCTTTAGAGGAGAGAAAAAGGATACAGAAGTATTTGTGTTACATCAGGTTTAGATATTGTGTTAGTTTTTTCCTATATCTTTGTTGTGAAATATTTCCTATGTGTTGGTACTTAAGAACTTGTTTGTGGATGCATTAATGATTGACAACAAAGAAAAGCCATAGTTAAGTGAATGGAGGAATCATGCCCTGCAGCCTCTTCTTTGGAACCCCTCTAGTACACAGGTTGTGGAGGAGAATCTACTCCACTTATTACCATCCTGCAGGGCTCCATGGATTGCTGATTCTGGAAATGTACTAGATATATTAATGGAAACTAAAAGTAGCTATATTGTTGTGACACATCTAAATCTAGAAGGCTTTTCAACCTAGGGTTAGGATGAAAAGTTATTACCTCAAAGATGTCTTTGCAAACAAAAGAAAAAAAAAGTATTTGAGGAATTTCAATACTATGGTGCTGAAGAATGGAAAGCAGTAGAGATTATTATAAAGTGAATCAAACTTGGTTTCAACTGAAAGCAATTTATACTAAATTTTCTGTGATTCCTTTATAGTAATCATACATGCAATAATCAATCTCGCTTTATTTTATTTGATAATAATATTTTCCCAATAGTGTCTTTTAAAAGCTAGTGGTGCTGCAAAACAGCTCCATGGGGCCACCAATGTACCAAAAGTTGTAAATTTTTACAAATATTACTGGTTGACATTGCTTAATGAAGCATTATTAATTTTTAGATTTTTTTTTTTTTTACAGAGCAAGATCTATTGGGTTTCTGAGGAATTATTCCAAATTCATCTTTAAATCCTAATGTTTATGTGTCACTTAAATGCATATATTCTCAGTAGAAGAAAAAGAGAGGGGAGAGGAAGAATAATGACCTTAGGGTTACAGACAACATTTAAGTTCATTTAAATCAATGGCTCCTGTTTATTTTCCTTTGGGACTGTGGGCTCTATCAGATCTCATCACATCCACACCTGCACCTTCTGGGTTTGTTGACTTTCCACCCCTTGACTGCATTCAATAAACACCACTCAAAGTGAATAACAACAGAGTTGAAATGGTGGAGAAGAAAACCGGTAATAGGAAATCCAAACTTTATGCTTACAACTTAATTTGAATAAGTATAAAGTTTCATGGTCTTAATTTTGAGGTATTTAAAATGTTATATTAACTTCACAGTAGAAAATAAATGCAATGGACAGAGTGCTTTGGGGTGGGTATTTTTAAAGTAAAGATTGTTGGTTTAAATTGTAAAAATAAAAGACTACCATGCTTTTTCTCAGGATGCGGAAATCTGTCATTCTGTTGTTTTTCACAATTTTTTGAAAACATTTTTTCATTTATTCCTTGAGGTTTAGGTCTTTAGAACGTCTTTGAATAGTTGGTTAGATTAACCTCTCACATCCAAACAGTGGAAGAGGCCTCTGTGGCTTTTAAGCCTTTGCACTCTGTTAGAAAGATTTTCTGGGAAAGAAATGGATGTCAAGCCAGCAAGAATCAATGTGGTGATGTCAATCAGCACTAGCAGAATGTCTGAGGCTTCTAAGTGCAGAAATTGTGCATTTTGTAGCATACTGATTTGTTTTCCACAGATAGTATTAAAGCCAGGCTACAGATACCTTCCCTTTACCAGCCCTGTGCTCCTTTGAAACAGAGTGCATAAAGAAATCTGGAGCCACTACTAGTTCAGTACCAAGTACAGTGCCTAGTACACATTTGACCATCAGTGGACAACTGCGGAATTTAACTGAAACTCAATTGTATGAAATTATCACATGTAGCAGATGAGAAAGGGATCAGAAAATCTTAGAACTGAAAAAGTGGTACCAGTCACCTTAACTATGCCTCTGATTTATCAATGAGAAACTAAGGCAGCAAGCACAATGAACACCACTAAGTCAGTATTTACAAGTTCCCCAATGCCAATACCCACTTACCTTTCAAGACTACAGACTCAGGGAATCTCAGAGTGGTAATAGGTCACAGATTTGAGGCAGCCTGTGAGGTATGAATCTCCTCTACAGTATACTCTTTAAATAATTGCCTAGATTCTCTTAAACATGTTGAGATAAAGACTATTTCACTTCTGAGTCAGCACATCTAATTTCTGAACAGCTAAATATTTTCCTTTTATTGAATCAAATCTATGTTCCAATGTATCTAATGTTAGATATATCTATGATATATTTATCTAATATATCTATGTTTCTACCCTATGTTCTACTGTTAAATATTCCATTTAAAAAGTAAAATTTATTTTGCACTTGGTCTTTCAAATACACAAAAACCTTTATGATTTTAGTTCAATGGACTAAGTATTGATTAAATTCTTAATGTATGTTAGACATACATATGGTAGGTGCTGGAATCTTAGAAAAATGAGGATAATTATTGATGGTTCCTCTCAACTTTCCTTTTAAAAAGTCTACACCAAAAATTCATATCTGTTTTAAATTGATCAAAGAACTAGGTATAAGGCCTGAAACTTTGAAACTGCTAAAAGAAAACACAGAAGAAATGACTAAAGCTGCAGGCATAGACAAGAACTACTTGAATAGCACTCCAATACCACAGCAAATAATAGCAAGAATCAACATATGGGACTACATCAGATTAAAAGTTTCTGCCCAGTAAGGAAAACAATCAATAGAATGAAGAGACAGCCTACCAAATGGGAGAAAATCTTTGCCAGCTACACTTCTGATAGAGGATTAATTTCTAGAATATATAAAGAACTCAAAAATTAACATCAAAAAACCAAGTAGCCCAATCAATAAATGGTCAAAAGAACCAAACAAACATGTCTCAAAAGAAGTACAAATGGCCGATAAGTATATGAAAAATGTTAAATATTTTAGTCAGTAGGGAAAATCAAATAAAAACTATGTTGAGATTCCATCTCATTCCAGCAACAATGGCTATCGTCAAGAATACAAAAAACAATAAATGGCCATTCCATGAGGGCAGAGCTTTTGTTTTATTCGTTGTTTTATCCCTGGTACCAGAATAGCCCCTGATATATACTTAGAGATCACTAAATATTTACGGATTTAAAAATAAATTTTAACAAGTTAGAGGTTCTTCCCACTCTGTGGGGGAAAAAAAAGCCAAAAAACAGGAGAAACTTCTTGTTTCTGGGCAGAGGACAGTAAATTTGGGCCCTTATAAGCTTGAGCATGGGGAAAAGGGGAGGAACATTCTTTTTAAATTTCTCTGTCTTTTCTCTTCTGGTCCTTTCCTGAGGACTGAACCAGTCAGGAAATTGCACTACCAGGCGATATTGCAGTAAAGGCAGCTGTAATTTCCGAAATGAAACTCATCTGTCACCAGGAAAGGAAAAAGGGTCCCTGTAGTCTGAAGAAATCTCCTGTCTGACAATTTTCTCTCTTTCTCTCTTTTGCCTCACTCTTTAGTACTGAAGGAGATCTCTTGCGAGGAGATGAATCTCTGAGAGGAACACCAGCTTTCTGGCCAGAAAACTAGGAAAAGGGAGTCTTAAAGGTCTGAAATGGTGATGGAAATTCCAAAGAAGAAGTCTGGAGAAAGGGACTCCCTGTGCAACAACCACTTCAAGTGACAGGCTCACCCTGGAGCTATATTGGCAAAACAACAACAACAACAGCAAGGTCTTTAGAGTCTGAACTGTGATTTAAAAAGACCACTTGAGTCTCAGTCTACTTACTGAACAACACATGAGCAAAGCAGGTCCCAAGAGCATTGCAAAGGCTTTGGAACTGCTGACCGAAGAAGGTAACACAGAGTAAGTTAGCTGAATATAACAGGGTTGACTAGCTCCTAAGAGAAAGAAACAAGTCAACATTCTCCAGAGGATTTTCACAGTTCCCCCCAAACCCTGCTAGGGAAGAAGGGAAGAACCGACAGGAGGGAGAGAAGGAAGGAAGGAAGGAAGGAAGGAAGGAAGGAAGGGAGGGAAGGAGGGAAGCAGGGAAGGAGGGAAGCAGGGAAGGAGGGAGGGAGGGAGGGAAGGAATTGTCAAGAATAAAGGTAATTAACAGTAGCAAATGCAAAGAAATCCCGATATTGGAATTACCAAACAAAACGCTCTTGAAATACATGGGAAGTCAGAAGTTCTCAATAAAGAAATAGAAACTATTAAAGAGAATAAAGCAAAATTTCTAGAACTGAAAAATACAACAGTTGAAAGTAGGAAATTCACTGGATGGATTCAATAATAGGATGGAGAGAACAGAGAAAAGTCTTAGCAAATTAGAAGCTAGGTCAGTACAAAGAAATGAACCTGAAAAATAAGAAGGGAATTACAGAAAAAAGTGAAGGGACCCTGAGGACCTGTGGAACAAAAATAAAAATCAATAGTCTAATATTCGTGCCCTTGGAGTCTCAAAAGGAGAAGAGAAGCAGTGGGGCAGAGAAATGTTTGAAGAAATATTGGCTGGAAAGCTCCTCCATTTTGTGAGAGATATAAATTTATACAGTAAAAAGAAATCCAGAAAAACTCAGGCAGGATAAACTAAGCAATAACCATGCATAACCATATCAAAATCAAATTGCTGGAAATCAGTGATGCGCAAAAATCTTGAAAGCAGCCAGAAAAAAATAATTCTTCATATACAAGAGGACAGTTAGTTGTATGACTGTGAAGTTTTCCTCAGAGACTAAAAGCAGGAGATAGTGGAATAACATCTTTAAAGTGCTGAAAGAAAGAAAAAACGATTAACCTAGAATTTTAGGATCAGCAAAAATAGAGTATATACAAGAGTCCAGCAAAAAAAAAGATGTATACACACTTCAGCAGTTTGCTGTACTAGTAAATGCCTGGAAGCTAATGACCACTACTTTCAGCACCTCTTGTAATTGTAGAAGCCAAAGATAACTTGTATTAATCTCAGAGTGTCTCAATAAATTTAGTATTAAAATATTTATATTTTTGTTTTCCTTTTGTATACAGTTTTTGGCAGACTCTGTAGATATCCTTCAGAAATTCAGGCAATATAACGAACTTCTCAAAGAAATCAAAAACAACAGAATTATTACCAGCAGATCTGCTCTAAAAGTGATATAGCAGGAAATTGAATGAGGAGGGAAATGTGAAATGTTAGGGATGATTAAAGAGCAACAGAAATGGCTCAATCACTGAGAAAATAGTTTCCTTGCAAAACTCAGTTGCAAAAGAATTAGAGACCTCATTGCACACCTATTTTTCTTCCTTTTTTGAAGGATATGAAGTAGGATATTTTCAAGATCATCATATTGCTCATGGTTAATTTCATGTTTCCACTCTACAGGGCTTCAATAAAATTTGATAAAGATAGTAAATTCTTACATCCCCTCTCCCTTATATGGTATGTGTTTCTTGCTCACTTCAAGCAACCATTTGTGAACTGGGAAATTATGGTATTGTTCAGTATTTTTAATTTGACCAACTTTTGTCAAATGATCCAAGTTTTGCTGTCTCACTGACTTTGTTAAATGTCCTGTACCAGATTCAATAACACAGGATCCCTAGCTTCAGCTGAGGGCATATTTTATTCCCTAAGCTTTGGTTAGTTAAGTTCAGAACATGGAGTCCTAAAAATTACTACTCATATAATTTGTTCACCTCTTCAGTGAGCTGCTGACAGTAGTAGATCAGTGATCCTGCTCTTGATATTTTTTACCTCAAATTTTCCCCAAATTACATGCTCATCCTTATAGTATATATATCCTTTTGCACAGGGTCATGTAAAGGAGAATTATTTGGATTTCCTTGACTTGCGTTCCTTCTCTAAGATAGTCTTTTTGAAGTCACAGGGGTGAGATTAAAACACTGGAACACACTAGAACATTCTATTCCTCTCCAAATTTTATATCATGGGACATATGACTTTCCTTATCATTTTGATGTTCATAATTTTTTTTCCAAAGATAAGGAGAAGAAATATTAGTGATGTGATTTTATGCTGCTACCTCTATTCAGAAGCTTGACCATGAGACAAAGCCTTTAGCTACAACATACTATATCCATTTCTGAATAATTTATGTCCTGGGGAATTCTACTAAAAATAGCATGCCTAATGGGAAAATTAGGAGTAGAACACTCAAAGCCTATGCAATTTTTCAATCATAGTGGCAACAGAGGAAAAAATAACAATACACAGTCTAAAGATATACATGATTTTTTAAAAGGTGCATATAACTTGATGGAAGGAGAAATAAGGAAAGGTTGAGGGTGCCGAGCTATGGAAGCCAGAGCAAAATACCCATGTGTGTGAAGGATGCCCCGGCAGGGACTTTTAAGGCCAAAACTGAGCTGAGAGGGAGGCTGTGGTTTGCAACGGCATCTCACCAGAGCTGAATTCCTCTGCAGCTTGTGTTCAGCGGTGCTCACATAGTTTGTGTTTAGCCACTATCAGCTAATGGTGCACATATACAAAATATAAAATTCTCAGCATATCTGCATCATTCCCCTAGTCACTATTCCATATAATCTAGCTTGGATTATTAAAAACATGACAACAAAACAGACTGTATCTTTTCATACGTAACATTTCCCTCAATGATTTCAGCAGAATCTCTCTATAAAATGGTAATATATCATTTATTTAAAAAACAATCTTGACATTTTTTAAAATACTAAAATAAGAGTAAAGGCAGAAAAATAATGAATATAATAACTTACCTAGCATGCTTATATTACCATTAAATGTGGAAAGATTAGAAATAATATATACATACAATAGCAAGGAATTTTATAAATTATGGCCAGTCGACTCATTGGAATACATTATAAGCAAAAACAAAGAAGATTACATGTATTTTTCTTGGAAGTATATTTAAATGCCATTAATATTAAAATTACACATAATATACACAACTGCGTGTGTGCACATATGCACTAAAATTTCAGCTATGGTTATTTCAGTGTAGGATTCTAACTGATTTTTATTTTGCTTTTCTGTATTTTCTATTTTTTCTATCATAAATTTATATTGCTCTAGCAATAGGACAATGAGAAGTTAGTATGAAAAGTCACATCCAAAAATATTTTAGCCCTCACAATATTTTATAGCAAGGAACAGCAAGCAATATAATTTCAAAACCATAGGGAGCTAATTTTAAAGTGTATTCCACTCCAACCTGCTAGGCTGGTGGAGCTTGTGACACGTGGATGTGCCATGAAATGTAGAGCTGGGGTCTGGAGGGGTTATACCAACACTCTCTTAAGGGTCTGTTGGGGTTCATGTGTTGCAACATCCTAGGTTTATCAACAAACTTCACATTCAGAAACCATCCATCTCTTACAGAAACATTATTTCCTTGGAGGCACATGCAGATGCAACATAATCCAGGATCTTTATTGGGGGAAGGAAAGAGTGATTGCAACAGGAAAGCAGGTTAATACTACATCATGAATCAAAGCACCAAAGGGGGAAAAATAGTTTCTTACAATTGCAACTGTGGTGACATGATGATTTGGGCCATCAAGAAATTGGAAATTCTGTTGGCTCTACCCTATCTCTGAGATTTAGAAAATAGAACAGGATCCCAATGGTTCTTTGTGTCAATAACAATTGCCTTGCCTTGAACCAATGCCTTAACTCCCCTGGGCTTCAGATTTCCTGGTTGTAAAATGTTTATAATGATGTTCCTCTGGCTCTGACATCCTATAGTGTTACAATTTAAGGAAATTCAGCTACTAATAATTGAACACCTACTACATGCAAGATATCATGTTATGTGCTTTGGAAGGTACAAAATCCTGGCATCCAGTTCTTCCCTCAGAAAGTATGATAGGAGATGCAGATATACAGATCATATATAGATAATGAAAACAAAATGAAAAGTAGAATGTATCTAAGGACCTGAGACCCAAAACAGTGATCTGAAGTTGTTTTCTCCTCTTTAGCAATTTTCAATTATTTGACCACCTACCTATGTAAAGTATGAACAAATCCCTTTTGAAAATTCCAGCTTAAACCATAAAAAACCAATAAAAATAGGAATCTGTTTTGTAGTAAAAATTAATGAAATGTACTCCAATAAAATAGAATAAAACCTGAGTGATTCAGAGTAACAAACGTAAGGTTTGAGAATTAATGCAGTCAATTATGGAAAATGAGCATTGTGTGATTTTAATGAGCTCTTCAATTTTAAGTATTTAAAGAAGCATTATATGTAAATCTTTACAAAATACTTTCATAGAATACAAAATTTGAAAGAATATATATGTCTAGTGTGACCTTAGCACACAGAATACTCATATAAATTGGTTATCTGAACCTAAATAGAAGAATCAGTTTGCTAATGGGCTTTTGATGAATATAAGATCTGTTAAAAGTCCTTCTCCAGTCTTCTCTCTACTTCCTATAATTTTGTTCTGTCTATTTGAACTGTATGTAAATGTGAGACATTTGGTAGCAAACGTAAGCTTTCATCTATTTATGGTCCTTTCTATTCATGTTAGGTAACAAAGTAAGCTTTTGTTTTAATGTTTCTAGCCTTTACTACTAATACAAAGTGCACTTAAAGAAGAAGAAAGTCAATAATCAGGACATATCTGACCTTGTATATTAGCCATTCAGGTAGTTGTCTGTTGGATATTATTTGAAATGCACTATCAATATACCTTTATGCCCAAATTATCTTCCCCCCTGACCTGGTGAAACTAAATTACATTTTCATGAATTTATTCTTCTCAAATATAATTTTGGGTTGTCACATGTCATAGGTGAGAGAGAATGTACTAAGGCTTTAACTAACATGTAAACTACATGAAATTGATGCTTTTGTTGCTCAAAAAATACATTAGCAATTTCATATCATTGGAGCTATGTTTTGAAGAATTAACTTACTAGATATTAACCTGCCATGGGCTGAGCCTGAAGATGGCCCTTTCTCCTCCCTACTCCCTTTCTCCTCCATAGATTAAGGAAGCACAGCTACATATGTAGCTGGAGCATCAGAAAAGGAAAGAGATGAAGCATAAGCAAACTTAGTCTACGATTTACTCAATGCCAGATGTGTTCAAAAGTGCAAGAGAAAGAGACATGATCCCTATTCTAGTTAACAAGAAAAGAGCATACAGAATAGCTGGTAAGCCATTCAAGCCTGAATAAAATTGAAAGCCGGGTTGTTTTCAGACTACACTTATTGTAATAGTTCTGTAAAGAAAAGGATCATTCTGGGTGGGAGGCAAGAGCCTGGAGACTTGGTGACTTCATCTGAGCTTTGAAGGATCTGAGTCAGACGAAGTGTGCTATACTCAGGCAGATTTTATCCCCCCAAAAGATAGCAGCTCCAATGAGGATGGAAGATCAGATCCCTGGCCACAAAACACCTCTATTCTTCCCTTCTCCCTAACATTTCATCACATGTGGCTGAATACATATGGAATAATTGGTTCAGTTTTAACTTTGGAACTGGATGCTCAGTGGAAAGAGAGCTGTCAGAGAGGGAAACCTTGCCACTAGTGTCCTGGTAGTGAGAAAGAAACTCCATGGTAACCAGTAAGTGGTAGAAATTCCCATCTCCTTTACTTATGAATTCAATTTTAGTTTAAATTGATTCCAAGAAAATAAATATATAGAATGAAGGCAAGACTAAGTCCTCAGCATTATCATGTTGAGTGTGGGTGTGTGAATGTTTTTAAGCATAGAAGAAAACCTCAATAGCTCACTGAAGGAAGAAAATCAAGGGCCCTGGTTCACTGCCCTTTGGCTTCAGCACAGGCTATGCGACAGACAAGACAAGCAGGAGGAGGAGGCAGAGCCATGCTGAGCAGAGCTCACAGAAGTTTTTACCCAAAGACTACTCCGTTTCTCAGTCTGAGAATATATCAGAAAAATGTTTTTAAAGTACACATTTTTAAGCTAATTGACCCAGATTTTTTTGTTTGTTTCAGTGCTGGGGATGAAACTCAGAGCCTTCTGCATGCTAAGCAAGTGCTCTACCACTGAGTTACATCCCTAGGCCAAATTGTCCCAGTTTAGGGCACTTGGAACCTTTGGATTTTTTTTAAATTACTGTATATAACCCAAACTGCCTTTGAAGTGTGTGGTTTTTTTTTTTTACTAAGAATATAATATAGAAGTATAACTAAATTTTGGTAATAAAAATTTATTTAAAAAATGACATTAGGACAGAAGCCAAATAAACTGAAGGAATATTATCCATTGCAGTGATTCACGAACTCTTCAATATCAGGCCAACTCTTACTTTTCATACTCGCCTCTCCAGAATTCCAAGTTTTATATGATAGTTATTATTCGCTGATAAAAAATTTCATTTTACCTGTATTCCCATGATTTTTCCATTTAAGTTGTATTCCAGATTTAACCATCCACATTTATAAAAGGATCATGACATTATGGAATCACACATGTAACAATGAACATTATAAAGTCAGGGAGCAAAAACACTTGCTGGTAGTGGTGTGTGACTATATTCTTCCTACTCTCGTTCAGACCCATGGTATCTTCAACTCTATGTCATACTCTGAAGAACTAACCAGAGCTTTCGATCTAGAAAAACCAATTCTTTTTTCTTTTATTTTCTCCCTCTTCCTCTTTTTCTCTTACTCTACTTTTAATATCTTCTGTTTGCAATTGTAGTCAGTGCCTCCCTAACACTACACAATTGATGCGTTACTTCTGTTTTAACATGCTACATTTTAGTAATAGTTATTAAATGGTCCCTAGGTAAGAAATTTGTTTTAGAGCAATCACATTCTCCGTCCTGTCCTTCCACCAATTTTACTTATATTTCAAGTTTAATTGTGCACCTGAGTATCAGCATAATTTTAAGGACTAGATTTAAGCCTATGGCTTCTGATATGTCAGTCTCCTCTAGGACATCTCGAGTCCCCAGGATAGAAGCTAAAGGAACTAGCTTTGGCTTCCTCAGCCCCACCTATCCAGCTCCTCCTTTAAACTAGTATTAGATCTACCATTGTTTTTTCAAAATGTCTTTAACTTTTTATTATAAAAAATTTTAAACACACAAAGTGAAAGCAATAGTATAATGGCCATCAAATACTCATTACTCAACTTTGATAATTATCAAGATCTACCATTGTTTTATTATCTATATCTTTACCCATTCAACACCTTTTCATTCAATTATTTTTTCCCATTATTTTAAATTGTCAATGTTTATAACATTTGGCTTCTTCTACCAGTATTTTTTACTGAGAGATGATATAATTCTAGCAAAAAAGTAAATAAATTTAATATTTGTATCTTTAATGGATTATTTTCAAAGAAGTGTACAATTTTTGTTAGAGTCTTTGAAATTGTGAAATTTTGAAATTGTCCACTGACTCCCCCACTGTCACCATTCTCATTTCTAATACCATAATTTCAAGTCCATAAGTCCTTAGAAAAGCTTCTTGTACCTCTTCTCTGAAAACTATGGCACTCTGAAAAGAGAGATTGAAGATGATATCAGAAAATGGACAGACATCCCGTGCTC
>NW_004624744.1:19524164-19595317 GCF_000247695.1 Heterocephalus glaber
TGTTTGAAGGGAGGGCTGGGCAAGGGTGAAAAATAAGAACCAAGAGAGACTATGTAAAGGTGCAAATTTCCAACGATGAATGTCATTATATTGTATACCTAAAATGTACCAATGATTAGAATGAATAATCGATAATGCAAAATAGAAAGAAAATGTCCAAAGGGGCAGGGGTAGTGGGAGGGCCAGGAGAAAGGAAAGAAAGGAAAGGAAAAATGATGAGAAATGGAAAAAATGGAAATAAAGTCTTTGTAAATAGGGAAGGGTGGAGGGGGTGAAGAGAGGGCTAAGAATGGAAGAAAAAGAAAAGAAAAGAAAAGCTTCTTGTCCAAGGAATAGGATGTGTATAACAAATGTCTCATTAAGATGTAGAAAAATAAAGGTAATGCTAATTAATACACAGATTAGACTGCTGCATTGAGGATTTAAAATGCAATGGAAAAGATGCTTGAAGAACAAACTATTTCAGAGTGTGTTAGTCAACTGATACCATCACAAAAAAATTCCATAGAGTGGATTCCTTAAAAACCAGAAATTTATTTTCTCATAGTTCTGTATGTTGAAAAGTCCAAGATCAAGGTTTAGCAGGGTTTGGTGTCTGGTAAGGGCTCTCTTACTGGCATGCAGACCCTTACCTTCTCACTGTGTCCTTACCTATCAGGAAGAGATTGTCTGAGCTCTCTGATGTGTCTCTTATAAGGATACTAATCTCATTGGATCCTGGCTCCAACCTCCTGTCTACATCTATTGGAGTTTTTATTTAGGTGTCCATTCAAAGCCTCATACACTCATAGGTGGGGCTTTGTGGGGGGTGACCAGATAATGGGTGTGTGACACTGAACACTGATTAGTCCAATCATGGGTTTATAGCTGGATGTGATGTTGGGAAGTAAAAGCCTGGTGGGAAGAGATGGGTCACTGTGAGCCTGGCCTGGAAGGGTGTATATATCATTCCTCCTCCATTGATGTCTCTCTGCTTCTTGCTATGTCATGAAATGATTTTCCTCTGTCATGCCTCTCTGCCATGAACTGTTTCTCCTCTGTGATGCCCCTCTGCCATGCCCCCCTGTCTTGGAGCCAGCCAACTATGGACTGAAACCTCTACGAACTCTGAGCCAAAATAAACCTCTCCTCCTTTCCTTTGTAGGTATTGGGTATCTTGTCCCAGGACCTAGAAAGTAGCTAAGGCAGCATCTAACCTAATACCTCTCACATCCTTCATACTGGAATTTAAAACTTCAACATATGAATTTTGGAGGGACCCAAAAATTCAGTCCATAACAGGGAATAATTAGATGTAATCTGTTTTTTCTGCACTATTCCACTGACATTTTTTCCATAATCATAAATTGTTTTCAGATTCACCATCTACTTTGCAGAAGAATTGAATATACTGTTCTGTTGGCCTTGTGAGAGTGTGCCAGAATTACTATATAAACCTTCTTACAAATGTCCAGTGGCACTGTGAATATGTAAATATAATATGAATATGTAAAAAACAGATTCCTTAGGAGGAAAAAGAAACAGGACAAGGAAGGGACTTTTTGACCTGGCTCAGGTAGGAAAAATGGCATGGGTCTTACATGGGCAGTCGTCACTTGCAACCCCCTCTCTCCTCTCTTGGACCTGGGACTCTCAAGCTATTTGGCTTTTGAAAATGTAATGCAACTAGTTACTCCATGTTTGCAATGGTCTTTTCATGTGTCAACCTTGCTAGGCTACCATCCCCAGCTATTCAACCAAACACTAATCTGGGTGTTGCTGTAAAAGAGTTTTGTAGGTTTGGTGAAAGCTCAGAACCAGTTGACTTGAAGTAAGAGAGATTCTCTGAGGTAGTCTGTAGTGGAGTTTGGATATTGGGGCAGTAAACTTTGCTATCAACTCCATAGGAACAAGGAACAGAGCCAGAGAGGGGAAGACCATTCCTTTCAGGACTGAGCTGGACAGAAGCGTTCTTCTTGCTGGAGCAGCTGGAGGGTGAGAAAACCTGAGTTTCAGCCTGAAATCACCTTTGCTAATAAATAGGCTGAAATTACCTCTGCTGATGAAAACAGAAGCAGGCATCCTCCCTTTCCTGAGGCTTTTCAAGTTAATTAGAATATCTGCCTGCACACATAAGCCTCTAAACACTTCAATATTGGGAGTTCTAGAAATCCCAAAATTTCCAAATTTAACCCTGGAATTTAAGAGATAAATTGAATTAGACAGAACAGGAAAGGAATGTTAACTAGTTGGGATTAACATTCACCTACAGAAAATACTTTTAGATCCATGAGGTAAAAGGCATTAAATTCAGGCTTTAGAGCCACCAGGACCAGCAGGTTTAGGAAACTTTCCAAGCGTTGCCATGTTCACTATTCCCATTTGCAAAATGGAAATACTACCTAATTTAGGCTCTGCAGCAAAGTGCGTCATGTTCTGGGCACATATTCTTACCTTTTGTTTAAAAATGCAAATCATTTGACTTTCTGCCCTGGTACAAAAATCTCTAGATTTTGGTTGCTCAGCAAGCATCATTTATACCACATAAATGATTGCCATGATCCTGCAATAAATTTTTGAAAAACAGAAACATAGGACTTCCCGAGTATCCTGAGTCATTGACAGAGTCAGAAATAGACTGTAAAACTGCTGATCTATTATCCTATGGTCTGCTAGCTCAAGGGATCTTTCTTTTAATACCTCTCTATGTAATTAAGCATTCAGTTCTTCAATCATGTATTTTCCCCTCGTTTGTAACTTTTTTGCTGATGGCCAAGGCCATTAACTCCTTCCTTTGTTAGCCAGTTGGAGTCTTGGGAAAAAAAAAAAAAAAAAACCTCAAAGAGAAATTCTATAACCCTGAGAATTTACCACAAAAATGTAACATAGCAGACTTTTATTGGTTAATGATAGAAAGAGTTACCCAGCAGGTTTGAAACTGAAGATGGACCTCTAATCTCAGTAATACATCAAATACAAAAGTTACATTTCCAAATTCCTGGAAATATCAGTTTCCGCATGGTGGTCCACTACTTTCTCTTCCCTGGAGATTGTTTTTCCCCATACCTAAAAATGAGTTTGCTTTTCCCTTGAAAGCCTTCATAAAATTTTAGTATTGTTTCACAATAAGAAAAAAAAAAAAACCTCAGAGAAGAAAGTTAGAACAACACATCTTTTCCCTACTTATGTCACATGAAATCCCTCAGAGAGCAATGTTAACGTCCAGAGATAGATGTGTACAATAGATTCTTAAGCTCTCCTAGAGTAGAGTGAGACCTAATCTCCAACTCAGAGAACTATCAAAAGTGTACTGTGATCATACCAGAGGAGCCTGAAAATTCATCCCAAGCAAATTAATCCACTGTTGGCAGGTAGCTGCTGTAGGGATGAGTCAGTAGATAGAATTTGAAGAAATTATTCTTTTGCTAGTGGTCTCAATGTTGGTGATTTGTCCAAAATAGAAAGGAAAAAAAATTAAAAGTTTTCAAAGTGGATTGCTATGGGAAAGCTTTTCTTCCTTTGTTGATATCTCTGGCATTAAAATGTCTTCACCTCTGTTAAGCACTGCCCAAATATCTCCCCTCAAAACCCCCAAAAAACAACATGTGCATAGAAATGATTGATGTCCCAGCTGCTAAAACTCTCTCTGATCATAAGAGAATTTCTGTTCCCTACTGGACCTCAGCAATTTTTCCTTACCTTCTCTCTCTCTTCTCCACCTATCCTCCTTGAAAAGAGTAGCAGCGATCAAATCTTTTAAAACACCTACTGCCATCCTGGAGCCTTATTACTCAAATAGAGCAGGGACAAAACAATTATTTTGAAGCAAGGTTTTCTTCTTCTGCCTATACAGAAAGAAATTATTCCTAGAAAATGAGGCCATTTAACACTGTACCTGGAAATGGATGGCAATGTAAAGTGTCAATTTTTAAAGTATCTAATAATTGGGAAAGTATTACTAGTTTTTAAAGTATCAATTATTACTTGGAAAATTTGATAGACTTCTTTGAACAGTAATCTCCAAATCAGTTAAATGAAGATTAAAAATATTAGATAAGGAACAATTATTTTAAAAGATAAAGTCATTATTCTCACACAAATATAATGAACATGTCATGATTTTAGTGAACCCAATAATTAATGCAGAAAATATAGCTGTTAAAACAAGAACAAAGGAAATTCCAAATTGCACACATGTATGTGCCATTACAAATTCAGAAATGAATTTACTAAAAAATCCAAATCTAGTTAGTAGGTATCTCAGACAAAGTTTATTTGCATTTTTATTAACAGTAATCATCTGCAAAGCATTAATTTTCTACAATTTACAGTGCTGGGTGTGGTGATGCACACCTATAATCCCAGCACTCTGGGTGACTGAGGTAGGAGGATCACAAGTTTGAGTCTAGCAAGGGCAACTTAGTAAGACCTTGTCCCATAACTTAAAAACAGGCCTAGAGACGTGGCTCAGTATGAAGGCACTGGGTTCAATCCCTAGTACTACAAACAAAACAATACAATTTATTTTTTTTAATGAATGCTATTGGTACATTTTAGGTATACAATATGATGACATTCATCATTGGAAATTTGCACCTTTACATCATCTCTCTTGGTTCTTATTTTTTCCCCATTCCCCTGCCCTCCCCTCAACTCCTCCATCCCTTCCTATTTACAAAGACTTTGTTTCCATTTCTTCATTTTCTCATATTAATTCCATTCCCAATACAAATTATAGAGATATAAAATAATTTAGACAATGAAAGGTGCAGATGGCCCAGATGCTGGTACTCTGCAGTTCATCTATGGTGCCCCAGCTCCAAGTGAAAATGGAGACAATGGAAAATATGAAGGCAATTGAAGACAATAATCAGGTATAGGAGCTACAACCAAACATCTTATGATTTTCGGGAGATTGGCTTTTGAAAATTAAAACTTTTTCTGGGTTTCAAACATTTCCTTTAAATATCAAGAAAATGTCTTTACCAGTTCAAACCAGAAAGGAAAGTGTATTCCATATAGTTTCTTCACTCCTTAAAAGTATTACATGAGGACACTGAAGAGAAAGGAGACCCATACTACAACTGAGTGAGCTCCTTGATGCCTATCTATGAGATTCTACCTTGGGAATGGCAAGGGAAGCCCTGCAGTAGAGTTCCAGATTAGGATTCTGAAGGCAGAGCAACTTGGGCCCTGCTTCCCACCTGGAATCATGGGCAGAGGAGACTTGCAGTAGGGTGTGTGGCATGCTGGAGGAGAAAAGTGCCTACAGGGTGCTCAGGCTGTGGACATCAGCAGCAAGAGATGGTGGCACTGCCCAAGGACAGGTGTGGCCAGGCACAGCAGCGACAGATGGTGCTGGACAGAGGCCAGCACCATAAGTCACATGGGACAAGACATCTTGACACCAGAGAGCAACTGAGGCAATGAAGATTGTAAGGGGCAAATCCCCGAGAAAGAAGAGAGCACAAGGTGAAGTCTGACCTTTCCAATGAGAGTCTGACTTCTGAATTATCTGCCATAAGCTCCTGTACTCCACATCCCATGACTGATTCATCCTGCATGGGACAACTTTAGGTATTTTAATGACAGCATTGAGCATCAGATATGGTGGTGACACACACCAGAAGGTATAGTGCTGATGTTTTACAAGAACTCTCTAGAATGAGCCCACACTTTACATACCTTATCAGCATTTTATAAGGGCCTCCATTGAATGCATTTTCAGCTTTCTTCTTATAAGTAATTATTTATAAAAGTGGTTTTCTTCTTATGACTCACTAGATTCTGAAGAGGTCCACAAGGCCAAGACTTATGTCTTAGGTATCTTTTTATAACATCTACCTTGTATATAACAGGTGCTCAATGCGTGTTTATTAAACTGTTATTTCTTTCTAAATTAAAGCTGCAGTATTTCTAAGGATAAAATTACTCACCCCATTCACAATTTCAGAGCTAAAACAGTATTATTGATCTTTAATTTTTGTTCTATCACATGCGTTCTAAAGGCAAACTCATTAAAGTATATGTGTGTGTGTTTATGTGTGTGTATGTATATATGAACCTACCTGTATAATAACAATATAACACGTCTTGTTAATGTTTATATGTGATCTGTGTGCCTTTACCATGCATGCCATTTCTTGTGGACTGTTGGAGTACTAGGCAGTAGTGACCTATTATTGGAACACCCTAACGTCCATGTGTGCCGGCCTCTTTTTTCATGAAGCGGAGCACACAGAGCACACTGAGGTTGCTGCCAGCCAGCCATTTTATTCTAAGCTTCCACTGAACTATCAAAATGGTTTTGTCATGTGTGGCTGGATCATTTTTTTCCCTGATATGTTAAAATTAACCCAGAACCCATCCTTGCATAAAGTCGCTGAATTGTTTTTTCTAATAGACATTACCCTTTACTTAACTGTTTTGTTTGTACCTGCCAGAAAGTTGCAGTGTCTGGTGTACAGAGGTGCAAGCTGCAAGGACTACACAAGCACATGTGTCAAAGCAGTGCAGACTGACTGCTTAGCCCAGGCCCCTGCTGATGCAAGGGACAAGTCTATAAGTAACTCTTAGAAGAGAAGGTACCAGCCAAGCCCATCAAAGGGAAGTGGCTGTGAGATTGCAAATCATGGAGAGTGCTGTCCCTCTCCCAACAATGCTGCCCCATTCTTGGGGACTTTGGCCTCACCTCTGATTCTGCAAGCCGAGTCAGCACCCTGTGCTCCATCTGCTGACACTGGTTGTTCCTCTTTTGAACTATTCTCCACAATACTTGACTGTATCCTGCTCCCTACGACTTTTCTCCTATCTGCTAAAGGAGGACTCAGGCTGCAGAGGTGAGTACTATTCAAGCTTGCCTTTCACTACCTTCCTGGATCCTAATGAGACATCTAAAAATGACAACCTCTTCTATCTTAGCTTGCTTATTGTCTGCTTTAAAGCACAAGCCAAGAGATGACTGCATGAACCATTATGTCACCTCTGCCCTACAAATTCTAAAGCCTACTATTCTAATGGCACCTTTTAGACACTCACTCAAGAATGTGCAAACATATGCCTTGCCAGATAGCTTCAGATTTGCCATGTTATGCTGGACTATTCTCAACACCTGTTAATGGATATTTAAAAAAAATTACAGATGGCTAAACAATAAAGTTTTATGACTAAGGCAATATTTTGAGGCTTTGAGCTTTGGGGTCTTCTTAGAATCTTTCCTGACTTTTAAACTACAACAACTTCAATTTTAAATGCACAATAGAGATAATGTTTAAAAGCCATTCAAAACAAATTTAGCAAAATATAAGACCATGTTACAATTGGCACAGCATATTTTTATCTCAGATTCTATTACAAAAGATGGCTACCATGCCGAGGGAAGTCAGCTGGCCCCCGGCTCACAGAACTGAGGCCCAGACCAGCTGCAAGAAGAAAATTCACTGCTTGCAACCAGAGAGATGCAGATGGTTTATATCATACCTATAATCTAAATTATTAAAGTGAAAATGCTTAAAACAGCACATGGCCTTTATAAAGACTATGTTGTAGATGGATTCCAAATTGTTTTGCAATAAATACAATCATAATGGCTTATATCATTTTCTAAAAATTTTTTCTTTTGAAACTAAATTACTGTTTGATGCTTTCCAAAGTTGATTTGTGGGTAAAGATCTAGTCTGAAATCTGCTTTTATTTTTGAGTGATAGTAACATGAAAGAAACATAGTTTTACCTCTTTTGCATTTTTTTCTTATTTCAAATTACTTAAATATATCTAAACCTTAGGATGTCAGACAGTCCTTTTAGGTAGAGCTCAATGATAAAAGGAAATTAAAAAATGTTACCCAACATTTAATGAAGTGATTTGAAAATACCAAACTACTTATAAGAAATGGAAGATTGTACTGGCTAGAACAATGAAGATCTTAGCCTAGTTAACTACAGCAAATCAAAAACCATGCCAATAGTTACTCCCAAGATACAAATCCAAAAACAATCCATCAAATTAGATACCTGGTCAATTTGAACTTCAAAAAAATTAAACTATACAGTTGATTGAAATGGTTGCTGGACAGTTGTTTTCTCAATGTCTCTTTGGCTTTGTATCTAGTGGGACAGGAATCAAATACAGTAGAAAATGACAGGGTGATCAATGACTGATCCATGTAACATATGTGACACTGAACTCCAAATATTCATTTTGAAGAGGAGAGACTCAAAAGAGCTTCTAACTAAGAGAATACAGAAACAAGTGCCATGGGATTCAATTTATGCCTGTTGTTTACTATCGTATAATAGATTTTCAAATAAATAAAATAATAGAAAACAATCCTGACCATTACATTTTTAAAACTGTACTTTCAAAGCATTATTTATGATCCTTTGTACAATAGAGTTGAATCTTTATTTCCCCTCTAGGATCATCCAAAGTCTTATGGTCATAATCCTGGCTTAAATCCTCCAAAACAACATATAAATGTATTAAATGTGATTGAGGTGAACACAGACTGTCTTCAGGATATAAAAGAGTTTATTTGGTTTGGCTCTGTCTTAATCTTTTAATTGTATAAGGTTATTCCCTTCTTTCTCTTTAAAATGAAGTAAAATGAACAAGTGATTATATAAGCCTCTCACAAAAGATTCTTTACTCTCATATTATTGGCATGTGTATCTCAGACATTAGTCTAATAGATAGCATAATTCGTTTTGCCAACATTTATTTAGCTTAACAAAGCATGTTCAACTTATTGAAGCAGGCTACTGAATTTGAGCTGAAAATACACAAAATTAGGGCAATATGCAAAATAGAATTTTGTTACCTACATTTGCACAGCTGCAGTAGACACACAGAGAATAAGTTCTCAGCACAAATAACTTTTGATTTATTCATTTTTGCCTAAAATATTGATTTCCAAAAAGTTTTGGCCAAAGTAGATAGCTTGATAATGATGCAAAATTTTCCGATTAAAGATCAAACTATTATTCCATTTGAAAAATTACCAACTGGAATAGAAGACAACCAGCCTGTCCACTTAGCAGAGAGAGGCAGACTGAAAGCTGGAATTTTTACATGTTTCTGATAATAAAGAGCTTATAAAGTGCCAGACCAACCAAGTGTTGGATGCTGGGAACACAAGGCTAAATAAGACATCATCCTTCTTCCAGGACTTATTGTGGTGCTTCAGGAAGAATGGGTAAATGGTCAAATAAATGCAAGTAAATGAGTTAATTACTACTGAATATGACAACTTAGGAGTTAGGAACCTAGGACTTGGTGAGCATAAGACAGAAAAAAAAAACTACCTTGTTTTCTAACTCTCAGCTTTTTGCACATGGTAGCCACAGTGGTCTTCAGAATGCAAATCCTATTGTAAAATCAATAACACTCTTACTAAAATTATTTCATGGTTTGCCATTGCTTTGAAGAAAAAGACAAAGCTCCTTAAAATGACTAGCTTACAAGGCTATACAATTCTGCAGTCCCCTGTCTCTCTTCACTCTGGTTATTTTTTAACAGCTGTATTGAGATACAATTTACATACCAAAAATTTATTTTTCACCTATTTTAAGTATACACCTCAGGACATTTTAGTGTATCGACAGAGTTACACAACTATCACTACAATCTAACTTTAGAGCATTTCCATTACTCTAAGGGATAACTTTATGTCCACTTAGCCATTCCTTATTCCACCTCAGCCTGAAGCAAACACTAATCTACTTTCTGTCTTTATAGATTTTCTTTTTCTGGACATTTCTTATAAATATTTAATGTTTGCTCTTTTGTGACTGGTTTATTTCACTGAAAATGAAAATATAATACTCTCTGCAGACATTTTTCAGGCTCAACAGTTCATGTACTTGAAGTTCTTCCATATTGTAGCACATATTGCTACCGCATTTCTTTTTATTAGAATAATATTGTGCTTTAGGATTCACCACAGTTTGTTTACCTATTCATCAGCTGAAGGACATGTAGGTTGTTTCTATTTTGGGGTACTATGAATTATCCTGTATGAGCATTCACATACAGTTTTGTGTGGAGATATATTGCCACTGCTTCTAGATGGCATTTAGAAGCGGAATTTCTAAAATAAAAGGGAAAAAGCACAAAAAGGAAACAAAAAAGAAGCAGAATTCCTGGGTCATATTATCAGTCCTTGCTTAATATTTCCCATTAAAAAAACATTTTCCAAAGTAGTTCCACAATCTTGTATTCCCACCAGCAATGTATAAATGTTCCAAGTTTTCCACATTTTTGTCAACACTTGGTACTGTTTGCCGATTAGAACCATATGAAATGGTATCGTTTTGTGGTTTTGGTTTGCATTTCTCTAGTAACTAATGATGTTTAACATCTTGCCATATGATTATTGAACATTTATATATATTTTTGTGGAGAAATATCTACTCAAACTTTTTGCCCATTTTACTTAGGTTATTTCTTTTGTCATTGACTTAGAATTCTTTATATATATTCTGGATACAGAAACAAGATTTGCGAATATTGCCTCCATATTATATAATCATATAATCTGAATATTATGACTCAGATTATAACTATTAGGAATCAGACTTGAATACCAAGACAGAAATAAGAATACTTGTGCTATTCTTGACTTACTACTTACTTCAGTGTTCATTCACTGAACAATGCAATTTATAAACAGCAAAACTGGGACATTTTTTAAACATGGGAACAAGTATCCTGCAGTAATCCAGTAAGGAACTACTGTTACACCAAGAAAGTTGAGCTCTCCTAGCAAAACTCTGCACAAAATAAATTCTTCAAAGAAGATTATCAAAATGGCTGTCTGTAGAATAACTTTGACTATCACATGTTTCCACTGCTTTTCTGATTCATGATTTAAAAAAAACTTTTGTGAATTTTATGGCTGCAGTTAAAAATTGTTTTTGCAATGTTTTTAATGTTTTCAGTTTATACTCCAGCAAAATCTTTCAGGTTTACTTTCCTAAATTGAATTTTTTGGCTCATTGCAAAGATTTATTTATGTTTTAGTTGTTTCTATTGGCATATTAAGGATTGGGTTTTTAAGGTGCTTAACATAAAATAAACTCACACACTGATAAGTTTGGAGCCCAGCAAAAATTTAAAGCCACATGTTCACAAAGAAAATGGGAGAACTCTGAAATTTACAAATCCAAGATAAGATGAAGCAAGAAATGTTGCAAAAATGTCCCCATGGTCATGAATTTGAGTCTGAGTAAATTGGTATGCCTTCTTTCACTTATGTGAGAGAAAATCCAAAAAGCTAGAACATGGGATCATTTGGAGAAACGTACACTCCTGAAATTCACCCCACCCAGTCTCTAACCATCCTTCCTGCTCATGGCTCCTGTGGCTTATCTTCTTCCATCCTTTATGAGAATACAATTTTCCCTGAAAACTAAATTGACAAACTCAACCATTTTTCAGATGTGACAACTAATTTGAGTGGTGTGGAAAAGAGACTCTGAAATAATATGTTTAATGAAATTGACTTCTGTTCCATTTTGATTTCTATTGATCTTGACCTGAATTATTTGTTCAGTTTTTGTTTAAAATAAATAACTGCATATCTGTGCAGGTGGCATTTTAAACAAAAATGTATTAGAGAGTGGATTTGAGTGATTATTACATATTTTCTAGGCCTGTCAGTTCATAAACTATAGGCTAGCACTTTTAGCCTTAAAGTATGGCAAAAATAAGTTTGTGTTGATATCTTTGTCATGATTTAAATTTACTACCTTTTGTTTTAACATTGTTGAAAAATGATTCTGTTTATTCGCTGTCATTTCGGTTTGCCCCATGTGCATGAAACTTGAAGGCAAGATGTGCATTTTCCATTCTGGCCACTTGAGGGAATCAGGCTTTAGAAACTGTAGGCAATTCAGGTCTTTATTTCAAAAGACAGGAGAATAAATATTTATTTGTTACCAAGTGTTTCTTATTGTCACCTAGACATCAAAAAGATCACAGAGTCTAAGTTCTGAGATAAATTACTCTTTATATACTTTATATCCAGGTGGAAAAGAAGAATTGCTGATGAATGGGAGTCCTGGGAGGTACTAAGTGAGGTCTCCACATACAATTTATGATCAGCACTCATGGACTTCAGAATGATTAATACCATCAATTCTCACTGGAATAAGAGCTGTTTTAGCCCAGGAGAGGACTGTATATTACTGTTTATAGAAGCAGATAACATCAAAGTAACCCATGGCTTGTGTTAAGCAAATACAAAATTCCGGGTCAGCGCAAATTAATCCTAAAGGAGTAACGGAAAGTTCTTAATGACTGGGAGATCTATACATTATCACTTTTCATTCAAGTGGTGGAAAATGGTAGAACTATTAATGAGATTTGCAAATGGCTCCCTTTACTACATTGTACTAACAGCTGCACAACAACATATTCTCCAATAAAGAGGCTTATTATCTCTACATCTGTACTTTGTTAATGAAGTATAGAAGTCTATGCAGTTTTAAAATTACAGTCAGTAGCATCTGAACCATTTTAGCATTAAGTTTCACAACAAAAATGCAGCAAATCACATTATACTTTATATATTCTTACACTTTAAGTAACTGTGTAGATGGATGAATTAAAGACTCTTATCTACATTGTATAAAGCAGTTATATTTCAAGGACATATTATAAAGGAATTTTTACTTAAATGATGTTTTTCAATAGTTATATCTTCCTTTGTTTTAGGATGATTAGAAATTTGTAAACAAAAGAAAACTAGAGATATTAATTTTATTTAAATCCTTTATTATACATTTTAAAAATTAAAATATTTAGAACAATTTAAAGAAACCATGCTAAAGTTCTTCAACAAACAATTTTTTCTATATAATTGGTTTCTGTTTTAAAATTTTTGTTCAAAAATTTGTTTTATTGCTCCATTTGGATCATGTCATGTATTCATCCTATTATTTCCCAATGAGGTACAAAAAGCTGTCTTTGATAAACATAGCAGTAAAATTAAATGTTCTAAAATCAGTATTATATTCTCCACCTAAAGTATATAAAGTAATCTTTCCTTTTGTTTCCCTACTACTTCAAGTCTTCCATCAATTTCAAAAAATTGAGAATCTAATTGACTTGAATTTCACATCATTTTACTTGTTTAAATTTTGCTAAATATTGAAATAATTGAGAGCTTAAATTAACTAATTTCTCAATCCAACTTCTAATACATTAAGTTGATTTTCCTTTGGAACACACTCATATGAAAAATAAATTAGTCAATAAAATGAATCTGGAGTAGAAATATATTACTTAAATATTTAAAGATTATTTCACTTAAATCAGTGGCTTGAACTCAGATTCCTAAGATTAGTATTTGACCATAGGCTTTATTATATAACTTAGGGCAAAAAAGATTCTCTTACTCCAAATGATACCAAAAGAAATTGTAATTATCCTGATGAAAGCCTTATATAGCAATTTTATTGTTGAGTGTTTACTGACTTGTGTTTGTTTCTGACAAGTCATGTAAAATTAGGACTCGCTTTGTTCTGCCTAGTGATGAAATTCTCCAGACATAACCACCCCTGATTTGAGCATTCAGACAGTAGTCTCCAAACCATAGCCACTGGTGCTTACAACAGGGCATGCCATCACAGCATCAGAACTACGTGCCAGTTCTGATGTGATTCTCTCAGAAACTCAAGCCATAGAGTGTAAAGAAATTCATCACATTAAAGTTTTTTAGCTCTTTTCTCTTGCAGACCATGTTTTTAGGCTCACCATCCAAATCCTTATAGATGTTTCTGATGACTGGTAGACAACAAATCAACTTAGACAACCGATCTAATACATCCCATGACCTATTTTTGACAAAGCATTATTATTATGCTCTTGGTACACCATTTTACATTTGTCCAAGCTAATTCACTTTTTAAACAATATTTAATTTTCATAGATGGCATGCAGGAAAGACAGAATCCCCTGCCACAATTGAGACACCTGAATCACAGAGGTCCAAAGTCAAGGCTAAGACAGATTCCAAAGTCAAACAGCAAGTGAGTGTGCTCTGGGAACTATAGACAGGGAGTATAACACCTAGTCCAGGATTCTTTCTACACTCCAGTTGCCCAAATAAGTTTTAATGAAGCTAGTTTTAGAGTTCCCATTTGGGTCATAGATTATTTCAACATGTCTGTAAATATCTATTGGAATTCTGATCTGATATGATTGTTATTGACCAAAATCCATGATGAAGAGGCAGTCATAAAATTAATAATTAGAGTATTGGACTTCAATGATGACTTTTTGTGTTTTTATTGATATTTAATGTGCAGGCAAGAAGAAAGAAATTCATTCCAATATCCACCTATTTGTTTAAAGTAAAACTTGTAAGCCTTGTATTTATATACATATTTGCCCATTATATAAATTTCTAAGCCCAAACCTTTGAGAACACTATCTACATGTTTTGATTGTGACATGATAATTATTTCAATTTTTCCCAAAAGCTTCTTCCATTTTCCCTCACTACAAATGAATATCTTATATGCCCCAACCATTTAGAATGGACAATAAAAATATTGCTTCCTGAATGGAAATAATGTTGGGTGTCAGGATGCCATTTCTTAAGAGTTTATTCTGCCTCTGGTTAGAATTTTCAACTGTCACTTTCTTGGGTTTATACCAGTCATTTTAATATATACTAGCCACTTGGGCTACCCTAACACTTGAGGATTTATAGGTACTGTAAATCTATTAAGCCCCAATTTGCACATAATAAAATAAAACAGCAAGTAGTTAAATGAAAGGCTTGATTCTGAGTGGCCGAACATTTTCCAGGAAAAGTCACTGAAACAGCTTCTGCTTCCCCTGCCTGCCTTTGAGAAATTCAATCACTCTGATTGAGGAAACCTGGAGAGAGTTGGCTGTTCCTTCCTCCAGTTCATAATTGCCCTGTAGACCATTTAATCATCTGTAGATGAAACAAAGCTGGTGCTGTAGAGGGCCGGAAGCAAAGGCATGCGCTTATCAATTGCTTCCTACCCACCCTGCAGACCCAGCACCCATCCCTGAGTGTTCTGCCGTCAGGCAGGGAAGCTGCAGCCAGACTGGATCTTCCGGTTGGCAGTACAGTGGACTTCCTGAATGCTTTCATTTTATTACAGTAAAGCACACATCAACCACGTTTTTAAGGGCTAAGTTCAGGGCATAGAAAAGAGTCTTTCTCCTTGCTGGGGAATGCGGATGGGCACAGATATACTAGCAAGACAAGAACTTGCTGAATACTGACTTGAATTGACAAGAAGCTAAAGAAATTTTGGCATTGACTAAGCAAAACAAAGTAATCATCTTCTTCTGCATGACCACTTACAAATAAATTTTAATATAAACATGACGTATATCTATGCTACAAATATTATATCTAATATAAACAACCAAGGAGATGGTTACGTGTGTATATGCTAGCACATCATCATTAAAGCTGAAATTTGTGTTAGTAGTAGGTTTCATTGCTCAGTGTTGGTGGACGATGCTGGCCTGGCATACAAAAGGTCCGGTCAGAAACCACATGCCCCAGTTTTATTAAGTAAAAAACAGAAGACATGCTGGCAATGGAGACACTGAGAAGCAGAAAACATGATATAGTATACTAATTGACCTGGAACATTAGCCGCCTTTGGAGTCATGAAATGTATTTCTTCCCAAATATAGACAATGTGCTCAACAGTGTAAGCCCCCATAGGCAACTCTGAAGTTGTTGTGCACTGCCATACTTAATTTTAAGAATGAATTTGGATACATGTTATGTTTATAAAAGAATTCCCTAAAGAATAGTTTCATTGTTTGGAACTGTCCATTGGATTATTACAAAACAATCTTCTATTTTTTTCTTTTTTAAGCTTTTCTTGTCAGTGGGAAATTTTTAAAGAATTTTAATTCTCAAAAACAGTCACTCCTGGCTAATGTGTGCCAATTAAGTTCTATTCTTTGAATCAACAGTTTTCTGTTACCTGTTCCTTCAGGTAGAACCGAGGCTGATAGCCCTGCCCTTTCCCAGGCTTCTGTGCAGGGGCCTTTGCTGCCTGCAAACAGAAGGGACACCTGTTTTCTGAGCAGGGAAGGCCAGCATCTGAAATCTTAGGAATGGGGCTGCTATTGAAAAAGAGGTGCTTGATAAGGCAGCCACTGTGATAGGCAGCGGAAATTTGATAATGAAAGGAGATGCCTAATAGATTAATCTGGTGCGATTTGCCAAAACACAGGGTTTTCTGGAAGATTATCCACACTCGCAATAGGAAGCTCTTTGTTTTGTGAAAGTCCCCACTTATCATTGTATTCTTTATCTCAATAAGAAACATAATGGTTTACTTGTTTACATGCACAGTAGATATATTTGGAGCTGGGCTGCAGGGCTGTGAACTCCCTTTTATTTGAAATGTTTCCAGCATGCAGGTTATTAGCTAAGGGGGAACAAGCAGTTGGACATGTATAAAATTTAAATCTACCTTGCTTAGATTGGCAGAAATGACTGTTATTTCATCCACTGGGAAAAGGTTTTATTTCCTGCTCAAATACTTTTGGAGGAGAATTGCAAGCTTATTTGTACCCATCATGTATGTGTGTGTGTGTGTGTGTGTGTGTGTGTGTGTATTTTTTTAATGTAAGTAATGTATCTACAAAAATAGACTTGTTATTCTCAACTGGTCATTTTCCACTGCTTTTAATAATTTTATGTTTGTCATCCTCCTGCTTTGTTCAACTTACCATAAAGTGTGACTTACACCTTCACGTGATTTACATCACCTGCATGTCTCCAGTCTAGCTCTTGACGTATCTTGAGCAGTCCCACTTTGATTTCTGCATTTGATTTTTTAAATAATCCACACATCCAGCAGGACAGGTCTACAAGAGCACAGGGCACAGTACTCCTACTCTAAAATAAACAAAAAAAAAATCCCCATGCTTGAACACAACTTGATTAAAGCAACCTACTCTTTTTTTAAAAAAGTAACCCTCTCTATGGACAGAACTCTTTTTTGTTCTCATACAAAATAAAGTTTGCCAGAGTAAATAAAGATATGTACAATGCTTACAGATACAGAATTCTACACACCATGTTCCTAGTATCTCCCACTAGGAATCAAATGTTTGTATCATGAACCTTGATAAGAACAGTTAACATTTATTGACTGATTATAATATGCCAGGCATTAAGTGGAAAACTTTTGAGGCCCTTGTTTTGTGTAATCCTTAAAACAGTCTCATAACTCTCACAGGTGGGGAAAATAAATATGTAAAGTTTTAAGTAATTGCCTCAGGTTACACATCTAGCAATGAGAAAAATTACAGCCTGAATGTCCGTAGTATAAGTAGAGAGTTAGGTAGAGGTAATTATCTTTATGGAAGTAGGTGAGGAAATAATTATTCCCACAGGAGAATTTGGGGTGTGCATAGAATTCTGTATACTGTTCTCCTCCCTCACTCTTTCTATGGCTGTATGAGGCTTTAGGCCATTGAATGACCTTTGTCAATGAGTGTCATGACATTACACATGCAAGCAGGAGAGACAGGAAGATATGGAAAGCTATAAAAGAAAAATGGAGGTAGAAATCTGATAAACCCATCAAAAGAGAACACATCTCAAAAGAATTGTCTGTCTGGACCATCTGACTGCTACAAACAGAAGTTACTGGTTCATGAAGCTGAAAATAGACCCAGAGCTAGGGAAAATTACCACCCGGTAACACATGGGACCATACGAAAAATGGCATTGTTCCATCTTTAAACTAGTTTTAAAAGTTGAGAGCCTTGGAAATTTAGTCTTTATCTTTATGGGTTTATTTGTTTGGTTTTTTTCATATTTTACAGTTGGTTGAGGCACATGTGGCTTTCCTGTCTTTCTTTTCCAATCCTCTGGTTAATCCAAATTGTGGCTGTTATTGTTGAAAAATAATTTTTAATTGGGGGATAAATCTATATTGAATAATTTGAAATTGCAGTCCAGGGATCTAATTTGAGCTTGCAATTTCACATTTTGAAGGATGTTACCTGATTAAAATATTCGCATCAGGGTAATGTAGTATATATATTCTCATTTACTCAACATTATATACATATATATATATTTGCTTCAAGGCACTGTCATGTGTGTATGTGTGTGTATTCTCACTTATTTAGCATTATATATTATATATGTATAAACATATATTCAGTGCTTTAATTTGAGAGTCATTTTGATCAGTTGAAGAACAGTGTTGGTCTTTCTTGTTTCTCTTCTGTAGCAGCACATATTTTTAGTCAGTTTATTTATTTAAGGAATATGCCCCCTCCCAATTATGTTTCTCAATGGAAATGTATGGTTGCGTGACCAGACCTAAAAGCCATGGTATTTCCTTTTCATAGATGTTAAAACACCATGAATAAGCAGGATTCCTCACCATCAAGCACCTTCATGGTTAATTAAGTCTCTGCCCAGAGACACATAGAAGACCTGTGTCTCTGTGGTATAGGAATGGAGTCCCAGGGATAAACACAGGAATAAAATTGCTGGCTGGGTTTGGAATGTTTTCACTAGAAACTGACTACTCTAAATAACTCATTTCTCCTTGACTACAATTATTTACTTCAATTAGAATCATTTTACTTTCAGGAGTAGCCTGAGTCATTTGCCTTCTAAAATATCTTAACAATGAAGAATCTCACATGAAAAAAAATCACATCAGTAGTCACATTAAGTGTTTGAATCACACAATAGTCTCCATTTTATAAATCTTTTTCTACTCATTTTAGTAGTAAGTACAAGCCACATTAGATAGGGTTGTTTTTGTGCCTCAAAGTTTCAAATAACTTTTTTTAGTGCAATAGTTTACATGGGACAGATTATTAATTCTTCTTTTTTTTTCTTTTTTTCTTGAATAAAACACTTGTTTTTTCTCAGCATTGATATACTATCAGTATTAATACACAGCATGAATATTCTGACAACTTCTAATACCAATGACACATCAGGTCTTTTCTCAGAAAGAGTACTCTGTGAAACATGGTCAATGGATAATGATTCTCTGACTCAAATATCAGAAACCAGTCATACCATATGTAAGAAGTTCTCTATAGCTTCCCAACTGTTTCTCAAATCTGCTCCCTCCCTTGCATGTATCTCCTCCATTATAACCCTTGTCCAATTTGCCATCATTTTTCAATGGAGCCCCAGTGGCTGTGTACCTTGTCTGCTACATCTGGACTCTTCCAATCCATTTTCTACCTTGCAACAAGAGAAAATGTGAATCTGAATATGTCACTTCACTTAAAACTCTTGAAGGCTTCCCATTGCCTGCTGGGTCAGGCCAAACTTCTATAACATGGTAGGACCCCTTGTGGCTCTTTCTCAATGATTCTCCTGTTACTTTCCAGCACTCCAGGGATGCCAGCCTCCTTTTGGCACCTGGAGTTCACTATGCTGTGTCCTGTTGCACTGAATTTACATATATTGCTCTATCAGCCTGAAATGCTTTTCTTTCCTCTTTCACTGTCCTCACAGAAGGTTCTCTTAACTCCCTTGAATTAATGCATTCTTCTTATGAGCCCCAGTAACCCTGGCAATCCCTCTCCTGCAGTGAGATTGGTAGTAGCCTTATACCAATTTATTGCTCTTCCCTAAGGAGGTAAACTCATGTCAGGATATGGCAGGCCTTTCTCCCTGTTGCACTGACATAGTGGGCACTCACTAAATACTTATTGAATGAATTAATTAATAGGTAAAATGGCATGCTGGATTTTGCTATATATTTGAGGTAGGCCTAAGGGGACTAAATGCCCTACGCTGGTACCTCATACTAATATCAAGAGTGACAGATCAGGTCTCTTCTTGTAAGTAGTCCTTCTGAGGAGTAGTCAACAGATGGTGAAATGAATAGAGCAGATATCCCTCTTGTATGCCAGCATAGAGTTTACAATCCCCAGCCATAATGTTTGAGCCAGGCAGGTTTCTCCACCATTCCTGGAGATGTATCCATTGCTCCCAGCCCCAGATCCCCAATATTTACACTCTCCAGATATGTGAATACTGGTATTGTGTTCACAAGTGAATGAACATAGGAAATTGTTCATGAAATTGTGCGTCCCCATATCTTGCTAATTCGATGAGTAAGTTTTGTTTATACTATATGCCTCGAGATAAATTTGAGGCTCAGGTATTGTGAGCTTTTGCCAAAAAAATTAATTTATTGATAATTGAGTGAAGGCAAAGGAATGAGTTCTGCCTCCAAAAACTCATCCAAGCTGTAGCACCACTGAGAATGCTATCATCTGGGAAATGAGACCTTGATCTCATGAAGGGACATGAGTTACTTTACCCAGTGCTTCTATGAGATATTGTAAAGCAAAGCTGATTGAGGAGTCTTATTCCAACACCATTACAACCAATGATCTGCTGTGGTAACAACTTGTCAAGAGTCAGAGCACATTTCTATTCAAGAAACTCATGATATACAAGGCCTTGTGCTTGGAGTACGTGAGAATTACCAAAAGGAATAAAGTCACAGTTCCTTCTCTCCAGGTGCTTTCTATTGATTAAGGAGCTCTGGGGCACAGAGATAGGAAAGAGCTTCCTTGTAGCAAGGGCTGAGGAACTGAAAGAATTCTTCACAGTGGAAATTATACCTGAGCAAAATCTTGCAGAGAAGTTGCTCAAGGTGGAGGTAGAGTCAGTGATGAAGAACATCTCAGACAGAGAAGAGAGCTTGGTTCAGAGCAGAAAGGCATGAGACTACAAGAGAAAACCAGAGAGCTTCTTTCTGCATGACAATTTATTTTTGCTCTTGCTACAAAATGTCTTCTTAACATAATCACATATGGGTCCCCAGTATTATGCATTCCACAAATGGTTTCCCAGTATTATGGGCCTCCCCTCATCTCTGACTATCTTAAATCCAGTCAGTGAGCCCAGTGAACAGATGTGGATCTGCTATCTTTTTTCTATTGAATAAACTAACTGGTGCTTGGGCCACCTCAATGGTGCCTACTCTCTCTGACCAGTAGTAAGGGGTCATATAGGGACACTGCAAACCCCTGTAGTAACATGTAGACTGAGGGAAAGTGGTTCCTGGAAAAAAAGCAGAAAGTGTCATCAAGCAGTCATTTTGAAGGGAGGCCACTAGAAGGAAACTTATCTGAGGCTTTTTTTCCTTGAAGTCTAAGCATTTAATATTAGGTCCTGGTGTATTTATATTGTTTCTTCAGGGTTACTTTAGTTCAGCCCATTAGCAACTTGGATAGGGCATAATGATCCTAAAATGCACAGCCCAGCGAAACTAAACTGAAAAAAAAAATGGTTTCCTGGGGAACCTCATTAATTGTGAGCTTGGTAAATAAATCTTATAGATATAACTGATAGGACCTCACCCAGAAGCTGAAAATGGTATCTGTAGCAGGTCCAGGTATCAGAACCCCACAGCCTTTCTGGACAGCTCTATTGTTTGTAGACCTCTACCTTGATCTTGGAGCTTGGTGCCTTGTTGACGCCAGAATTTGTCTGCCAGTCTCCCAAAAGACTTGCTGGATTTCTGGATGCAGTACAACTCCCAAGTCTTCCCCCGCCCCATCTGTGTTAGTGCAGTTCAGAAACCTTCTCATGTTTTTTTAAACCCGATTACACAATGGCTGTGCTGATGGAGAGAAGCAGAAGGAAGCTGCTAGCCAAAAAGAACTCTAGTTTTCCATGGAAAATAACAAAGCATTCTGGTAAACCCACAAGCTGATTCACATCTTATTGACCTAACAAAGATAACCAAAGGGAAGATTTTTATTTTGATCAGTTCTAAGCTATGATCCTAAATACTCATCAGTGACTTGAAGAAAGAAAACAAAACCAGCTGCTCTATCCATTCTAACTGCATGCACATCAGCTAACAAGGATGGTTAGAACACTAGTAAACTACAAAGCAACAATCACTAAATATTTTTTCCTCAAGAACAAACAAACTTGATGAGGATTCTAGCCTAAACCACAACCAAAGAAACTAAGAAAATCTAGGCCAATGCACAGAGCCTAAAGGAGAAAGATACATTATTCTTTGTACTTTTGGGAAGCCACTCCTTCATGGTGATAAATGGCATGTTGGTAAGGGAGACACACAGCATTCTTCACCTCTGCTCCCTAGTCGATTCTTATGTCCTTGTAAAATGGATCTGAGGTAAACTAAACTCAAGGTAAGGGTACAAATTTAATGTTAATATTGTTTTTATAGACTTAAATCTTGTTCTTTAAATAGTATTTTTAAAATGCTTTCCCCTAGTAGTTCCACGTCAGCTCATTTGGAGCCCCAAGATATGAAACACAAAATTGTGAAGCTGTGACAGCTATAATGGCGGCAAAAGGCCCAGAGTTCCTCATACTGGGATGCTTCTCTCCTTCAAGCATCCACTGACAATCACTGAGCTAAATCACTCTTAACTTGAATGTATGGACAAATGTCACCACAATCATGCCCAGACATCAAAGAAAGATCTGGAGCATTTTTCAAGTGGTTCTGCCTGCTGTCTTTGGTATCTGAGTGGCCATTATATACTCATGACAATAGGATTCAGACCTGGAAGCTAAAATTAGGAGATTTAGAAATGAAGTGAACCACTTCAGAAGTAAGTTAGTCAGTTTCTCATATTGTAAAATTAGGTCAAATTTGCAGGAAAGCAGCAATTTGTGTCTATCCCACTCCTAAAAAAGAACAAAAGGACTGTGCTAACTATACCAATTGCCAGCCTTGTATTTGCCAGCCTTGGGAAAATTCATCTTTGTCCCAAAGACAAGAAAAGGGATGAAGAGATTGTAAGTCCCCTTCTCATGGTGGCTTAAGCAGTTGCCTAACAGATTACTCAGCTTTCAGACTCAGGCTTTCCCTAGGTCCTAACTGTCAACAGAAGTCACAAAGAGAGGATGTGGCTGGAAACTATCAAGATTTATAGGATTTGGGGCTCAATTTGCTACCTGATGGTTTATTATGTATGATCTCTAATAATTTAAATATTATCAACAAAAAGTCTTATGAGAATTATTTCCTGCTTGTTTTGGAACATAGCAATCCAGTAGGCTAAAAATTACAAAATTTTAAATCCCAATCCCATTGCACTTTAAATTTAAGTCAATTTAAATTTAAATCAATATGCACTTTCTTAGGTATGTTGCACAGTAAACACCTTCCCAGAATTCCTTGTTCTTCCACCCAAACCTCATTCATTCCTCATTCATCCCCACATCCTCCCATAATTTATGTTAAATATCATAATTCATCCTTAATTTTTCTCTTTCTTTTATAATCACATCAACAAATTTTTTCAGCACTATTCCTGAATATATATTCTTAATCTACTTTTTAGTATCACAAAACACTCATTTGAGTGATCATCATCTTTTGTCTTGTTTCCCAGTTGTCTATTCTCCATTCTCCACGTACTAGAGTAATCTTCTCAAAGTCTAAAGATTATATCAGATTATATAAAACCAAAACCAGTCCATTACACCAAGAAAAACATTCCAAACCATTCACCATGCTCTAAATTTCCTAATAATCTAGCTAACCATGGCCTGCAATCCTTCTACCCTTAGCCCCACCTGTCTGTAACGAGCTTGGTCTCCTTTGTGTTTCTCCTACCTATACTCCTTCCCAACATGGGCCTTGGCAGTGCTTGTCTTTTACCTGAAAAGTTCTTGCACAGCTGTTCTCCTCTCATTATCTACAACACAGGTCAAGTATCACCTCCTTGGAGGGTCTGTTCTTGACCATCTGAGCTGTACTAGCCTTCCCCATCTATACATGTGCTTTATCATTGATCTCTTTTATTTTTTAACAATATTGATCACTGCTTAAAATTACCCATGTTTTTATTTATGTATTTATGACTTACGATGTTTCTTCCCATACTAGCATGTAAACTTCAGGAAGTCAGAGATTTCTGTCTTATAGTATGTACTACTTCCAATAAAAATAATTATGTCTATGGCATAGCAGATACTCAGGGAATTAAATCATTCCCCAACTGGAGACCAGTACTGTAAGCCCAATGCATATGTTATCATAATAATAGTTAATAAGGGAGACAGTGGCTTGGAGTGTGGGCTCTAACACTACACTCCTGGGATCAAACTTAAACTCATCATTTATTGGTTGGGAAACCCTAGCAAGTCAGATATCAGTTTCATTCTCTAGGAAAAAATTAAAATGATAGCTATCAGAGATACAAGCAATGCATTGGAACAATGTCTGGTCCTCAAAGAAAATGTAATAAATACTACATATTATTATCATAACATCTCACTTTATCCTCACAACCAATAATAGTTATTATCTACATATTACATCAGAGGAAGAATCTCAACTGGATAGAATAAGTTCACCAAGTCCACAGGGGCATTAAGAGATGCTGCTAGCGATGAAATATCTGCCAAGACCATGCTTTTCATATTCCACTGTGCTTTTTCAAATTTCCCTGGCTATTTTCAGGATTCTTGAGATACCCAGGTAATTACTTGGGTTTCTCTGAGGCCCTTAAACTTGATAAATGCAAATTTGAACCCATCACCATTTTCTAGAGCCTATTCTTCCTAGACTCTGTCTCGCGCACCCAGATAGAGGCAGTGTCATCTACTCGCCTCTTGCTCCCCTTCCTCTTGCTTACTGGACCCCCATTGGCAGTGCCTATGCCTTCACCACCTCTCATTTTTCCTGCCATAAAGGCTTCTCTCACCACCCTCCACATGGCCACCAGAGGGCCTCCTGAATAAAAATTTGATCATGATGCCAAGTTTATTTGAACGGAGGACTTTTGACCCCAGCTCGTATTTTTGACCTCATCTGCAGTCATGTCCTACCTCAAACACAGTGCTTTCCAACACTAAATTTCATGTAGCTTTCTAAATATGTCTGCTATGTCATAGCTCTATACTTCCGTATATTTATAATTTCTTTGAGGTGCTCTTCTACTCTACTGCACTTTTCTCTCCTTTTGTATATGTACTTGACTTCAGGCAGACTTAAGCATTACACTTCATTCAGGCATCACTTCCTCCAGGACTCATCTATAATTTTCTTTTAAACTACTCTTGTGATAAAAGAGGAAAATAGGATCTAAATTGTGCAGCTTTTATTCTGATTTTCTGGGCTCATTATGGTTCTACTATTTTCTAGCTGTGAGGTCTTGGATATGTTATTTAATTTCTGGGCTCAGTTTCTCTTTCAGGATAATGGGAACAATATAATTATTATGATTAAAGAAATAGTACATTCAAAGACTTCCAGTAGAGATATGGTTTTCTCAGGTTCCAAGCAGAAGGAGTATTGTCTTCATCATTAAAAAGCACCTGGGTGCCTGGGATGTAGCTCAGCGGCACAGCTTCTGCTTGACAAGTGTGAGGTCTTGAGTTCAATCCCCAGTACCAAAAAAAAAGCACCTGGAATTTGAAGTGCACCAGTCACAGTGCATAGACTAATAGTTATCAACAGATACCACAGCAACAGAAATAAGGCAATCTTTTGAGCTACATATGCTTCTTTTACAGACTTGATGAGCTAGATTAGCATCTTATGAATATCTGAAAATATGCCTAATGCCAGTATAAAATAATATTTTCCACATTCTGTAAGATGGCTTAAGTTTGTAGAATTGAATTTCATCCAAATAGTATCAATCAAAAAGTAATTTAGGAGCAGTTCAGAACAGGCAACATAGAAAAAGCACATGCAACTAAAAAGTAAATTATGTTTTGCACAGAGTGAGAAAACTATAAAATCCACAGTTTGGATTTTCAAAATTACAAAGAACATATATAGACTATTTGAGTAATAATAAGTAGTGTAGAATGCTGTTATTGGAATTAGCACCAAAATGTACTAATATATTTTGTGATAGCAATAAAGCAAAATAGAGCAAGGGAAGTAAAGTCCAAGGATGAAAGTGATTAGACGAAAAAGACATGAAATATATCACTTCTATACTTACACACTTGCAACCTATACATCTCAAGTTTACATTTGCAATTCTAATAAGCATGAAATCTCATTGGCTTTCTAAATTGAAGATGCCCTTGCCTCAGGTGATGGTTCTTGAAGAAAGTATAGGTGTATTCTGGGCTTTAGCTATCCTGTAGTTAGCATAGCCCCTGGTACATATAATTTCAGGCCTGAATGTGATCTTTTAGTTCACAGTTTGGGACACATGGAATATGCAACTCAACTAACCATTATTAAAGCTAAGTAGAAAAGGGAGCCGTTTCACTGTTACTTGAATTCTTATCTTTTCATTTTAACAGGCCTTCATAGCATGACGACCATGAAAGAAAACAGGAGAGGGTTGGGCAAAATAGCACAGAAAAGGGAGAAAAAACAATCTAGAAACAACAACAAAAGACTCCTTTCTTTTGGCATTGTTACTTTGGATCCTCATTTCTGTATATTTTAACTTTTATTCTGTTTATCAGTTTCCATCTAAAAAATAATGTGTGTGCCAAATTTTCATCCTATGTAACTCTATGAGGATTCTCTTTGCTTTCTTGGAGTGTAATTCTCCCATGGCGTTGAATTAGATGTAAATCTGACCCCTAAGGGAATATTATTTCAGTGAGGGGAGAAACTGCCTTTTATGGTGGTGTACTATCATTCAAGTAGTTTTTTAAAAAATGTAATCTTTAAGGGAGATATAAAATTTATAAGTGGTAATGATATCATTTTAATCATTTGAAGATAATAGGCCAACATAAAATGAGGGTGTTTTCTTCTTAAATGGATTTAATCAAATGCAGAATTTGAGTCTCCATTTAAAAACACTGTTTTCAAATAGGCACTTTTCCTGCTGAGTCATTGTGGTTTTCTTGGAACTGATTTCTGAAGGTTGGAATTTACATGGTTTAATTTTTTTTTCTGTCTTTAAGAGATGTTTCGAACTCTACTTCAACCAAAATTCTCTGGTTCACTTACTGTTTCGAGTCCTGAGGCTGAGGACACCCCAGCAGGTAGAGTCTGTAGGAGTACTTGGCTCCAGCTCTTCTCAGTGGGCCACATAGAGCTCTTCCCACAGGCAGCAGTAAGATCGAAGGCAGTTTGGTCTACAGGGACCCAAATCTGCTCTCAATAACCAAGTGATCCATATCGTCTGATGACTCAGATGCAGTATTTTGTACTATTTTGTTTTTGTTTTTGTTTCTGTGGTACTGGAGATTGAACTCAGAGGTGTTCTTCCTCTAAACTACATCCACAGACCTTGAGACAGGGTCTTTCTAAATCCCCCAGGCTGGCCTCAAACTTGAGATCCTCCTGAGTCAGCTTCCCTAACAGCTGGGATTACAAATTCGTGCCACCATACCTGGCGGACTGCTGTCTCTCTCACTTTTTTCTTCTTTCTTTCTTTCTTTCCTTCTTTCTTTCTTTCTTTTCTTTCTTTCTCTTTCTTTCTTTCTCTCTCTCTTTCTTTCTTTCTTTCTCTTTCTTTCTTTCTTTCCTTCTTTCTTTCTTCCTTTCTTTTTCTTTCTCTTTCTTACAACTCTATAAATATCCAGGGTCAATGAATTAATTCTGCTACTCACTGCAATAGCTACATCCCTTTTCAGTGGCTTTCCAACTAGTAGAGTTTGTTTTTTTTGAGAGGAGGGGATGTCGTTGTTTGTTTTGTTTTTAGAACTCCTCACTTTTTGTCAGTAATACCTACTCTTAGCAGAAATACACTATCTCTTTAAAAAGATCAGAAAATGGTACTTCAAAGTGCATGGATTTTCTAATTAAATAAAAATTGAATGTGAAAAAAAGAAGGACCTACTGTGACTGCTGTTGATCAATAAAATTTAGGCTCTTTTGCCTTTAATGTACACATCCCTTTCCTCTCTTAAACTCTAGAGCAGTGCTGTCCAGTAGAACTTTCTGTGGTGATGGAAATGTACTCTGTGTTGTCCAGTACAGTGGCCACTAGTCATTTTGGGTATTGGCCCCTTAAGATGTGGCTAATGCAACTAAGGAAATGAATTTTTAACTTTGTAGTTAATTAAAATTTGTTTAAATAGCCACACCTGACTAGTGACTACTATATTGCATAATTATAAATTCTTGAGTTTTATAATTTTGAGTCTATTTTTAGTATATTACTTAGATATTTACATTTTCTCAGGTCATTTTAAAACTTTATTGCAAAGCATGAAGCAAAAACACATCAGAATTATCTCCTTTTTTACTTATCTCAGAGGGAATATTCTTTTTTTTACTTCTGGATGCTATTGGCTTTAATAAAAGGATAATCCCTCCCCATAATACAAGGAAATGAAAATGATTAACTTTGACATCAACATATAAACAACAATTTGATTAACTATATTGCTAATTATTCTTTACTATGTAGCGAAATGTTTTCTAATTCTTAAAAATGACAGATGCTGGAGCTGTAGCTCAGTGGTAGAGCAGTTGCATAACATGCATGAGGTCCTGGGTTCAGTCCCCAGCACCACAAAAAAAAGGGGGTGCTAACCAAATCACTAAATATTCTTAATTTTTTATTCTAAAAACTTACCATATGCTTAAAAGTTACTGGACATTTATTTATATAAGAAACACAATTGGTTAATGAAGATAGTTACTATCCTAACTTGATCTTTACTCTGGAAAACCCAGCTCCTAATTATGGTTTTGGTCTCTAAAACATAAAAGTACTATAGTCCTCAGGATCCAGACTATAGGACTATATCAGAATTAATTCTTCCAACGTTTCTAACAACAAACTTTTTTTGGAAGGAACCTCAAACAAATCAGTGTTACTCCAAATTCTACACTATGTTAGATTACACTAAAACACCCATGCATTTTAGATTGATTTCCCTTCAGACTGAGGGCCTCCTAAGTCAACTTCCCTAACATGCTTTGTAATTTATTACATGCAATCCAACTTCATTTAGCAAAATTATGGTACAAATATTTATGAACTAATTTATAAAATTTTAAATAGATAAATGACTAAAATACATGCTTTTAGTCATTTTGAATATTTCACTTTGTGAATTTTATAGATTAATATTGCAAAAACCTTGAAGCTTTTCAGTATTAATATTTTCAATAAATACAATTTGATAGTTATATGTATGTTGTTTAAAATATTATGTACCACATAAGGTTTATATTAATTTTAAATCACATACTTTCAAATAATTAGTGAAATTTTCACTAGAGAAATTAAGAAATACATTAGGAAGGATTTAATAATACTACACATGGTCTTGTGGTAATACTGAAATTTTTAAGTACATAAAAATGCCTACTGATCTAAGCAAAGTTCTCCTTAAAAATATTTTTATTTACACTTAGAAGACATCTCAGCATAACTATATAATTATTCTAGTCCTAGTAAATATTTCTATATTAAAGAAATAAAATAATAAATTAAGTAATCATACAATAATAAATATCTATTTGCTTAAATAAAATTATTTAAAAGAGAAGGACAAAGATTTTCTTAAGCCTCTTTCAAGCAAAGTTGAAATATAGTAAGAATTATAATTAGAGATACATAGGAGATAACCATATGTATAAATTCTTTTGATACATTGATGGAAGTTTGCTTGCGTTGGCTAACTATTGTCTCAATGCTTAAATGTTTCTAAAGAGCTAAAACATGAGACCAAGAGTGGCTTTCAAACACTGGACACAGAGCCATGAAGGACTTCTGACTAGGGCCACCACTGCCAGTCTTGGCTTTGTGATTTCCTCTTCTTCACTCTTGAGTTAACAAAGCCTTTGCTTGCAAAGAACCATTGATGGCTTGGAGGAAAAAATAGAGGAATTCACAAATTCTTTATCAAAATAGTACAGCCATCTAAATATTTTTATGGAACTAACATAGAAATCAAATTAATAGTGATATGAGGTATTGCTATACCCATGAACCCACAGAAATCAGATGCAATTTTAATTGACCATGAGTCAAATAAGAGACAGTAAATATGATGGCAAAGAAGTCAGAAATGTACATGAACATGGTAGTGATTCTCAAGAAATTCAGGTGGGAAATTTCATTTCAACACTATGTTTTACAGTTACTGAATTTAAAATATGTTTTAGGTGGGAAAAAGTAGGAAAGGCAGTTTGGAAGTAAAACCAGTCTCAGGAGAAGAAATGTGATATGTAAACTGAGCATAATGGATGAGAAGAGTTCAAGGAGTCATGAGCAAATTCAGGGATGTTGAGAAACCAGTCCAACTTCCCTGGGCTGTTCATTAAGTATCCTGACTCCAGAAGTAGAAGCTGAGTAAAAGAATTTTAAGTACTATATGCAACATTTGGTGACTGCCCTAGAGTCTTTATAAAATGACTTTAGAGTTCAGTGACTTCTAGCAACATTCAGAAAGGAGGTACAGAGGCAATTAACACAGAACGACTGTGTTAAGGAGATTATGCGTGCTGCCATTAGCATCCTGGTGTAAATTTGGAGTGCCCTTTTGTGAAAAAACATTGAAGTTCTGTTTTTTGAACAATTGAATTATAGAAAAATAAAAGTCATCTTAAATGTCACTTATTCATCCCAGTCCTTTCTGAAATATCCTTGCTGAAGTCTCAGATGGCTCTCATCCCCAAAGAGTCTTAATTGTTAAGGAGTTCTTCCTTGTAGATTTGCAAGGTGCATTTATCTTTAACCACTGTCCTCTCATACAAATTACGCTATCTAAACACAGGACATTTACACCCTCCTTCCCAGGAAACTTTGCCCACTTGGTAAGTCTTCTTTCTCCTCAGTTATTTTCATCATTGCTTCCTTGTCATGATTCATGGTCTTCACCATCTTTTTGAGGCCTCTCTAGTTCATCATCCCTATTAGAGGAGAGGGCCCCCTCTTCCCCTAAACCAGCACAGCATTCCAGGTGCTGTCTGAGCTAAACAGAGTAGAACAGGACTTTTTCTTCCTTGAGCAGAGCCCTGAACCTCCTCCTAAATTTGAATCAAGCTATTTGGTAGCTACCTCATTCAGCCCACTCATATTGATCATTTGGTCCACAATGTGATGTTGGCTGCAGGTATTTTATAGATAAGGTGGTTCCTTTCTATTCCCAGTTTGCTAAGCATATTTATTATAAATTAATGTAAAGCTCATTAAATCCTTTCTTCAATACTAAAGTAATCATATAATATTTTTTCTTTATTCCATTAATGAACAAATCCCACTGAAGCATTTTCCAAATGTTAAACCTGCATTGCATTCCTAGAATCTATCCAGTTTAGTCTTAATATATTGTCTAATTTATGTTTTGTTGGATTCTGCTTGTATTCCTTTTGATTAAACTTTTTGCTTTTATCTTCCTGAGTAATATCAATCTAAATTATCTTTGTCTTAAGATTAAAACTAGACTCATACCTATCACCATGCACTAAACTAAGATTGAAGTGCATTAAAGATATAAATATTAAGACAGAAACACTAAACTTGCTGGAAGATGTTAGGTAGAACTCTTGAAGACATTGGCATAGGAAGAGACTTCATACCCAAAACCTCAGCAGCACGGCAACTAGCAGAAAGAATCAACAACTGGGATCTCATCTTATTAAAAAGCTTCTGCACTGCAAAAGAAACCACCAACAGAGCTAACAGACAACCTACAATATGGGAAAAAAATTTTAGCAGCTGTACCTCAGACAAAGGACTACTATGTAGAATATATAAAGAATTGAAAAAAATCAGACCCCCCAAATTCAAAGACCCAATTCAAAAATGGGCATCTGAAATGAACAGACATTTCTCAGACAAGGAAGTAAAAGCAGCAAACAAATATATGAAAAAATGTTCAACATTATTCTTCATTTGAGAGATGTAGATGAAAACAACTCTTGAGATTTCACCTCACCCCAGAAAGAATCACTGCTGTCAAGAAATCAACAAATAACAAATGCTGGTGGGGTTGTGAGGAGAAAGGAACCCTTCTCCATTGTTGGTGGGAGTGCAGACTGGTGCAACCACTGTGGAAGTCAGTGTGGAGATACCTCAAAGAACTAGGACTAGAGGCCCCATTTGACCCAGCTATTCCCCTGCTGGGTGTCTTCCCCAAAGAATTAAAAGAATCATACCACAGTGATATATGTGCGCCCATGTTCATAGCGGCACAGTTTGTAATAGCTAAAGCTTGGAAGCAGCCCAAGTGCCCATCAACTAGAAACTGGATAAAGAAAATGTGGGGTTTTTTTAATAAAATGGAGTACTACTCAGCCATAAAGAATGAAAAGCTAGAGTCATTTATAGCTAAATGGATGCATATCGAGGCCATACTCTAAAGTGAAATAAATAGGACACACATGTGTAAATACCAAATAGTTTCTCTAGTGTGAGAAACTGATAGTGTAAACAAGAGTTAAAAATGATTAAAATGAATAATTGATAATTTGAAATAGGAAAAAAGGTCCAAAGATGAAGGAGTGAAGGGAGGGGAAGGGGAAAGGAAAAGAGGGAAAGGAAAAACTATGAGAAAAGAAAAAAAAATGGAAATGAAATCTATGTAAATAGGGAAGGGTGGAGGGGGTGAAGGGCACACAGGTAATGGGGAAAAAAATAAGAACCAAGATTCATCATGTACAGGTACAAACAGCCAATGATAAATGTAAATGCATTGTATACCTAAAATGTACCAATGAAATGTACCAATAAAATTAATTTAAAAATTTTTTTAAAAGTATCTTTGTCTTATGACATCTTCATCCAATTTAAATGTTAGGTTTTTCTACCCTCACAAAAATTAGTTAGTGAGTGTTCCATCTTCTTCACTTCTCTGGAAGAGTTTATGTGCTAATTCTTTCCTATATATTTTGTAGAGTTTGTCAATGATCCATCTAGTCTTGGAAGATTTGGGGAATTTGAGTTTTTCTTTTTTTCAGTTATTGTTCAAGTTTCAAAATGACAGAATTGATTTCATCAATAACTGGGTCTTTTAGAATTTTTGTATTACTTTTTCAATAGTTTGGCTTTACCTCAGTATTTCCTTCCTTTTGCATGAAATTGAAATAATTTGCCTAACTGCCTGAAGTTAAATACTTAACTCATATATTTTCAACTTTTGTTCTTATATAAGATGTAACTTCCCTTATCCCTAGTAATAATTTCTGCCTTGTGTTCTATAATTCAATTTTGGCTGATGTTAATATAGCTTCACCACTTTGTTGTTAGCTTAACAGGGTATTCTTTTTCCATGGTTTAATTTTTAACTATTTTGTACTGTTATGTATTGTCACTCTGGAAAACAACATATGATTAATTTTTATCTTGTCCAGTATTGGCTTTGCCTTTTGATTGCATAACTTAGTACATTTAATTTTTAAAGTAATTACTAATATATTTCGGTTTAAGTCTACCATTTTATTATGGCTGCTTGTTTTGTCTGCTCTTTTTTATTTTTTCACCTTATTCTTGCCATATTTTAGGCTAATTATTTCTTTTTCTTACATTTATTTTTATTGTTTTGGAAATTTGATATTTTCTTGATATTTTATTAATTCTTATTACACAAATTATAATGTATACCCTTGACTGCTCCTAATTTGTTAGACTGTGCTTTCAGATAAAAATGGCCAAATTTATTCTCTTACCTGACACAACTGAAAAAAATACACATCTCTCAAGGCAAAAATAAAACATCTCTCACGCAGGACACTGAACACAAGGAAACACTGAACAGTAGCACACTGATCCCCAGAGAGCAATAATTCAATGAGGAAAGACCTATGATTGTTGCTTCAACTGATTGGAAAGAGTTTCCAGCCTGTGGTACAAAGAGGGTGCTGTCAGGGAAGTCAGGTGAGTCAGGTGTACTTCTGAGTTGGCTGTCAAAAGAAGGAACTTAACAATTCTAAACTTTCATGTATCTAACAAGAGGGCTGGAAAAAATACATGAAACTAAGTCTGCAATATCTGAAAAAATATAAATGAATTTACAATTTTAATCAGAGATAAATGATAAAAGTAGAAGTAGGCAAAGATTAGTAAAGATATTAATAACTTGAACAACACTGTGAAACAACTTATCTCAATACAACACTCCATCTACAGTTACAATGCACACTCTTTTCAAGAGGAGGAGAAAGAAATGGGAAAGAAAAAAAACTACAGACTAATATCCTTCATGAACATAGATGCAAAAATTATTTTCAAAATTTTATCAAATTCAATAAAATATAAAATTACTAATATATTGTGACAAAGCATTGCCTATTTCAAGAATACAATGTTGATTTAACAATTGATTATAAAATCAATGCGATCAATTATAGTGATTAAATAAGAACATAAAACCACACAATCATATCAATAGATGCAGGAAAAGTATACAAATCCAACCTCTATTTCTGATAAAAACCTCTCAGAAAAATAGGATTAAAATGGAACTTCCTCAACCTCATGAAAAGCTTTTGGAAAGTCTACAACTAAATCATATTTAAGAGTGAAAGGCTAAGTGATTTCTTTTATGATCAAAGATGAGGCATGAGCATCCTCCTTAATCATCTCTATTCAACATTGTGCAAGATACGCTAGCCAGTGCAAAATAAAGTAAAGAAAAAAATCCAGATTGGAAAGTGAATATCTCTGTGCATAGACAATATAATCATTAAAAAAAAGCTAGGATAACTAGACAGAGAGTTGAGTTAGCTTGCAAGATACGTGATCATTATTCAAATATTAACTATTTCTGTGCTAGTAAGAAGGCATGAAAATAAAAATACCATTTATAATAACATTAAATATATAAAATACTAAGGGTAAATCTGACAAAATATGTACAAACCTAACTCATTAAAAATTAGAAACTACTGCTCAAAGAAATTAAAGAACACTTAAAAATACAGCAATATTCTGTTTATGGCTCATAATTTAAATATTCTCAATAAGTCATTTCACCCTAAAATGATCTATAGATTCAACAAAATCCCAACAGAATTCTTAGCACATTTTTTTTTTTTTGGTACTGGGGATCGAACTCGGGACCCTGCGCTTGCAAAGCAGGCAGTGGAACCGCTGAGCTAAATCCCCGACCCTCTTAGCACATATTTTATAAAAGCATATCTGTCATTAAAAGGCATTTTGGACTTAAAATTTTCAAAGAATTTTGAAAAAGAACAAAGTTAAAGTTCCACAGAACTTGAAGATTTAATATATAGCAATAATATTTAAGACAGTGTGGTTTTGATATATTGAGTACACACCTATAAAACAGGATGGGGAGTCCAACAATAGACCTTATATACTAGTTTTCAACAAACATGCAGGATAATTTTTAGAAAAAGAATCATGTTTTTCACAAATGGTGAGGTAACAATTAGCTATTTGGGTGCCAAAAATTTTCAATTTCAATCTATACTTAAAATGACATACACTGTGGAAATCAGTATGGAGATAACTCAAAGAACGAGGATTGGAAGTTCCATTTGATCCAGCTATTCCCCTGCTGGGGATCTTCCCCAAAGAATGAAAAGAATCATACCACAGTGATATATGTGCACCCATGTTCATAGCAGCACAATTCGTGATAGCTAAAACTTGGAAGCAACCCAATTGCCCATCAACTGGAGACTGGATAAACAAAATGTTGTTTTTTTTGTAAAATGTAGTATTAGCCATAAAGAATGAGAAACTAGAGACATTTGTAGCTAAATGGATGCATATTGAGGCGATACTCTTAAGTGAAATAAATAGGACACACATGTGTAAATACTGAATAGTTTCTCTAGTGTGAGAAACTGAAAGTGTAAATAAGGACTAAAAGTTATAATAGATAATGTGAAATAGGAAGAAAAGGGGCAAAGGGGAAAGGGAAACAGGAGGGGTAGGGGAAAAGAAAGAAAGGAATGGAATTAATATAAGGAAAAAAAATAGAAACAAAGTCTTTGTAGATAGGGAGGGGTGGAGGGGTTGAAGGCAGGGCAGGGGAATAGGGAAAAAATAAGAACCATGATGCCTTATGAAAAGGTGCAAATTTCCAATGATGAATATCATTATCTTGTATACCTAAAATGTACCAATAAAATTAATTTAAAAAAATAAAATGACATACAAAAATAACTCAAAGTGGATTATAAAACTAAATGCACAACATAAAATCAAAATCTTCTTGACAAAATCAGAAGGAAATCTTAGAACCTTGGTTTATGTAGATCCCTTAGATAAAATCCTCAAGCCATAAAAGAACATATTTCTAAATTAGACTTCATTAAAAAATTCTTTGAAAAACACTGATGACAGATTGAAAGAAACTGCAGATTGAAAGAAAATAAAGTATTTCTGATAAAAGGCTTATTTTTACTAAATAAGAACAAAGCAGAGTGCTCAAAACTCAGTAATAATAACAATCCAATTTTAAAACTAAGCAAGAGATTTTAATATACCCTTTACTAACTAAAATAAATAGATAGTAAATATGGATATGAAAAGGTGGTCAACATATTTATCCTAGAAAAATGTAAAATTAAAATTACAAGGTATTACTGACACCTATTAAAATGTCTAAAATTAAAGACTGACCTTACCATGTGTTAGTGAGTATGTGGAGCAACTAGAACTCTACTACGCTACTGGAAGGGATAAAAACAATCATACAATCACTTTAGAAATCCATTTTTTACTTTTTTCAAATGTTAAACATATACTTGTGATATGATTGATTAACCACTCTACTCCTAGGTCTTTACTCAAGAGCATGTGTCAATTCCGAGGCATGTTTACATAGAAAATTTATATGAAATGATCCAAAACTGGAAATTAACCATATGTTCATCTACAAGTGAATGGATAAACAAATTGTAGTATATTCATGCAAGGGAATACAGAACACCAATAAAGAGAATGAACTACTAATACATACAACAACATTCTGAAATAATTATGCTGAGTATTAGAAACCAGACCCCTCCACCTGAATACATAGTGAATGATTATATTTATATACATATCTAGATAATACAAACTAACTTCTAATGACAGAAACCAGATTGGGTGGTGTGGTGCCTTAGTTCAAGCTGCTATCACAAAGAACCACAGACTAGGAAGCTTAAAACCAAGAGAAATTTATTTCTCATAGTTGTGGAAATGGGAAGTCTGAGATCGGGCGTCAGTAGGTCAGTATCTGGTGACAGTCCTCTTCTGGGTCAGACTGCTGACTTCTTGTTATTTTCATATTATGAAGAACAAAGGGAAAGATAAAAGCAATCTCTGGCATGTCTTTCTCCAGGACAGTAATGCCTATCATGAGGAAAAGGCCCTCGTGATATACTCCACAGGCTCTACCCTGTATTATCATCATATTATGGTGGTGGGATTTCAACATATGAATTTTAGGGGGACACAGATAGTCAGTCTAAGAATGGTGGGGAGGATGCGTTATCTGAAACCTAAGATGATACAATTTCTTCCAGAGACTGCCTTCTTTTAGCAATTCTTATTGTTAAATGTTCAAAAATACTAAAAAGTTTAAAGATTTTAAGAATAGGCATCTATATTCACCATCTAGACACTACTTTTAATATTTTACTTTAGCACATCTGTCTGAGAGGATTTTCTGTTTTGTTTTTGTCTGTCAAACACATGAGGACGGTAACAAACTAGGATCGTTTCCATCTATTTTCAGAGTCTGTGGGTTTTTACGGTTTGCGGGGGTTTATAAGATAAGTCAAAGGCTATGTCAGTGCAAAACTATTTTACTTCTGCTTCCTTTTTAGTGAGCATACCATCAGGGTACTCACTCAAGGCATAGGATGGGTTACCAAGACTATCTCCCCTTGGCAGACCCTAAACTAAAATGTTGGCTCATCAGCTCTGTGAAACCACGAGAAGTACAGCTCATCCTCATGGTCACACTTTTCATATCAACAAATCGTCTCTTGCGAAGAATTGTCCCATGTTTCAGACTGTCTTCTCTAGATTTATAGCTTCTCTTGCATTGTATTCCTGCCATTACTCAATATTTTGTTAGCTCTTTGTTGCCTTTAGAAATTTAAAAAAAAACTTTTTTGAGCTGTCTTCGTAGAAAACTTACTCTGAATGACTTAGACTACCGTTACCAGAAGCATAAATCTCTCATAAAACCATTCAAATCACAATTTCATCCTTATCACTCCACCAAAACAGCTCTTCTCAAGGTCACCAGGGAATCCCAAATTGGCAATTCGAATGGTCAATTACCAGTTCTCATCTTGACCTTTCAGCAACATCTGTTATTGATGGTCAAAACCTTCCTTCATTCACTTAGCTTCTGGGACATGCCACTCATCTGGGTTTTTCTCCCTTTTCAGCTAGATGCTCCTTCCCAGGTCTTGTGATAGAATCTCTTCTTTAAGCTGCACCCTAAGTACCAGAATGGCCAGGACTAAAATCATTACAATATGTCCATTCCTTATCTGTACTTGCTAGATGATCTCCTATAAGTTTAGATAATTTATGCACTCATTTTATCTGTTAAATATTACGAATTAAATCCTAAATTTAAATGCCATAAAGACATTTACTTTTCCTATTTTTTTCAGGTATCTAAGCATCACGTTTTGGCTGTCTTGATTTCAAAGCAATGTTAAATAATCAAATGATCTTGTAGTTTAATGAAGTTTAACCTCTAATAAAAGACAGAAATAATTCTTAGAGAATGTAAAGGGGAATAATTTGCTAAGGTTCTGATTTTTTCAGCTATATGTTATATATCAAATTATCTATACAATATTTTTCCTAGAGTGTTTAGTATGGTAGATGTCTTAAAATCAACATGTCCAAGACTGAATTTTTAATTTCTCTAATCTTATTCCCATCAATACCTTTTCTATTCAGTGTTATCTATCTTTAGTAAATGATACTATTTGCCATATTTCCAGGCTAAAAATCTATGTGTCGTGAAATTCATAAGTTCATGGCTTTGATCAATTTAGAAAAATACTTTGCTTCTATAGCTTCGTTTACCATCTCTGTTCCACTTTTTATATCCCCTTCTAGGGCTTAAAAAACAATATCCTCAACCTCTTCACCATGTTTCATATGTGTCTCACATACTATCTTTACTTTGTCTCTTTGTGCTTCATTTATGTTGACTTATCTTCTTTTTGACTAAGTCTAAAGTGCTGTTAAACCTATTAAATTCTTAGTTTCATTAGCTTGTTTTCTAGCATTAAAATTTATAATTCATATTTATTTTATGTTTTAGTTATTTCCTGAGCTTCATCATATTATTCTCTATTCTTTTTGACATATTAATCTCAGTTGATTTTTTAAAAATTCATATCTGATCTTCCAATGATAGGATTTCTAGTCACCTGGCTCATTAAGATGTTTACTTTCAAATAATTTATGAACTAACAGGAAATAAAATTATAAATAAAGTGGGGTTTGAGCTGATTCTGATTTAATTTTCAGTCTTTAGAAAGTCTACTTTCCTTCAATTCACCTTTTTTTTTTTTTTTTTTAGCATGGGGGCTTGAACTCAGGACTTGCGCTCACTAGGCAGGCCGCAGCACCACTGAGCTAAATCCCCAGCCAGCTTGCAATTCACTTTTAACTCATTCTAGAGTATCACTCTTTGTGGCTTCCAAGGGAATGTAGCAAGTGTTTACTAGGCCCACCTCCATCTGGGTGGACTTTGAACTCCTGATTTTGTCTTTTCAACCCATGAAACTGAAGAGAATCCTGCTTAGCCCAGCCCCTCTGCTACTGCTGTTAGATATGTAAATATTTCAAGGGGAAAGCTACACTGAGTATTGAGCTCATTCTCCTTTTTAGGGGAGGAGAGTATTTTTTGGAACTTTATTTTGGCTGTCTTGGTAGCTGTACAATGACTTTATACCAACATTTAAAAAATATTTTATCCAGCTTTTCTAGTTCCCATTCTGATAAAGTCTAGTAGGCCATAGCTAGAGCAGAACACATAGAAGTCAGTCTCACTTTTCATCTTCTTTCTTTAATATATTACATTCGTGTATGATCTATGTGAAAGTCCTAGGGATTATATCTTCTCCCCTTTCTTACTCTTGAATGTAAACAATTATCACCACTCTATTATAAGCCACCATCATTTCCCACTTAGAAAATTTCAGTAGCCTCCTAAATGGCAGAAGAGTTAGCTCTAGGTGAAAAGCCAGATTTTATTTTGAAATGGCAAAGAAAGAATATAAGATGGGTATGAATAAAAGTACTTTTATGCATTTTGGTGTTGATGCAAAAATCTGAGGAGGTTCCTCTCTGATTCCTTGTATTTTCTCTGTAATTTAGGAAGTGAGATAATCTTCATGGGGAAGAACAGGAGTGCAAGCTTAGGGGTTTAACAAGAATGGGAAAGTGGTTTAACAAAAAACAATGAAGTATTATTGTGGCCCCATCTGGGGCTGCTGGTCACGAATGTGGTAGACCCAGGCTGCCATGATATTTGACACACAGGGAGTAAATATTAGGCTCACCAAACTTCATGATTTGTAAATGAATACAGTCAAGAGACAAGGGTTGCAGGAATTTTAGGTTACTGGAAAGATTGTTATTATTACTGGAGTAATAATAACCTGAAAGTAATAGTAAGCCTGAAAGCTCGAATTTGAATAGGAATGAAATACAGCAAAGGCTGATACATTTGGATAAACTGAAATGGTCAGTAACCTACAGGTCCCAAGTGAAATGAAAGCAGCAGTATAATGGGGCTAGTTGAACAGAAAAGCTAGAAATAAGAGGACTATGGTCAGAGGTAGCCTTCAAAATTAGTGATATTGGAGGTGGATAAATTTCAGGTGATGACAATGTCTGAATTGAGACTATAGCCCAGGCAATGGAAGGGGAGGCATTCAGATGCCTTGGTGAAGGCAATGGAATTGGGTACTGAAGTAACTCAAGGTGATGGCAGGGCCTGGAATGAAGAAAAGGACTGAAAGCCATAGGCCAATGTTTGTCATTGGCTGGAAGGTGAAAAGAATGGTCTAGCTGAATGGTGTGACTCTTGAGTAGGAGATAACTAATCTGAGGGCATCAATAGGCAGAAAAACAAATATGCCTAAGTCCTAAGTAGTGTGCAGTGCCAGAAAATTGACAACTACCACTTACCAAGGCTTCATGAAGTGGCTTCTTAGTCATCAGGCCTCAGAACTGGGCCAAGGACAAGAAAATACAGGGGATAGGAGATGATGAGAGTAGAGGGAAAGACTGATGGTCAAGTGTTTGTAACAGATAATTATCAAGTTGCCATGCAACAGTGAGACATGAAGTATTTGTACTTCCTGGATATGAAATAAAATAAACATTCTTATTTCTTTTCTGGAAGATGAACTCAGTTTGAAGAATTAAATAGCATCTAAATAAAAATCACTAGTGTTAAATAACTGTCTCTCTGGGCTTTACTAACCATTCATTTCTCAAGAATTTGAAGGAACATGCTAGTCACAGAAGTGACTCTTGATTACAACAGCAAAGCTGCTCGTTTTCCTAACAGCATGGCATTTTTTATGTCTATGAGTATAAATTACATGATTTTTCTCAGTAGTGTGCCTGTTAATGACTTAATTCTTAGTACACAATATTGTGTAAATATTTATGCACCTATACCTTGCAAAAGAAGTAGAACGTGGCCTTCATTTTACATAAAGATGTAGAATAAGATCGTTTCATTTGTTGATTAGGTCTGAATTATCCAAAAAGCTCAAAATTAACCAGAAATATCTTGGTACATGTTTTTATTCATGCAACAGCTATTTATTGAGTATTTAGTAAGTACAACTCTTTTAAATGCTAGAGATATAACCCAGATTTATTTTCATAATGAATTATTTTTTATTGTGTAGATCTGTTGACCAATCTAAGACCATTTAGTGAAAAGGCAAAAATTGTTTTTTAATCTGATCCAAAGGACAATCAAATAGTCTAGAATAATATGTATTTCTGACAATTCTGTAATAATTTGAAAAATTATTACAATTTAAAAATCCTTGTACATTTGTTTTCAAGATACTCTGATAATCAGTATTGATATTAATTGGGAAAAATTATGGTTCTTCTTTCCATGAAACTGACAACGTTTTCCACAATCTACAGAATTAAATCTTTAGATTTGTTAATACTTATGTTTATAACTTCATTAAACTTAGGACAATCCCTATTGTTTTGAATAACACTTTCAAAAGTATCCAGGATTGGAAAATAAAACATATGGTCCGGTTACTATAGACAAATGAACTACAGAATGGTGATAATATATTTCAGGAGAAATAAAGAAAATATGTAGAAGCCAAATATGAACTTATAATATTGTAATAATACGCAAGTTAATTTTTCTATCCATAAATAACTATGGATTTTCTATAAGTTTCTTGTGCTTTTTAAAGTTAATTATTTGAAAAGAAAGACAATATTGATTAATGGGAACTTGGGTTTTAGAACGGATTTTTAATGAGCAGTGACATAGGATATTTATCTACAGAATCAGTAAAAAGCTATTAGCTTTTGGTTCCACCACAGAGACAGCAGCATGTTATGCATGATATCCAGAAAAAACACTAAAATAGTTTACAATCAAATTTCATTGTACCCTAAGGGGTGATTTTTAGTCAAGATCACTCCAAAGTTGGCTCTAACAAAGGTCAGGATATAAAGAACACAGAGGTTCTGTCCAAAGTGCCTTGATCTTTTCTTATTAACTTACAGTGTGACTGTAACCCATCACATTCTCCACTCACAGTCTTTCCTTTAAGTCTGGAAATATTATTTTTCATTTTCTTTCACTTCTTTTTCCTACTGTCATTTATAAGTTGTTGCATGAAATCTACATGTATGCACAATTGGTTTTTAAAAGAAATATTTGTCCTGAAATTGCTTTTTAGAATGTAATTTGTTTGAACCGTCATCCTATTCAAGCCAATGAAATAATTTTGCTGAGTTCCTAGGGTTAAGAATTGTCCCCTGAGTTTCTGAGGTTAAGATTTTGGTCCTACAAAATAATAGCTCATGCATCACTAAACATTTGTTCATTAATAATTTTTTGTTTGCCATTTCATAGCAGTGTTATTTCGAGAAATGTAAGTTCATGAAAAGATGTCCTATATCAGTAGAGAATTCTAGAGGGATATAAACCCATTTTATAGATGATGAACAAGTTAAATTTACAAATCAAAAGAGGGCTGGGGATAAGAAATGTAGATACTGCCATCTGTTGTATGCAAAATAGAAATTTATTATGTGTTTTCTTTAAGGGATCACAAAGCCTAGGCATGGTCAAATCCTTTTCTTGTTTTACTCTTTCTCAAATGTCCTTAACTATTTTTGCATGTATTGAGCACTTACTCTGTGCCAAGATTTCTATTAGGTGCTGAGTATACATTATCTAATTTGATTCTCACAGTGTCATAAGGTAGTTCTCTTCACAGCTAAACAGTTAATGTCGTATAGGATGAAAAGATAAAGTGTTTTACTTTGGTTTTACAGAGCTAGGATGCAGACCCAAGAGTCTAATTCCAGAGCACTTCCCTCAAATCAGGTTGCTAAACTTCTTTGCATGGTGAAATTGTGACCCAAGGTGTTCAAAGACCTATGAGTTTTTAGTACCTCTATTTAGCATATTGGGAAGTGAAGGCTCTGGGGTTTTCCAGGGCCACAGCTTTACTTGACTTCAACCATAGCTCTTTCTCCTGTATCACACCGCACCTTAATCTCATCCCTCCTTCAAATTAATTTACTTTTGTTTGTATAGCCTAGTATTTTTCTCTCCCATTGAAGACAATTTTTCCACATAATTGAAAACAAAAATCTTTTTAAGCTTTCTGTGTTCATTTAATTACTAAGCGGGCTGTTTCTTCCTGTCTTATGAGACCTTTCAATAGTTGTCAACTGGCATGAGGTGTGTGCATAGGATGTGTATGCACGAAAGACAATCTAATCATGAGGAGAAATAATACCACTGTAAGCATAATATAGCTCTACAAGAGCTGTTTTTAATCTGTATTTGCCCATTTTTCACCTATTTCCACAAAGTACTTCCAATGCTGAGAAATTAAAACATGACTTTTAGACATTTAAATCACCCTCAGAGTTGTTTTTGGTTCATACCTGTAATCTCAGCACTCCGGGAGGCTAAGGCAGGAGCATCACAAGTGGCCCACTGAGCTATTTCTTTCAGACTCTGTCTCAAAGTAAAAAATACAAAAAATACCTGGGGATGTAGCTTGGTGCAAAGGCTCTGGATTTAATCACCAGAGTCACCAAAAAAAGAAAGTTATTTTTATCATTTTTTATATGCTTTCTAGTACAGGAGTCCAGTAGTCTCAGTGTTTTGTTATTTGCCAATTAAACGCTTATGCTCTGGTTTCTAGCTGTGGGATTGCAGATGAGTGACTTCTCTGTGACTCTGTTTCTGCATAAAATGAGGATGATCAATGCCCTTACTCTAAAGGATTATGATGATTAAATGAGTTAATTCATATTAATTCATATTAGCTCTCAGAATCCATATAAAGAAGTTGGTAATTGGATGATCAGATGGCAATTTTTTTCTTTGTGTATTTAAACACACACATATCAAAGCCTCCAACTTGATTTGTTGCTTCTCCAACTTTTCCAGATGGCAACATCTTCATAGTAAATCTAAGTTTCATGAATACAAATTATAATACCCTCCCTCCATGCAATCATTTCATTTTTGAAATTGGAGAAATGCTGAACTACACTAGAAGTGACCAATGACAAAAGAATACATTTTGAAAACAACAAAATAAAGAAGCTTATTACTAAAAAAAAGTGGTAGCAACATTGGGCTGAGAAATTTGATGAGAGTTCATCCTATGAAATCATCAATTATCTTCTACTGTTGGTGGAAGTTATAGTTATTGTCACCCTTTATACAAAAAGAAATCTTGAATCAAATGACTGACTGTCCCGGCCCGCGGGTAAGTCAACGGAGACCCTAGAGGGGGAGCGAGGATGAGAGGGGACAGGGGACACGAGAGATGGAGACAAGACAGGTTTCTGATCAAGTCTCGTTTATTGCGGAAGCTGCTACAACATATATACCGTAGGGCGAGAGGGGAGGAGCAAGAGGAGTGTACTGGGGCTACTTCCTTGTTGCCGGGTAGATCTGCAACAAGCCCGGGCACGTCCGTAAAAGGCACTCAAGAGTTCTAGCGGGGGGGGGCAAGGCCCCCCACAACTGACCAATGTAATCCCTTCCAAAAAGTTTAGGGAGATGAAATACAGCATGTTCCTTATGAGAGTGGGAAATCATATTTTTAGAAAACCAAACCAAACACAGATTTTGGATCCAAGAATATTAGCAACAACTTAAACTTCTATAACCTATCTATAAAATAAATGTGATTGACAACCATAACATTGAGAGTTGTCAGACCTAAGCACATATAACTTGAATGTAGGACCTTAAAGTGGTAGCAAAGGGAGGGTTAGCTTCCAGTGTAGGCCATGTTTAGGTAAGTTTTAAAGACATCTGCAATAGACATGCTGAGGAATACTCTTTGCCAAAGATTTGTTGGCAAACTTAAATTTGTATATGCATGAAAACTTAAGCTATGTATATTTTTGTCTAATATGAAAAAGTTCCCTCTAAATTACATTATTTCAAACTATGGTTTTTTTTTTTATAAACCTTGCTCTGATGGCAAGTACCATGAACTTTTGATTATCATCTTACATTGGCAATGCTTAGATTTTCTTTGCCTGTGAGTTGGCACCAGGCCCTACACAGGGAAATCTGCCCATTCTATAAAGATTGTAAACTAAAAGCAAACATATAAAATGAAGGAAGACAAACGTGCTTCTGAATGATAATTAATACATTATATCATTGAATAAAGCATACAAATCTTGCATGTCCTTATGTGTTTTAAGCCTACATTTGTAGTCCTGAATCAACAATGTGACTGTTATTTTTTTCTATGTACATTGCATGTTCTGATTTAAAATTTCAAAATGCTTTCCCATGTCAATGACAATCTTAATAGAGTCCAATTAGTTCCACAAGGCACTTTCTGATGCACAAGCCTCTGGCTTGATTGCGGTGAATGGTGGGTATTTCCTGTGTTTAAGCCCACATATGGATTGAGTAAGGCAGTGGCAGAGGGACTACTGTTTTCCTTCACTACATCTTCATTTCTTTTTCACAGGCTAAGCCTTTTTTGTTTTTCCTGGCTCTGTTGTCAAAATACTGACCAAAGTTTTGGCTCATGGCTTGGAACACCAGGCCAAAACAATCCTCTGGAAACTAGTGTGGCAAAATATATTTTAATCTATACATTCACCATTCAACCATGTGCATAGCCACACCCATTGGCCCACTCTGTGGTTTAAAAACAACACCAGTTAGCCCCCAGAACAGTCTGATTTATATGACAAGTTTTTTCAAGCCTGCTCTATCAACATTAAAAAATGTTCTGAGGCTTGGTTTCATCACATCTCCTAGGGGGCAGGGATTATTAACTATACCAGGATCATTTTTGTTTCTATTTTTGAAGGTGAATTCTTTGTGTATTCTGCAAAATTTCTTTGAAAACATGTCCAAATAAAAATCAAAAGGTAGTTAATGCAATTAACAGTATTTCCTAGAAGTTTACAAGTAAAATATTAAGATTTCCCTTGAATGAGTAATCATATTTTTCTTTGGGGCTAATTCAGTGATTAATTCCTTTAAGTGTTAGAATCCACCTCTGTGTGTGTGTGTGTGTGTGTGTGTGTGTGTGTGTGTGTGTGTTTCCAGAAGTGTTGCACTGGTTCTTTGTTAACTACATTTCATGACACAAAAGCATTAAGAGTTGACCTCCTAGCCAACTTTAAATGTTACTGCAGAGATAAGATTATCCACAAGGTATCCTGAAGAACTTTACTACCTGTGAGTCCTGCTCTTAATTATTTGTCCATTTCATTTCCCTCTCTGAACAGCCACTGAATCCACATTTTAGAGTTCTGAACTAATGAATATTTGAATGAATGCCAATAGTCTTTCATGTAAAAAATGTTAATTTCCATCTGAAAGTACCTGCTCCACTTAAAAAAGTTTGCATTAAACAAGGCAATGCTGGAAATTTTTCCTGAATTACATTAAGTGTGCCACCTGGACTTTCTCCCAGATGATCGAAAAGACCTAGTCAAGAAAATGTCCTTTGACTTTAAATTAGGTATTAAACCTTTCAGCAAAATGCAATTTATAGTCAGTGCTGCAGAGAATTTTAAATGGTTTCTCCTCCCTCTACTAAAAGGCAAGAAGACAGAAAAAGTAGGGAGAGGCAAACTCCTGTAAAATGTAAGCATCTCACTCATACTCTCCTTCTCTCTCTTTCTCTCCCCCCTTCTCCTTTCCCTCTCTCTCCTGATTTATATCTCTAATAGGTTTGGAAGGATAATGTTTTCAAAGGTTCAAAATCTAGGCCTTCCTTTTCGAAAATAAAGTACAATGTTAATTTGAGAATATACCCTAAGAAAGAGAGGGGATGTGGAACAAAAATGGGGTTGAAGGCCTGACTTTTTGATTGCTGGTGACATACTTTGGGCTAACCCATAACACAATGTTCATTTTAGTTAGTTCTATCTTTAGATATAATTGTTCTGTTTCCTATCCTCAACTCAACTGCCATTTACTAAACTTTATTTCCATAAACCAGAGATGTTCCCTGTTTCAACTACATTGGTATTCTTAAATTCCTGGAGTACTAATACCACCTAAAGGCTTTCCTGTGCATTTAACACAGGGATATGAGATCCTGAATCAAAGGCAGCTTTGGGCTTTGTCACTGTATCATGCTTGAAGGTTACATGCACTCTCTGTGCACCTAAGAACGCTGCCTGCCTGCCAGCTGTCTTCACCTGGAATCTATATCCATTCTGCACTACTCACAGGGAAAGTGCCAGTGTAATCTCCTGCCCCAAACATGCACCCAGGGATAAAAAAGAGACAGGTGGTAATTACAGATCCTCACCTATATGTCTTTGAATTGAAGAAGAGGCACATAGCTCAAACTTCAAATCCCATCCAACACTCTAGGAAAATCCACAAATGCATTAAAAATTAATGCCAGGCCTGAATCGGCTACATTCAAATCAACTACCGTTTTCATAAACTAAATCATACCTTTCAGTGATCCTAATAGAAGATTAAAACCATTTAACCATTTCATCAGAAATGAAAGAGAAAAGCTGAAAATATCTGGAGCAAACAATACACAACTGTTGTTTGTTTTATTTATGATCTGTGATGTGTAAATACTGGTCCTAAAAGTATTGGATGTTGAGTTTCCGAAATACTTTCTTAGCTATAAGACTGATACAATAATCCTTAAAAGGCTGCAAATTCAAAAAATTATATTGTATTATTTTTATTATAATGTGCAGTTTATAACCTATTAATAATTCATTCTGACTCTTAATGGAACAGGAATACATCTGTTTTTAATATTTGCTGTATAGATTCATTAGGCTACTAGTCTTTCTGATCTGCTTCTGCAGCGGCAGAATAAACATCATAATTGATGTTAAATTTATGCCTATGTGTTTCTTTTTTGTACAAGATCAGAGACATTACTGGGTCTGTTAATGTGACCTTGTTTTTCAACTCAGGTGATTAGTGTAGGGAATTGTGTCCACTTATCATCTTTTGGTGATTACAAAGATACAGCAGACAATCAAAATCATAATTACAAATGAAAGGATGATTCTCTGAAAGTGTTTAGAAGGGTTCACTGCGGGGCATATTTTCTTTCTTACTGGCAAGAGTTTGTAACTGGATACCTTAACATTACTGAGAACATGAAAACATGAAACAAAAGTATTGATTCAAGAATTCACTGAAGAATCCAAGTGCACACTGGTTGTTTCATTGTATTCTTTTTTTTTTTTTGGTACGGGGGATCGAACTCGGGTCCTTGCGCTTGCGCAGCAGGTGGCGATCGTTTTAAAGTATGGGTTATATCAGTTGTTTATGGCAGGCAGTTACAAGTTGGCTAGTCCCTCTCGCTTTTTTCAATATACAGGGAAGAAAGTGTTATTGGTATTGTTAAATTTACATTATGTCCTCTTTAATTGCATCAGCTGCTAACTACATCTAGGAATAATGATATTTAAAGGGAAAATGGCAACCGTTTTCAGAAGACAGCAGTGTAATGGAAGAGCCTAATTAATTTAACTGCATAATACTCCATAATGGCTGGGCTTCTTCGTGCCCACAGATGGAGCTCAGAGGAATTAACAGCACTGTGTATCCCCCAGACTCCACATATTGGCTGGCCAAGGGGAGATTCTCTTTATATTACTTCAATACACACTTTCGCAGTGTTTGAAGATGGAAGAAGCAAGAATGAACCTCAGGAAAATAAGAGATTGCAAAAAAAAAAAAAAAAAAAGCTAGTTTTCCAAAATGCCACTCTTCCTCTATTTGCCCCTCCAAATGATATGTAATATTTTTCTGGAACCTTTGCTACAAGAAAATGAAGTGCTGTAGGATTCTATCTCAAACACAGGTACCATAGCAGAATAGGGGCTATTTGAAAATGATAGCTGGAACAGCAGAATAGTTTTACTGCTGCACTGGCTACTTCTCTAAACATTATATGAGTACATTGCTTAAATTCATCATCAGTATACAGATCTAGGAGCAAGTCTCAAAGTTATATTTCTTCCAAAGAAAGAAAATTCTTTACATTGTCCAAAAATTTTTATTTGTGTTACATTACATTCCTTAGTTGTAAATATAAACATGGATTCGTATTTCTCTGATCACAAGGAATAGAAAATATTCAAGGTCTAGGGGAACCCCAATCCTAAGATCCCACCATAGATGTTTTACATAAGGGTAGCCTCAGTTCCTTCAACAGCTTTCTAGGTAGACAGTCCTCAATTTGGAATTATTTAGTGAGGTCTCACTGCAACCATAGAAGGTGGTAGCTGCTGGGGGATCCATTCAAGAAAGAACATTGTGGGTATTACCCCAAAGGTTTGCGCATTCCATCAATGATCCTATCATTGCACTTCTGTTGCCAGACACTAGCTAGAGGTGAAAATTAGCTTTTCCTGAAAGTGCCCCCACAAGGAGAGTCTTCCAAATGTTCTCTCTTCTGAGTATTTTTTAAGCTGCTGATCTAAATTTTCAAAATGCCCCCAAGTCTCTTTCCACCTCCTAAAACAGATACCTGCCTGGAGGAGCAGGGCATCTTTACCTGGAAAAGGGCCTATTGTCTTTAGGTGGCACATGACTGACAATTAGCAAATGCTCTGGATGCAGGAGCAAAGCCATTTCTCCAGAAAACGGGATCTGGGGATCCTGTACTGGGACCTGCACAGTCATCTTACTGCTTTGCAGAAAGGGACCTGGCTGCTCCTTATGGGCTAATCTGAACTTCGCAGTGCCTTGCCTGGCTCCTTTCAGGGAGAGGTCCCTCGATCCCCTAGAGCAGTGACGATACCAGAAATTCTCTAAGGCCTTTGCTGAAGACCAGATTGGCTTGGCTTGTGCTTGCCTTATCTTCCATCTATGGTTTTTTAACCTCTCAGAGTGTATATTGAGGGTAGGTGGCTGAGGGAGAGGTGCCAAGACTTCCACAAGTGACCTTTTAAAGGCTCCACCCCTCCCCTAAAACAAAGGGGGTGTCCATAAAGGAAGAGAGTGGGGACTTGGCTTTACTCATTGTAATTTTCTGCCTGCGGGATGTTTTTGATAGTAAGGAAATGATAGTGACCACAAGGCAGTTCCCAGAACTGCAGAATGAAAGCGAAGCGGGATGGAGGCTGGAGACCCAGCATTCTTGGAAATCAGAAAAAAAGATTTTAAGGTTTGGTTCACTGGAATAAGACAGCAAAAGGGCATCATGGAGGCTTTGGGAGTGCTGTGACTGGCCTTGGTGAGTATAGGATTGAACGGAAAAACGCCCTAGCTAGTGGCTACGCAATGGATTGAGTTAAAGGGTTTACACTGGGAATTCGACCTGGGTTGCTATCCCGAGTCTGCCACCACCGGGCTGGGGGTCTACTGATTGAACACATATTTATGGTAGCTCTCCCCCAGCGCGCAGGACACCATTTTAGACCACAGGCATAATGCGCTGTCCTTATGGACAGGTCTCTGTTAAGCTCAGGGAGTCAGTTTCTTCGTCACAACTGCAGGGTTTAGGGACTGCAAGGCAGCTAGGATCCCTCCAGCTGTCAGGATAGCGCGAATGGGTGTTCCCTTCCCTGACGGGTGAGCCCCCTACTCTAAAGCAGTAGGCGGGGAGAAGGACCGGATAGGCCCTTTTGCGTTGGTCACGTCTGGGCAGCAGAGATGCTGTTGTTCTTGCTAACCTGGCAAAAGAAAACTGTGCAAGGGTGCAGGAATTGAATCCCTTCCCACCACGAGGGGCTCATTTTCCAAAATACTGCTGCAGACTAAGTGAAAGCTCTCTTCGAAAGCGTATCCTTCATGATGGTTCTTGGTTTCAGACCAGGCCTCTGCGGCAAGCAGGCGGGCGTTAGGTCACTTTACAGCTCACCCCAGGGGTCCAGTGTGTCCTCACCAGGGGACACGTGGAGGCCAGCGCTCCCTCTGCTGCTTGGTGTTCAGAGGCGATACCGACTCCAGCCGGCAGCAACCAGTGGTACCTTGGTGGCCCGGCCTGTGGCCTGAACCACCCGGCACAGCAAAGCTGACTTTCACTCCTGGTTTCCACCGAAACCTTTGTGAGCGCCTGGGAGCAGACGCAGAAGGTGGAGTGCTAGGACGAAGCAGGGCACTGCGGGCGACTGTGCCCTGGAGGTCACCGGGCGCTCTCCTCCTGGCCGGCCCGGGAAACACTTCCCTAGCTCCCGCGGGCCCCGCGCCAGGGCGGCGCGACCCGCTCCCTCTCCACCGGACCCGTCTTCCCAGCGCCACAGGTGGCAGGCAGGACTGGAGGGCACTCTAGCACCACTCCCGGCCAGGCCGGCCTCCGACTCCTTCTCAGCGCGCCCAGGCCGCTGGAAAGGCAGCCTTCTGCTGCAGGTCTAGCCCGGCTCCCTTCCCTTCCCGCCTGCGGCCTCCCAATCCCAGAACCTTCCTCTAACCTCTCCCGGGAGGGGGTTTAAAGCCTGGGGATCCTCCTGGCTCATTCCTCTTGCTCCCTCCCCAGCGCCCCCAAACAGGAGCTGGGAACCTGGGCCAGAGACTGCGAAACCGCGGTGACCCGCCGCAGCCACTGCACAGCTGAGGGGAGAGGCGGGGAAGGAAGGGAGGAGCGCGAGGAGACCGAACCCTGGGAGAGGCCAAGGGTTGGAGCAAACTGATCCTTGCGGGGCTAAGCAGAAGCAGCTGCTGGTAATAGGTGCCGCCGCGAGGGAGCCGGTTTCCCAGCCCGGGCCCTGCCGGATCCCGCGGGCACGCGGGCGGCGGCGCAGGCTGAACCGCGGCGGAGGCGACTGCTCAGTCTGCGGTCCTCAACTGCAGACCCGCCCCAAGTCAGGTTGGACCCACAGCCCCTAGGTCTTCCAGATCCGAGCTCCCCACAAAACGAGATAAAATGCCCCCTACGTTCTGCTTCTCTAATCCAAATGAGCGCGCTCCTTTGTACGCGAGAGGTGCTTTAGAAGGAGCCGGAACAGTGGACACCAGCTGAAGCCGCCTCACCTTTTCTTTCGCGTCCAGCATCCTCGTAGAGATGGATAACACTCCCTATTGTTTCCCGAGGTCGGGCAGCAGGGACGCGCCTCACTTACAAGCTTTGCTTTGGTCATCTTTTCCCAAGTACTTTTGAGAAGCGAAATAAGAAAATGCCTGCTAAAGTTTTACACGCTTAAAATACTAGACAAGTGTTTGTGAATGAAAACTTGGGGGAAAAAAATCTATCGTGGAGAGTAACAAACCCTCACGACCGATCTTTATCATTTTGTATCTCTACATTTATCCACCTAAATAGAAAAAAAAACAAAAACCCGTGACTTTATGTAGTTTGTACAAACCACAGGCATTTGGCATTTGTACCTGTGTTTTATTCTGACACATTCATGAATTGACAATTGGCCTTCAAAATCTACTAAATATATAGTACTTTGAATCCTAGAAAAATAAAGCTCAGGTCAATTTGTTCCATTTACATTTTATGCATTTTTTAATTGGAAGAAATTTCTTTACAGTTTCCCCCCCCTTTCAATTAAACTCCTGCCCCTCTCAGGGCTTCTAGTCCACTACTTCAGGGATATCTGGTAATAATATCTCTGGCCCTACAATATAATCAATCTGGGATTTCTTCTCTTTGAATGTTTACATCATGCAGAGTTTTCGTTACCATCTTGTTAACATGCTCTGTTTAATTCAAGACATGCTAGAAAAGAAAAGCAAAACTCAATGTTCTGGGGGGGAAATAGTTTTCTCAAATCTCGACTTGATTGAGACAGCAGCAGTGGTGCTTTGATTTATCTTCTCGCATCCAGGGAAATATGTTTCAATTTTACTTACCAAATGATGCAAGTACATTGGCTGAATTTTGTCTTTACATTTTATTACAATAAGATATTATTTTACCATGAAGGTACGTTCTGAAACAAAATCTCTTACAGAAGTAAGCCACTCCCTTGATACTCACCTTTTTGCGACAGGAAACAGATCATAAAAGGATGTCTGCGGTTGCTCTACTGGTTCTCTAAATAAATGAATGAAATTTGTATGCCTTGCTTCAGAAAGTTCACACATTTCTGTATTTTGGATTTGGACAAAGGAGCTGTTCACAATCTTTGGGGAAATACTGTAATCTACTAGCGCTTCGAAACAGCGTCTGAAGCGGCATCTGCCTTGGAGGTTTCTCCGCAAAAATCCCCACCGACAGCTGCCTGTATAATTGTGTTGGTAGAAACGTCACTGTCCCGGCCGCCGTCTGGCCGCTTCCACTTTTATTGGATAGGCGCAGCTGGGAAGAACCAAACACAATACATATTGAAACAGAATGAGAGAAGTTCTCGAATTCTCAAGCAGTACCATAATTTCTAGTTTCACTTCTCCTCTCCTCCCCGCCTCCCCCACCCTCCCGTCCAATTTGCAGGACCACGTGTGTGGTTTCGCATCGCACAGTCTCTTCTGGAGTTTCTTACACAGTTTTTGTTTTTTCTTCTCAAGTAGTCAGAAAAATAATGCCCGGGGGTGGGGTGGCGGGGTGGGGGGGCTGAAATCGAATTGCAGAGCCACAGGCACAGCGACAGGACGCGTCTGCACGCTGCGCACTGCGTCTGTTCCCCGAACTCTCCGGGATTTTTCTTAGCCTGCCTCAAAATGTACCAGCGTCCTAGGCTTGAGGAGAGAGAGGATCCTTGCTTAAGAAGCAAGATTTCCCTAGAGTGGAGGCGAAATCAACAACAGAGAACCCTCCTACCTGAGGTGAATTTTGTTTGACTATCTGAACCAGGCTCGAGTCGCTTTGTGGTCTTTGGTCCGGATTCCTCCCAGGTAGCCCCAGGCGCTTAGTCGGTCTGGGGTCTCTCTTCTCTCTTCTCTCTCTCTCCCTCCCTCCCTCCCTCCCTCTCTCCTCTAGATCAATTTTCACACAAAATGGGTCATCCATTTTTGTTCCCTGAAGCCACGTTCGCAGCATTTCAATAAAATCTTTCCGACGGAAACGGTTTGATCAGCATTTCTAGGTCACAATTAATGTTCAACATGCATTCATGTCCCTCTGTGCCTAGCCTCACTGGAAATCCACTTTCAACAGCATGGAGCATACGCAGGTAAACGGAGGCTATGTTTTCCCTCCACTCATGTCACGGAATCTGACTGCACATAAGAATTTCCCGTGTTGGCTGGAACGCGACCCAAGCTTATTAAATTAGTGACTTGAGACTGCTAAGAAATTATACATAACTTCAAAGATTAAAAATTGCTGTAAGCGATCACACTGCAGTGACCACAGGGATCATGTTTTCTTATTTTCGTGTTTGTGAATAATTCGTTTTTTATTCCAACAAACATTTTTTTCCCAGCTGATTACCAGTGGTTTCCTTAGCTGATTGTGAAGTAATTTGAGTTTTCCTTTTGCATATATAAATCTTATGATTTGAAGGGAAGTATCTATATCATATTAGATTTAGGCAAATTATTGGACAAGCCATCTACTTCAAGGTCTTCAGCAAATTAAAAAATAAAATCCTAGGATAAAGATTTCAGAATAAAACAGCCATTAGTTTTCAGCATACTGAACATTCTGAAAAATGAATGATAAAATGTATGTTTTGAAGTCTCTCCCTTCCAACTCACCATAGACATTTGCTTGTGGGCTCTAAGTCAGAGAATATATATTCATATAAAAGCATTGCTTTATGTAATTCTATGAAGGCATTTTCAGTTTTGTTCCTTAAAGGATAGCTTAAGAAGAATGCATTTGTCTGAGAGAATAGAATTCTCTGGCAAAACAATACAAACAAAATATGTAGTGTTAGGTGAAAAACCACATGGAGGCAAAGAATAAAACAAAAAAGGAAAAAAAGTAGGCAGCAAAACAAAAGAAGTCACTTCCAATCTTCAAGTCAGCCCTCTGAATATCTGACTGATATTCCAGGACACATTAGGTTTTCATTACTGAGATTAGCTCTTCGGGTGCTTCTTGTTACATGTTAAAGAAGTGAAAACAATTACACTCTTGGAAATATAATTTTCCTCACTCTAAATATTTTATGCTTGTCAAGCAACAAGGGATTGTCTGTTTTCTGCCTTCTACTACTCCTTTGGCTCTGATTTTGGCACTTTGGTGATGCTTGGTTAGGTATAGAGGAGGAGGAAGTTTGAAAATTATCTTTACTGCAACTTCTAGTACTACTTTTCAGGCTTACTTTTGGCCAACAGAAAGTTGCCTGTTTTGTCTAATGGGTCTCTGTCCACAATCTGTGTTTCTATAGAATAAACACTTTGTGAGGTCTTTTCAATGAATCCAAGCTTTCATCTCCTCGGCTCTCTGAAATAAGGCTATACCTTTTTAGCTTTAATTTGTATGATGGCAGAACTTGCAGAATAAAATACACTTTTTAGTTTAATAATACACCAAAGTCAACAGAAGTACTATCAGCTATCTGCCAAAAGCATGGTCAGTAAATAGTAAATGAGATTGAACGTAGATAGGAGCAAGTAGTACATCTGGAGAAATAGAATCTAAAAGTCATAAACTCGAGGTCCAATTCAATATTATTCATGAATCAAACATCTAAGTATTTCTGTTCTGTTGGCCACCAGGGTTTGTTTATGGAGTGGCCAATTCTATTCTAAACCATACTGGAAGAGCCATATTTTCAGTTTTAAAAAAAGGCTCCAGCAATTTTAATTTTGAAGGAAAAGTTCTCATTTTTTAAATTCCTTGGTTGTGAGAAAGAATAGTAAATCTGATGTTTGTTCATCATGTGGCATGACAGAAATTTTAAAAGAACAGTTAAACTGCTGGCTTTTGATAGGAGAGATGGAACATGTGACTGCCACGTTGAGGAATCATATTCCCCCAGAGCACATATTAGGGATCATGTCTTTATAAAGGTAAAGTCAACTCACAAATTAATATGTTAATAAGAAATATTATCTGAATAAAATTAACTTGGAAGCTCAGGAAATCTCCACCTATAATAGTAGTTGACCATGAAGAATATATATATATATCTCAAGAAACAAAAATGATAGAAAAAATAGACAAATTGGGTTAAATATATAAAAAGAAACAATAACTTTGGAAGATTCATCTAAAGGGGAAAGTTCAACATAACAGGTGTTTTAAAAATTAAGCATAAAATAAAATGTACTATAGTATTTACAAGATATGGGACATGGTCAAAACATCACTTGAAAATTAACCTCAGGTCTTCACATTGATAGAAATCTGGGGAGGAATCCTTATATTGCATCTCTTCTTTGGTCTCCTAAACTCTAAGTACATAATCCAAAAGTAAACTTTACCATTCATCCTAGATCTTCTCACTGAACATAGCCAGAATGCCTGGTATTATTAAAGAATCTGGCACTGACCTTTAGAAATCTTGATAAGGGGAAACAAATTTCCTAATGTTACTCAACAATAGGTGGTTTGGAAAGCCAGTCCTAATGTATTAACAAGAAATTTCATGTAAAAGTCAAAATTTGTGGCTCATGCAATAAGTTCCTATCTAGTGAGTAATCTCTTTGGTTTACTTCAGACATTTATGAGAAGATCAACAGACAGAATTGTTTTTCTCTCTTGTGTATAACTTTTGTTGGTATTATTATTTCTGTGCCTTCCATTAATGCCCTCTAGCCAGATACACTCCAATACTAAAGGAGTTAACATGATTCCAACTTCATTAAGTAATATAAACAAAGTGAAAGAAGAAATTTCAGTCTTAAAAAATAGATTTTTTAAAAGTTTCTTTAAATTGCTCCTGTACATGAGGAAATTCCTACCTCACAGCTGTGGAATTGGCATCACTCTTGGCTGTTCCCATGTTGTCTAGTATTTTGTGTTGATGCTCCAGAATAAATCTTGATCTAAATTATTGTGCTGGATTTTTATCCTCTTATGGAAAACTCCCATCAGATGCATTAGGCAAGGTTTTCTAAGTAAAATTCCATTCTCACAGTAAGTAAAATAGGAATTTTCAAAATGTGTGTGTTGAGGGGAGCAGGGATTTAGCTCTGTGGCACCTTGCCTGCCTGGCACACACAAAGTCCTGAGTTTGATTCCTGGTTCCAAAGAAAAATAAACAACAACAAAAAGGTGTGTCTGTGGAGGGTTCTTTTAAACTAGGATTGGTCACAATATACCTAAACTATCAGTGTAGGCAGAGTACAATGCCCAGAGAACTACAATTCTCTGTTAATTTTTGTCTTTTGTCTTCCGTAGATGTGTATCTGAGAATTTGAATAGAACCTGAGTTTAAATGTACATTTTTGTCACATGTGTTCTGTGTTTATACCATAAACCAAAGTATAACTCTATACTTGAGCAATTTTTGTGTCTTCATGTGCAAAAATCTTTGGCATGGCTTTATACTGCACATACCTAGGTTTGGGTAGCAGATGTAAGTAGCATTTTATGACATGTAAACAATTGAATGTTCTAAGTCCAACATAAACTAACAGATACATAAGTGTGTACTTATGACATTTACTAGTCACATGGAAATTTTCCAGATACATGTATCTATATACACATTAAGATATGAATACAAACTCATATTCTGAAATGAATAATTACGAATATATGTTCTTATTATGTTTGGTTTGGGGTTGCAAAGGTCATTTAAGTTTTTATAGAAGAATGTATTCATATTTCATTAATGTCAAATAAAAATTAAGTCTATTTTGTGTAAAAAAATCTTATCTTGGGTGGTATAATGCATCTGCAGATTGTGACCTTTTGTCCAAGGAGGACTGTAAATCCACACTGTGTGCCTGCAATTGATTTGGAATTTGGATTTCTGAGTTGGCTGAGAGATGTGTAAAAACCTCAAGTAGTCAACAGCTCCCAATTGGCTGTGCATGTGAGGGGCTTGAGAGCACTGTTTATTCCAGCAAGTGTCTGGAATACATTATACTCAATCAATTGGCTCTTGCTACTCCCGTTTTGGAGAATATGAAGAATTTGCATACTGTACTAAAAGAAATACACTTTGTCCAAATAATTTTACTTACGAGAACATTCTGAATATGCCTTTATCTTCTGAATCTAGTATGACCAATATTTCAAACACATGGCATTTTTGAAAGAGCAATAATGAAACAATTCTCCATACCTCTGAATTCAGAAACTGGTTCAAAATTTAGATTCGTGTTTAGACAAAGACCATATGAAATTAGGTTTCCAGAAATTTTGGGGGGGGAGTGAAGGTAAGATATTTAGGTTCAGAGTTGTTTTGTCTATGTATTTAAGGAAACACCAGGATGAATTGATCACAGGATTCTTGTATTAACACATACAAATTTTAGATTTTATGTTACTTCTGAATTATAAGGATTGGTGGTTAAAATATAGTTTTAAAATAAATACCATGCCTACAATCCTTGACAAGAGAAACTTCCTTTGCCTTTGGTGAGCTCTTATCAGACATATATTTTGTATTTTGGGAGATATTGTTACTTCCCCTTTAAATAAAACTTTCAATCACTTAAGCTCTGAAGAGGCTTTGCATTCACTTTTTTTTGGTTATTGTTGTGATGGAAATTCTTATATTATAACTGGGTGGAAAGGAAAAGCAATGCATTCGAACAGGTGAAGCCATTCTTATCAACTGGCTAGTCTGGTTACTGTTTGTATTTGAGCAAAGTATTGGGATCTTACTGAGTTAACACAGTTTATCAATGCATTGACTTCTATAAGAAGTCTTCTCACCCAATCTGCATGCTGTCTCCTGGAAAGTTTCTGGGTTTGCATACATATAAACATACAACAGTTTAGGATTGAAAAAAAATCAGTCTGTGTGTAGATTTCTAATTATTTCTTGTGTGTTGGATAGTTTTATCTCAGAATCTCTAACCTGTGGTCTTTGAAGGTGATTAGGTCTCATTATCCTGACTCTACCTTCATGGTATCCAGCCTAAGTCAATAGATACCTAGTGACTACTAGAAACAACAGGAAAGCATGTGAGTCTAGAGGGCTTTGGAAGAGAACAATACCTGCACTCACCCCGGGCCTCCGACTTTCCAAGGCCCTTGCACATTATTTCATTTGAATCAATGGGGGCAGTATTTTTATGCTCACAGAGAAGTGATGAGTCCTTATAAAAGCAAATCAGCAAGATATTTGCATATCTTTCACTGCTCTAGATTGGATTCCCTAATCAAGTAATAGGAAGTTCCTGAAGGACTAGCTCAGATTACCCGCCTGTGGTGCCTGCTTCATCCAATGCTGAAATACTTCACAGGTTCGTTCAATCCAGACACTGTTTAGCTTCCATTAAGCCAAAGAGGCAGAAGAATTTGGTGTTATGAAAACTTTGCCCTGACCTCCCAAAGGGTTCCTTGGTGCAAAGAAAGGTAAAATTTTAGTAGAAAGGATAATGAGCTTTTGGTCTGGGCTCCCCTACAAAACTTTGGAGTCATCCACTTACCACTCCTTGCTTGTTTCCTTATGTGTCAGAAGTTAGGGTACATATTTTAAAAATCACCTTGAAAATTAATTGAATCCCAGATGTTTTAATAAGATTTATGTTGGCTACACAGTAATTAATATCTTATCCCCCTTAAAAACAAAACAAAAACAAAAATGCCACCCCCAGCCCCCCAACCCGACCTGTCTGTCCATCCTCCCGGTCCTTCAGGACCACCTCAGCACACCTAGCTCCCCCGGGTTCTGGAGCACACCCCAGCACCCCCCCACCCCCATTTCTGAGGCCTCTCGTTTAGAAAGCGCTTCAAGGCCAGCGTCCGAGACACCCCGCGGGGCTGGGCTGAAGGCCTGGGCTCAGACTCCAGCGCCAAGGGGAGTCGGGGCCCAGGGAAGGGGCTGGAGTGTGAGCGAGTACTGGCAAGGCCCAGGGGTGCTGGGAAGAGGGCTCCCCTCGCCGATGCCGGCCTTGGTGTCGCTGCTCACTCAGAACCGCGAGAAGGGCGCCCTCGACTCCGGAGGCACAGGCACGTTTTTTAAAAAGCAAGAAAAAAGCCACCACAGACTCGAATTTCTGGAAGCTGGAGAGGGGTTTTCGCCTTAAACACCGAGCCAGAACAGAACCCCTCTTGGCGCTGCTCTGGCCTCTCCGTTACCCATTTTCGGTTTGCTTTTGGAAGAACCGGTTCCTCGGCCCCGCGTCTCCGAAGTGGTGCACGAGTAAGTCCAGCCGCCCGGCCTTGGTGCCGGCCACCTTCGCCTCGCGCCCTCTCTTCCCACCTTGGCACCGCGGTGGCCGCAGCCCGCCCCTGCCCGGCCTCGCCGCCAGCTTTGGCCTCCAGTTGGGTTGCGGTGACGAGGAGACTTTGTTGTGAAACTAAATCTGACTCCTGGCCTCCGTGGCAGCAGCCGGGCGCCCCGGGCGACTGACGCCCACGGCCCCAAGGGCACGGAGGGCGGCGATCCGCGTCCGGGACGGCCGAGGGGCCGCCTGTCCCTCCGAGGGCGCCGCCGCCAGGTACGCGAAGCCACCTCGCGGGGCGCGCGCAGCCGTGGGGAAGCGCGTCGGGGCGAGCGGTGCCGCTGTCGCCCCCTTCCTTGCCTGGCGCTGCACGTGGAGGATGTGCCTGGGGTCGGTTTGTTTTCCTTCGGGGAGGTGGTGACTGATTGGGACGTCAGGGGTCGGGGCAGTAGGGGGAGCCATCTCGGCCTCATTTGATGTGAGTGCTCTTTGCTTGCGCTCAAGGTTCCAATAATGGGAAACATTTGGGGGGTATTTGGGGCAAGTTGATATTTATTTTTAGCGTTTTGTGGCCCCGGTAGTTCCTTCCTTTGGCCAAAAGTGGTTTGATCGGTTCAAATCAAAGAAGCCAGTTAAAAGAAGTAGCACATGAATGGGAGGCGTGGACAACGTGGAGCAATTATTATGTCAATGAATAATTAGGAAAGAAAGGAAAAATAAGCAAGATCTGTTTCACCTTTCACGAGGGTTGGGGGTGAGTGGGTGGGAGTAATTCGTACTGTGTAAACAACTTTGTTTTTATGTTAATTAAGTCCTGCCCCATTTTTATTTATTTATTTATTTTTCTGGTAACTAAGTACTGCTAGCTAGATAAATCATCTCATAAAACTCGAACTTCTCAAAATTGGATGGGAGAGGAACTCAAATCTGTCACAAAGTGCAAATTGATTATCCATTCCAGAGAATCAATACAAAGTTACTGGTGAGCACAGAGGATCTCAGCCATGAGAGAGAAGTGCAGGAATAATGTAGGATCAGGATGTCCACCTTGCCATGCAGGATTCTTCCTTCCTGTCATGGTCCCTGGTACCCTAAGCATCCTGTGTGTCTAGTTCTGAGTTGTTCATTCAGCCAATGTTGTGTCACGTGCACAGTCCAGGGCATCTTGATACATGGATAGAAATGGCATCGGCCCTGAAGCAGGCTGGTGGACAACTGTGACACAATATGCTCAAACAGGAAGAAAAACTGACAAGGTGTGCAAGACTTCCTGCAAGAGTGGCCTAGGTGAGTCTTAAGGCTGTGTAAGAGTCTGGGTAGAAAGAACACTCAGCTGCAGGGAGTGGTTGGCCCCAGGGACATCTGAAAGTGCTGCAGACTGGTAGGTGACTGGAGCTGCAGGTGAGCAGAAGAGGACTAGGACAGAGAGCCACAGGCTAGAAGGGAGCTGCAGCCAGTTAAGAAAGGACTTGGATGTCCCACCAAATGGGACTAAATTAGATTTGCTCCCTGCTCACGAGACAGAAGATTCTGTTTCACCATGAGAGCACATGACAGGCTATAGAGAAGGCAGAAAAAAACGTTAAGAAAGATTATAGTGGTGATAGACACTCCGGCACTTGAGAGGCTGAGGCAGGAGGATAGTGAGTTCAAGGCTAGCCTGGGCAACACAGCAAGTTTTAGGCTTTTAGGTCAGCCTGGACTACATTATGAGATCCTGTCTCAAAGAGCAACAGTGAAAACCAAACTGGGGGTGGAGGACAGGAATTTTTAGCCAAACAGAAATGTCAGTGTTCAAAAAGATAATTAAAGAGGAGTGCTACAAAAACAACATTGTTTTACTAATTATCTTACTAACCTGAAATGCAGTAAGTATCTTAATTGTCTTTAAGCAACTGAATGACATGCTCTAACTCATGATGTTTGGATGTAAAAACTAGAGACCAAAGTAATTGCATTATGATTTTGTATTAGTAGATGTTTATGACACATAATGACCACCTTTATTGTGGGTATTTGGTACACATACTTGACACATCTTAATTCCATTCCTTCCATCTCCTGGTTCCCTTCCCACTTGCAAAAGATCTATCCTCATGTTTCCTTTTATCTAGCTTTTATTTTGCTCTTTATTAATACCTGGATTTCTCATATGAAAGAAACTGTATAGCATTATAGTTTTACGACTTTACCTTCTTTACAAAATGCATGTCTCGTTCACTTGTGCACATTTTATTGAGCATCTACTATGTGTCTGACAGATTGCTAGTGTTCTCCATCTTATGAGATGGTATTGACATCATTGCATTGATGAAGAACCAGGCTCAGAGATTTTTTTCCAAGATTATAGAATGAAGTGTCAGAGCTACAAACTTAAATCCTTACTTTCCTGCCTCAAGTCTTCAGTAGTCTTTTTCTGTATCTGTTGATTCATTAGGACTGGCTCTGGTTTTAGTTTTCTCTCCTTCATCACTTCTATCAGCAATTGAAAAAAAGAAAGCTAGAGTAATGGTTTATAAGGCTGGCATATTATACAAGGTTGGAATGGATATTTCAGTCACTGGCTTACAGAGTCATGAGTTAAAGAGAATCTGAGAGAGCTTGACTGATAGGCAGAAACAAACAAGATGAGAATTTCACAGGGATGGATCCGTTTTCCCAAATATGTTGCAGAGGAATTATGACTTGAATATGGTTCTTTTGCAGAAGACATTGTTTCTAAGCTCAGTAAGTGCCAATGGTGTTTGGATCCAGAAGCCATTGACCAAAAGGTGGGCCATGGGTCCTATTGAGAAAGACCAGAAAGCAACTCATTTTTAAAAGATGTATAGTAAGGTTTTGGGGCCACAGAGAAGAGCTGTTACAGTCTATCATCATAAACCTCAAACATTTCAAGGAATAGTTTGGATAGGACAATCTCGAAGTATTGTTTGTATTGCTTTAGAAGAAATATTGGCCCTATAGAAGAAGGTTTAGGTAAGTCAATTTCAATTTAGTATAAGGGGAAATCTCCTAAAGTTAACACATTCCAGCTCTGAACCATGGCCCGAGAAGCTGGAGAATTCCTGTACCCACAAGTGTTTACACAGAAGCAGGTCAGTTTTCTCCAAGGATGTTTCAGAGGATCCCTGCCCAAGGTAGAAATGCAGATTCCATGACTTCCTTCTGTGGCCCCTTCACAATATACAGAATATGTTTATTTCTGTCCAATAATGCCTCCCATTAAGTTCTTTCTCATGGAATTGAGGATATACAGATTTATTAAACCTTTCTACCTTTGTTCTAATGTATGTTATCCTTTGGTTTTAAGGAAAGAATAAAATTCAAAGAAACTCTGAGTCAGTACCTGTTTTCTGATAATGTAATGCTTTCTGCCTTACTTTTTATTTTTGGTGTTTTGGCCTCTGAGATTGCAGTCCTGCAGTCTTGTTCCATCAGGCAATCCTTACTCTGGTCAAGAAGCAACTAAAAGTAAGAGTCAGCATCCAGGAAATGAGGAAATTGCTTTGCTAAACTAGTTGTGATTGTCTAGGTTCTGAGGTATGGTTTTAGAACACAGTAGGGAGTTACTTATTTTCTAGTTCTTCTCAAATTGGCACATGTAATGTGCATTAATTCTAAGGTCTAATGAATTTGGGTCCCCTGGATGAAATAGATTACCTAATGAGCTGGACATTGAAGTCTATGCCTGTATCTATGGTTGAAACTGCTTTTGAATTAAGCAGAAAATAACACCTGAGTAATAAATATGCTTACATTGTATTTTTATAAATAAAACTGCATTGTATTTCTTGCCTGCTAGACTTATTGCGGGCTAAGCACAGACCAGGTTATTTATTTATGTATTTATTTTTGCAGTGCTGGGCACTGAACCCAGGGCTTGGACATGCTAGGCTACCCCCCTACCTCTGAGCTATATCCTGAGCCACAGACCAGGTGCCTTTTGAATGTAATCCAGAGTATGAACACCAGACCACTCTGATTTAAATTCTTTAAAAAATTACAGACTGAAGGATCATATCAATTATTAGCATATGAATTGAAGAGTATATGTTTTGTAATCTTCACCTTTTAAACCAAAGTTATATTTTCAGCTTCTTCACTTCTACACCTAAATGTGAATGCTACTGGTTGCTGAGCCCTAATTGATTCAATTAGGAGTAAGTGTCACTTATATGAGAGAGGACTACTTAAGAACATCTGAAGAAAAATCAGCATTAAATCATGTTTGAATTGAAGGAGCAAGGGCTACTTACCAGGCCCACTGAAGTAGGCAGTCACTGTTAAAGCAGTTTGATACTTACTTGATGGTACTGGAGAAAAGAAGTTGAAGACTCATAGAAAATACAATTCATGGCATAGTTTAAAGAATCAGCTGTATGCTGGGCACAGTGACACATGCACGTAATACCAACTGTTTGGGAGACTCAGGCAGGAGCATCACAAGTTTGCGAGTTGCCCAAGCAAATTACCAAGACCGTGTCTCAAAATAAAAAAGGGATGAGGATGTAGCTCAGTGGCAAAGTGCCCCTGAGTTTGATCCCCAGTATCAACACACACACACACTCACACACATGGGCACCCTGCATGCTTGTTTATTAAGTGTATAGTTCACTAAGTTTTAACAATTAAGTACACTCATGTAACCACCACCCTCAAGATAGAGAACAGTTTCAGCACCCCAAAATTTCCTCCTGCCTCTCTGCGGTTCATCAAACTCCAACCTATGTGGCCACAGTTCTGCTTTCCATCATGGTTGAGTTGCTGTGATGTATTTTGAACATCTTAAAAATGCTGTACATTTTTGACATCCTAAGGTGTTTTTATTTGGTGGTTGATTTTTCCATATAACGTAGATATTTCATATCTTCTTTTTTCTTTTTGAATGAAGAAAATTCATCATTGGTATAGTTACTTAATTTAGTCAGCAGAGAACATATCCACTGAGTGGATCCAGTTATTACTTTTTTACCACTAGTTATTCTGGAGCATGGGTTGTTTAAACTGAAACTAAAGTCCTAATAGGCTGCAAAACTATTTCTATAATACATTATATACAAATAACATAGATGAAGGACTTGCAATGCCCTAAATTCAATAGGTGCAGCAGAATCAGTATGCCAATGTAGAGAAATTTGATTGTGTTTTAGATTATTTTCCTTTGGATGCCTGCATTTCCTTTATTACATATAGGATTTATAGGGCTGTAGTTCTTAAGCAGCTGGTAACACTCACCACTAAGCCTCAGACCCCTCATGAGTGTGCCACCAATCACAGTCAATCAGCATTTATTTAGTGTTTTCATAAAATTGTTAATGAAGTAAGTGCTACATTAAAATAATTTGTATGTCTAATGGTCTCGAAAACATAGTTTGAATTCAACTTTAGTTACCGAGTAAACACATCATTTTCCTAATTAGTGTCAACTCATTTGATTGTCTAATTGCCTTTCATTCTTCATCTGAAGTTAGAAAGAAGTCATAAATGGAGGCAGCAGTTCTACTGCCCAGTAGGGAGGCTGTACCCAACAAGAATACAGTGTATATTTCGAAAAAGGTACAAGAAAGGATTTTTGAATGGTCTAACCACAATGAAATGATAAATAGTTAAGATAATAGGCCCGCTAATGACCCTGAACTTATCACTACACAATATATACATATACTGAAATATTATATTGCACCCCCATAAATGTTTAATTATGCATCAGGATCATATCAATTATTTTTATTTAAACATTCATAAAGATTAGAAGGCTTCCCACTAAAACTTTAAATCAGCAGTACCAACCAAGGAGTAGAAAATCTATGAAAGAAAATTAGTGCACACATTTGCTTCTGTAGAAACTACATCTACCCTGGTAAAAGACTTTCACCAAGGTTGAGATCAAGTTGGTTGATAATAACGAATGGCTTCGGTGGTTGCAGTGTGACCCTTTCTCATAGGAAAGCCCAATGAGCAGTGTACAGGGTTTCGGAGCGGGACACACCCAATTATGCCCACTCTCTGTTTCTCTCTATGTAACCCAGTTTCTTAGGAAAGTGAGGAAAGGAAAGGAGAAGTGACAGACACGGTGCCTTGCGGCTTCTGGAGCCACAGGATAGTGAGTTGAACAGGTCTCTGGAAGCCATTTATCCAATGGTTCATTTTACTGTAGGCTTCTGTTTGTAAATTTTCTCAGAGACCCCTTGATTTGATATGTTTATTCAGTCTGTAGTTGTAGTCTTTTGGGGACATATTTTAGAATAGCCCTTTTCTTTTCTATAAAGCAACGCTCAACCACTAGTTTCCTTCTGCTTCTCAGGAATGTTGGAAAACTCAACACCTGGTGAGAAGGCAAGGAGTAAAGTGATGGTGTGTTGTAATGAAAATACTCTTTCATTCAAGGAGCCACAAGTTATTAGCAGTGTCTGATGGGTCTCTGGTTCATTAGAGATGATTCATGTGCCATTTAAAATACAACCCATTTTTCAAAACCAGCAGGAAAAATTAAAATAACTACAATGTATAAAATAAAAATGAAATCTTTTCTTCATCAATCATATTACTCCTTATTTCTACTTCCATCTTATTTTTCTTCAATCTAGAAAAACTGTCCCAATGGTTTGTCTCACTTGACTCTACTTCATGCCTGTGTAATCTACCCTTATTCCAATTTTTCTCTTCCCAATTGTTTGTTCTGAAAATAGCCAAGATATTTGTGATGAATTAGAAGTACAATAAAACAAATATAATATTTACATGTAAGATGGGATGCCAATTGCTTATCAGTGGCCTGACTGTAGTTAGTGGGTCAAAAAATAACAAGTATCTGTGTGATATGAATACAGATTTTCCTGAAGTTGAAAAACTTTAGATTCAGAGCTCTTTCCCTCCCTCCTTCTCTCCCTCCCTCTCTCTCTTTCTCTCTTTATTTCAGTAGCAAGGGTTTTTTGTGGCATTGGACAGAAAGACTGGCAGCCCAGGGACAGTTTAAATCATAGCACCAATGTACATAATAGATGTTTTATTTCATATGCTTTATAGTTTCTGTATTCTATATTCTGAAAGTCAATAGGCTTATTGGTTATAATAGGACATAAAATATCCCACTTCCAAGTATGGAACAGAATGCTATTGGAATAATTACAATTTCATCACCAGGGGCCCAACTTCATAATGTCTTTGGGACCCCAAGGGTGATTTTGTATGTTTACAAATTTTTGTCAGATTGTAGTCTCTGTTTGCTATTTTGTTTTGGAGAGTTAATCAGTACTTCAATCTAACATTTACTTACCATTGTTTATTTGCTAGTGTGTGTTGACTTCTTTCAACTCCTTTCTGCCACTACCCTCCCTCCCTCCAAGAGTGGCAAGGGTAAGGAATTTCCTAAAGTTTATATTAATCCCGTGTCTGGCAAGTCTACCTACTAGAGTTAGCTTTTCATCAGCAGTCCAGAACTTTGCTTTCCAAAGCTCCCTTTTGTCAGCAGCGAGCTCTCCTCCCTCATTCCATAGCTGGGCTTCCCCAGCATTGGAGAAGACATATTCCTTCAGGTGTTGAAAAGACCAGTTGAAACAGGCTGTCACTTCTTGTTTATTCCTCTCCTGGGGAAGCCTCCTCCTTCTCCTGTTATCAACTGCAGGTTCTTCTCAGCAACAGATGGTCAAGCAAGTAGCTGGCCTAGGACTGTGAATGTTAGTTAGGGGTACCCCTACCTGGAGCTGTGAGGGCCCTTCTTCTCTCTGTCGTGGACTGCAGTGGCCATGCTCAGGCTCCAAATGCATGGCCAGCTTAACACTGTGCAGCTATTTCTCAATGTTTGGCTCAGTTAATCTTTTCTTCCTACTTAACAGAATGGTAAAGTATATTTCAGGACCATCCTTCTACACTTTTCCTCTATCTTCAGAGTGGCTAACAGCCCCAAGTCTTGGGATTGGCAGGCAGAGCCCCAGAACATCTCTCAGCCCCTTGTTTCTTTGTGGGGAAACCTTGCACTTCAGTGACCAAAAGCAGGAGAGGCTTCCACTGTGTATAACTCCAAAGGGCACTCTTTTCCAGAGAGTACTCGTATAATTGACTCAGGAGTGGGTAGGTAAAGGATTTGGGCATTCTGGGTAAATTCAAAAGTGGGTGATGATTCAGTTTCCTTGCTGGGGCAGGGTAAGTGTAAGGACAATTTGTGAATGGATTATGGACTTATGGTGCCCTGTCACATTGGGTACCTCTGATACTGAGCTTCTGTCTCTATGACTCCACAAATCTAAAATAATACCCTCCTTGGACATTCTTACACTCCTTTTCTAGGAACTGTCCCAGGTTGAAACAAAGACCCTGAGAACGCCACTTCAAGTTTACCTCCATATATGCTTATGTGTAGGTCTATACAGCTTATAAATAGCTATTTCCATGTGTGTACGTAGGTAGGTAGGTAGTAAGTAGTGGATAGACATCAATCTATTCACCTGTTGTTGCTTGAGCCCGTTTTCTTGGATACCTGAAACAAATTGTTTTACATTAAAAAATTATCATATAAACAACACTCATTCATTCATTTATTCATTCAGAATATTTGATGAGTGCCATATGTGGCCAGGACATGAAATTTAGACCTAGTCCTTGCCCTCACGGAACTGCAATGAGCCAAGGAGACAGGTAGGGTAATAATTGCAGCCCCATAGATAAGTACTATAATAGAGGCAGGCTTATTTATAAATCATGAAAGATCAAGCCCAGGAAAGGAATTAAAGGTTTGCCAGAGTCAGGCTCCTAAATATCAGTAGGCTCAGTCATGTCATATATTTCATGGTTTGGATTGACATAGAGAAATCTGGAAACAACTATGCTGATTTAGCAAGCAGTTGAGGATTTGTAAATAAAGTCCATGACTCTCTGTGATTTTTTGATTTTTGAATGGTAGTCTTTTTTACTGGAGACATCTACCTGAAACAGATGAATACTGGCTGTTTTGACTTCCCAATAAACTCAATCTTTTTTTTAGCCTAGGAAACAATAACAAACATGATATTTAGTACAGAATAGTTTCATCTCTAGCAGAAATAAAATTACAAATGAAATACCTTTCATGCTCATGTAACTTGACCATTCTTAATACCTTAAACTGTTCAGTAAGTTCAGTATGGAAATATGGAAAAGAAACACATGGGAAATAATCCTGGAATATCAAATGTACAGATTTTGATTGAGACATGTTCTTAGGACAGGTATTGAAAGGATGGAAATCTGTGGGAAATCAGAGGGGGCTTTGTCTTAGGCCCGCTCCCTTCTGTAAGGACTCAGATTGGACTTTGTCTTATGTGATATAGCTGCACTGTGGGCAATCTATGTGAAAGCACTTTGTAAACTGTGAAGCGTTTTACCAATATAAGGCAGAATTATTATCATTACTTTAAAATCCCAACTTAGTGCCTAGAAGAGTTAATGTGCCCCTTGAGAGTAACTTAAACAATGAAAAACAGTCTAGTTTATTGTGCAATATCTCTTCCCTAATTATGCAAGGAATTCCCTAAAAGCTGTTGTTGAATTTTAAGATTCAGCTTTGAATTTTTTTGTAATTCAAAAGAGTTATATTCTCATTCTCTCTCTCTCTCTCTCTCATAGTAGGGAGTAGAGATGCACACCCAGGGGCATTATATAACTGAGCTACATCACTAGGACTTTTTATTTTTATTTTGTTTTAGGTAAAGTCTTGCTAAGTTGCGCAGGCTGGCCTTGAACTTGCAATCCTCCTTCTTCAGCTTCCTGAGTAACTGGGATTAGGGGTACGCACTACCACACCCAACCATCTATATTATTTATATTTACTCATAACTTGAAATCATGAAATTATTTTTTGTTAAACTTATATAACAAATTATATAGTATTTTAATAAGGATACTCCAAATTATAAGAATCTAATTATTTATGAGTCTTATGATGTTCAAGAAGCATAACTTTTGTGTTGACAATGGGTAAGGCATGTGTTTTGAAGCCTTGATAATTGTGAGCAAAATAAATGTGAGAATTATTCCAGCATTTCAAAATTAGTTTTCAAATGAACTATGCTTGGAATATTTACCTAAAATTATGTATGCAAATGTCTACACTCATTAAATAATGAGCTATAAAATAAATTTTTATATAAAATATAGAGCTGTCAGATATCTTGAAATCGCCCATTCCAGATGAGAGAACTGCAGCTCAGAAAGCTTACATTATTTGCCTGTGATTGATTATTCAGCTGTTTAGTGGCACAGTCAGAACCAGAATTCAGATCTCTTGATTTCTACTTTTGTGCTTTTCTTACCATGCTAATATACATAAATTCAAGTATTTTCACAAAAAGTGATACTGAAGTAAACCTACTGCATGTTCCCTGTTGTGCAGTTTTATCTTGGATAATATTAAGATTGTATCTTTTATTGTTTAAAATCACATATACATTTCTTTTTTTTTTTTTTGGTACTGGGGATCGGACTCTGGACCTTGCGCTTGCGAGGCAGG
>NW_004624744.1:19595417-19683114 GCF_000247695.1 Heterocephalus glaber
TTTTTTGGTACTGGGGATCGGACTCTGGACCTTGCGCTTGCGAGGCAGGCGGCGGAACCACTGAGCTAAATCCCCAGCCCCACATATACATTTAATATACATTTACATATCTGCATTGGAGTTTAAGTGAGACTTGCAAAATAATTTCTTAGTTGTCAAGGTCAAGTACAAAAGACGTGTCTTTTGGGTTCCTCATGTGAGCATAAAAATTAATTCTGAAAGTTAAGAAATTAGAAAAGGCAGCTGGATGGCTATATTATTTTGGAAGATAACTAAATATAAAATACACTTCAACATACTACACTTAGTGGTGATGTTTCTAAGCCTTCTCCAAACCCATTCCTCATGAAGGTGTTGAGTCTTTGAAAATGCAGAATTGATCAACCGTGAAGCTGTGACCTAACATAAACTTACTAAGAAATAGTATAATAATATCTGTGCCCTGAGGGTAAAACACTGAACCCTGGAGCTCTCTCTTTCATCCTCGCTCAGACTATAATCATATTTCTTTGTTAGTATTTCCTCTTTGCATTGTGGGGCAATTGACATTGATAAATAGCAGGGAGAAACAAAATTCAAAAAGAAAAAAGAAAGGAGGGCTCTCTATTGTTAGCTCAAAAATACTGTGTGTGGAAAGCTTTTTAGCTACTCCTCTCCCCACCTTTCTATTTTCTTTCCCTTTTTTCCCCTGGACTGCAGCTGCTAACAGCAGGCACAACTGAGCTATAATTTGGCCACATTTGGCTTATGTAAATTGTGATAATCAGTGAGCCCATAATATTTATTTTAAAGGTTCATTCAGTGAAGGTAAGCGTTCTTGATTTGTGTATACATGCTGGTCAATGGAAAGCTGCAGATGTACAGAGCAGCTCTTAATTTCATGCCGCACAATTAATACGGCTGCTTGATGCTCTGTTCTTCACAGGTGCAGGGGCGTTGGAACCCTTTGAAGAAGTGTGTAGCTAATAGTCCATATATAATTCAGAAGAAGTCTTCAATGGAAGACCCCCAGGGGATAAATGGACAGTCTGTAAGTAAACAGCATGTCAGTCCTAAGGAAAGAGTTATTACTTTTAAAATCGTAATGACTATTTTTGTTGTAACCTGAGTGTCTGGAAATTTCTCAAAAGCTCTGTACCAGTTTTTAATGGTTTTAAACATCACAAATTAAATACTGCGCTATTGCATCAGCCTAACCTAATTTATATCTTTCGTTGGAGGTATCAGTTATCAGAAGTACAGTCATAGAAGAAAAAGGCGACGTTTTTTATTTTGTAATTACAACCAATATATATAACATAATTTTAAGCCTTACATTTTCCTTTGCCTGAGGGAAAACTGTATTTGTCTCACAAAATATGAAATTAATGTCTATGTTTTGGCTTGCTTCATATGTATTTGTTTTACGAATAGATGTGTGTGTGCATATTTGAAATATTTTTAGTGTAGAAGTTTCTGTTTGATGGACACTTGAATAGCCCTCAAATTAAGAGAGCCTAGTTATATTTTGTTCATTTATCTTCTGAGCAAAAAAGAAGGGGTTCAGAAATTTTCCTCAGGTTCATATCAGGAAGAAAGGAAATTTCTTTTGGCATATAAATGACTTTCCAATTTGAGACAATCTTATAAATAACTTCAGAGTTATTTAGAACTTGAATAAGTCAATGAATTTTCATTTTAAAAAGATATTTCGGGTTTTTTCCTTGGAAAATTTCCATAGCACTATTTGGGGCTGCAGACATGACAGCATTTTAAGTTCTCTAGTCAAGTAAGATGCTTTCAGATGTATGGTTTTACTGCTCAGCTTTGTTCACAATAGAATTAACACAAATCTGGAGTGTGATCTTTGGTAATGTTGTTGTGGTTCCTATAAGTGTGTGTTTTACAAGACCTACTGGTGTTCTGCAATAAGCAGCAACTGCTAATGGATGAGGATTTTAATAACCAACGGTCAAGTGCTTTCACGGTAGTTTTGCAGTCATACTGTATGCAATTATGGAGTGTATTTTATGGATCCTCTAAGTCATCCTGTGAGGTAATTCACATAAAGCACTTTGGGATCACTTTATATGGTTCAGCTTTTACCCTAAACAGGAAGAGTATCCTTAATTCAGTTAGTTATTTAAATTGTTGAAACTCCTGTTATGTGTCTGTAATATTTGATTTTATTATATTAAAATACTTTTGTAGTGCACATAAAATAAATGAAAAATGAGCTCACTAATAACTTATTACTTACTGCCACTTTTTATGTTACATTGGTTCTTAGAGTGAAATTGATGTGTTGGAGAATCACCAACAAATTTAACAGTGTCGGCAAAGAAATATTGCTGATATTTCATATTTTGTGATTTCTAATTTAAGAGTGAAGAAATTTGTGCTCTTTGTTTCTCACACAAGAGAAACAATGTGATATTTAAACGTGTGTCCAATTTATTTCACTTAAAGGTCTCAAGGAACAAATAAGGACCAAAATGGAGGATAGATATTGGGAAGTAGGAAGAAAATGTTCAAATGAGAAGGGGAACAAGGAAGGGAGAAGGTGGAAGGAAGGAAGGAAGGAAGGAAGGAAGGAAGGAAGGAAGGAAAGAAGGGCTAAAAAAAAGAATTAAGATTTGTTATGTATGTGTACCCACTCCCCATGATGAATGCAGTCATTCTGTATTGCATACATATACTACTAAAAAAAAATGAATGAAGAAATTAAGATTTGAAACTGAAAGAATTGGTTAAAAAGATTAAGAGAATTTTCTTTGGCTTTCATAACAGCATGGTACCAAGTCTAACTGTGTATCATTTTGTTCCTTTTTTATTGGTGAGAATAAAACAGTTTTGCTCTTGAAAGTTAGTTGGCTAGCCTAGAGGAGCAAAACTAGGGAGGGATATTTCTCAAGGACAAACACCATGTGGCATTGGTTGCAGAAGCCCTGCCCTAACAATTTTGCACCTACCTGCTCAGCCACATATGACAGCCATCTCTTCAGATGCCCCAGAATGGGGCCTTGGGTGGCCCCCTCAGTGCTTGCTTCCTTCTGCTCTCAGGTTACTTTTTTCAATTCAGAAGGTGGAGAAAGTGACTCAGGATCAGTAGAGAACCTCGAACTTGGCTGAAAACATTCAGGTTACTCAAGAAAAAAAGATTGGAGTTCCAGACCAATACCAAAACTGCTCACACTTGTGCACATGATTGAATTTTCTCTTGCTGGTCACATTCATCTTTCCAAAGTTTTTCTTAGACAACGTTTCAACTGTATTTGTAGTACACACAAAATTATGTTGCACCTGCATGTAACTCTTTTACATATATTGAGAGGCACATCTTAACTGTCCACTTTTGACAAATGGATATACCCCTGCAACCCATTCCCTATCGCAGAGAAGAATGTCCCCATAACCCCAGAAAATCCTCTTGTCTTCCTTGTCACTCAAGGCTTCCCCAGGGTCCATCCCCTGATCCCATAGACAATCACTGTTCCAAGGGTTTTCATCTTTGATGACTTTTGCCCATTGTTCCAAAACTCTTGTATACTCAGTCCTCGTACCATGTCTTCTGTAGTTTCTGACTTCTTTATATCTGTGAGATTCATCAATGTGTTGCAGGCATCAGAATATTCTCTTTTATTGATAACTAGCATCTGTTGTATGCATTCTTTTTAAAAATATTAATTGTATTCCAACTTGTCCAGGAACTTTGCTTTTTGCACATGTGAAATGAAAAGAGTGAAATCCACATAACCTAATCAATATCCTTTCCAGCCTTATTTTTGGAACTCTTGCTTTCTTCTGCTCTCTAGCTCTTCGCTCACAGAATTACATCTGCTAATGGCCAGTTCTGGATTGTGCCTCTTCCAGTAAGGCTTAATACTTGCTTCCCTCAGCATATTCTTAACAGGGGGAGGACCTTTGGTTTTCTTATCAGAATAGGTTTTTTTTTAAAAAAGAAGTCTTCTTGAGAGGTTTTGTACACAATACCAGTTTACAAAACATATTTGTAATGTTCAACATGTGCAATTACTACAACAATATTCTGAAGCTCCATAGGTCTCTCTCAAGTCTTGATGGTTCTTTCTTTACTCTGTAGATAGAGATGTGATGAGAGAGAGAGAAAGCAGTGATGTTTCCTCATGTCTTCTCATTAGCCCAGATATTTGGGCCGGGCAGAAGGCTGATAGGAGTGCTATTGACATTCTTTTAGCCTTGTAACAGCTGATGAGCCCAGGGGTTTCTCTCTGAGAGAGATACACAGGAGCTTCTCTGTCATTTCAGTGGATGTGGGGTTGGAAGTGTTTTTTAAGGGTTGGAAACCCTTAAAAAATGCACACCCTCTCTTAATCTTGGTGCTACTGTCATGCATTGTGAGAGCTGAAGTCAAAATTTTTATGGTGGTTCATGACACTTGAAGGTGGGAAAATGGCTAATTATTGAATATTGAAGCCCACACTTTCTCTGCAGTATAGCCTTTTTGCCTCTAGCAGAGTTCTGGAAATGTGTCTGTCAGGTGAGGAGAGACCATGAGCCGAAGTGAAGTAGCTTCTCATTTGGGTCCTATGTAGACACAGCATATGTCCCAAATGTTAAACCAGAAATTCTTCCTTTCTTATTCTGGAATGTTTTGCATATGTGTCTTCCACCTCTAGGAAGGGGAAGTAACTCATGTGATTACCTAAATTCGGTCTACTTCTCTATTACTTTCATGAGGACATAATGGAGAGGAAGAGGTTAGTGGAGCCTTACATCAGTTCTGTTGTAAATCTGGCCACTCCTCATCTCTCAGGAAGTTCCCATTTTGGATGACCACAGTGCCACTCTGTCAGCAGCACTAAGGGAGCAGATCCACTGCAATCTCAGCTGCAGTTCCCACCTGAGGCAAACACCTTAGAATCACAGACATGAAGGAGCTGAGCTCTGGTGACATCTCTCAGTTTGTGTAGTATATGAGGATTTCTAGAAGCAGATTACATCAAGGTAAAAAAATCTACAAGCTCTGTGAAAAAAATATGAATTCAAAAAGTCTCTATGTTTTCCTTATGAAGCTATGAAGACTACAGTTAAAAATTCACTACACAACATAAACCTTGAGCTTGAGTAAGATAGCCTAGCATCCTGAAAACATTTTAGATGTGCAGCAGGAGACCTGGCTTACCCTTTTACTAGTTGTATGACATAAGGTGGGTTTTCAAGCATCATCAGCTCCTGTTAGACAAAGATGATAACATTTGTTTTCTTTTATTTAAAATCACAATTTTGTAGCTCAAATGAGATTGTGTATTTAGAAGTTCTTTGAAAACTAGAAACATCACTAGAAAAATGCAGTCATAGAAAACATATTATCTGACCTCCTGCAAGTCTACATAGAAATTTAACACTGCAACCATTATACCTGTGCCAGCATTACCAACATGGACACATGCTTGATTATGTTGCTTATAGCTTCAGGGAAGGGGGTGGAATTAGGTCTCCGGAGACACTAGAAGACACATCTTATTGTAAATGGCAGATAATTAACTTACTTTTATCTTAAAATGTTCAGACAAGATCAGGCGCGTTCAGGGTGGTATGGCCCTAGACTATCTTAAAATTTTCAGATGATGATATTCTAGGTCTTTTTGGAATAAGATGCCTTAAGGTTCAATTGTATTTTCAAAATTCAGCCTCTTGAGTGTCCTTTAAATTTAACTTGAAATACTAACAGCAATTTTTGCTGAGATGCTGGGTCAGAAGAATCATTTAAAATATGTATACTTTATTCATATACTTGAAGATCCTAAAAATAAAAGGTGACTTTTAGCTAAAATGGAAAAATTCAGTAATTATTTTATGAATAGAAAGAAGCACACCTTTTAGAGGAAGTCACTGAAAGTAGCTATTTAAATACAGCCCATGTTGTAAGTCAGACTAATTAGGAAATTATAAATCAAATCAGGGCTTCATTTATTCAGCTTAACCATGAATGAGATAATTTTCTATAAGTGAAATTTTTGAATAACTTAAATTTAAAATCATAGAATGCAGTGGTTTTCAATTTCTCTTTTTAAAGCAGTAATATCTCATTGTATGTCTGCATTAGTTTCTTTGGGTAGGGTGTCTTAAAACAATAAAAAATTTTTGTCTTGCAGCTCTGGTGGCCATAAAACCAATGTGAAAGTATCGATAAGATTACGCTCCCTCTAAAATCTGGGGTGGAATCCTGCCTTGACTTTTCCTAGGTTCTGATGATTTGTGGGCAGCCTTTGGCTTTTCTTTCCTTATTTCCATCTCTGCCTACATTGTTACATGGCAAGAACCTCTTTCCAAATAAAATTACATTCACAGATAATGGGGATTCAGACTCCAACATACATTTTTTAGGGGAATGCAATTTAACCCCTAACAAAGACTAGTAAGCATGTGAGTTCTAAAACTGTATCTATTTATCTACCTATTCCACCCTCTTCTCACCAACATGAATAAACCCTATTTAAATGGTTGCAACTAATGGAGCTGAATTACCATGAGTTGGTATAAGCAAAAAAAAAAAAAAAGGAAACTCAAGAGAAAAAGGGATAAAGGGATGAACACAGATTTCCTTTTATTTTGATGAGCATATTTCCTTCAGTCTTCTCTTTGTTGACAGACTCGCTTTTCCAGCTCCCCTTGTACAGTGCTGGCTAAGCATCATGATTTATGCATTCCTGGGTCACGATTCTCTGGCTGATGGATCAAGAACTGCAGCAGAAATGTAGCAGTTCCCAGGACTGCAACTGGCAGACCATCTAATGGATGCCTACCATGGGCCTCGGAGTACCCTCCAAGTTGTGATCTCTGAAGCACTGCTTTGAAATCACAGTTCTAGTCCCACTGCCTTATCTTATAGTTGGGGATACTTAGCCCTTGAGGTACCCTCAACAGCATTCTAAGCACCTTGATGGCAATAGCAAATAATGACTATACGTGACTACTTTCTAATGCCTATCAACCTTTCCATCACTACCAGCTACAAGCTGTATTCCCCAGTAGCTAGTTTTCTTCTCTCCCTTAATCTATTGAATAGCAGTTATGATTTGTATTTTCATGTCTGCCAGTAGAACTAGAGTTGTTGCGGTAGGCTGATTTGTTGTTGTAGTTGGGGTACGCAAGGGAATAGATTTAGTAGAGGACACATAATTTACAGGATTATTTTATAATATTCACCCAAAAAGTCAAATGCAGAGGAATGCAAGAGATCTCTTCACATACTAGAGACCTGAAGATTCCAGCTGAGGGCCTTGATCCCACAGCAGTGTCCCACACAAGTCCAGCTAAAAGCCTGAATCCAAAGGCAATGTCCCCCACAAGTCCAGCCAGAGGCCTAGAGCCTACAGCAATGTCTCATGCAGATCTGTTTTAAGGATCTGCACCTGGAAGACCCAAAGGCCAGTGGTGGAAGCTAGAAAGTCTGTGCTAGCAGCGTGAAGGATCTGTGTCACCAGACTGAGGGATCTGCGCTGGAGCCAGGAAGCAACTCTTAAGGCAAAGACCAAGAGCTCCCCTGATGAGAACAGAAGCCATCCCCCAAGCTCCTCTGACAATGAGAACAGCCAAGTTCATATCAGGAAAATTAGCCAAGGCAAACTTCTCCAGGAATATCAACAGCATACCATTTTCCCCTCCAGTTCTCCTTTTATGCTGTTGGCAACAATTCTCAGGTGGGTCTTCCACACCCAGAACCATGCTGACTCAGTTCAGCTGGTTGCTCAAAGTTGATCATTAGTTAATCCACCACAGTTGTGCCAGGTGCATTACTAACATAAGAATTTGAACATGGGAAAGCAGCAGGGCATAGTGAGGAGAACCCTGACTCTGAGTCAGAGTACCTGTTTTGGAGTCACAATTTACTAACTATGAATCCTTTCAGTACATCACTTCAAGGAATTCATTTCAATTTTAGAAACTTAATTTTGCTTTTATAGAGAAAATAAGATATATATTGCTAGTTGCCTATGATAAGTAAGATACCACATGCCAATGCATGTCGTAAATTTTGAGGCAATGTATAGAGCCACCAGCACCAAGCTAGTGATTGGTGTGGGGCATCTTTTTGGAAAGGCCAGACTGTTTAAGTCAGGCAGACTTGTTTCAATCCTTGCTGTGCTCTCAGGCAAGTTGTCCTCCAATCTCTGTAAGCCTTAGCTCTTTCTCATTAGTAATGTGGAAATAACAGTACCTTCCCATGATGGTGTGATTAGAAATAATATACAGTGAATAGGAGCACAGATTCTGGAGCCCAAGTCCTTGGCTTCAAGTTTAAGCTGCAGTGCTCACTCGCTGCATGACCCTGGGGAGGTCCGTGAGTCTCCACTGGGCCATTTCCCGTGTCTGTAAATGGGACGATGGTTACAGGTTGTTGTGAAGACTGAATGAGGTTCCCCATGTGAGGATGATGAGGGCGATATCTCACATACAGTGAATGCTACCTCAGTGTTTGCTGTGAATAGTAACATTCCAGAACATTCCAGACATGCAGAGAGTAAGTGATTAAAACACTAGTTGTTATTTAATTCAAATTTTTGACTGGGGGACAGAGTACTATCTCTTAATTTAGATGTAATAGACACACATTCACAGGGTTTGGGTGAGTTTGTGACATGGGATGTCAGACTATGCAGGAAGGAATTAGGCAAACATTTTCATTTGAGCAGACACAGCTGGTTTGGGCACCTTAGACGAGCCCAGGTTTGAATGTGATCTGAAAGTTTGGAAAAGACTGGCTATCAAAGTTCCAACTGTACACCAGGTTGTATTAGCAGTTGGGTATTTTGGTTAAAAATAAAATCTAGACGGGAAAATTAGTCCAGAGCCAGGACGGTGACATGTTTATATTTCCAGGGCCAAGCACAATGTCAAGCCCTCCACAGGCCCTTAGTAAACGTTTGTTTATCTGAGCTGGCCAACATCTTGTGTTCTGGTGTAGCTCACTTGGTCTCTGCACACTGAACAAATGGAGTGTGACAAAGATGGAAATTGCTTGTGACTAATGCTAGAAAGAAAAGAAAGAGAGGCTCCAACTACTAAGACTCAATGCCCCTTGCCTGTCTCTGACCCTGACCCAGCTCATTTAACGTGCAGGGATTGGAGAGCTCCAATAACTATGAACCACTGTAAATGAGCATTCAGCAACTGTGTTCTCTCTCTCTCTCTCTCTCTCTCTCTCTCTCTCTCTCTCTGAAAAAGGCATATACCTTGGGACTTTGTGTTCCATTGGAAGGTGGAGAGGTAAGGGCAGTTTAAATTCTTTAAAAAAAAAAACAAACTTTCTGACTCACAACTTTGTTAGGGATGCTAATACCAGAAGTGTGAGCTACAAGAAGACCATGTTGAAAAAGACAAATGCTTTTCATAAAGCACTAAAAGAAAGGACAATGGACTTTGTGGCCCTGAAGGTCTTGGTTCCTTGTACTGATCCGTGCAGTTGTGGATGATAGTTAGCATCCATGTGCAGAGACAGCATCCAGGCCATGGGAGTGTGTGTGACTACAGTGAGTGCCCCTGCCCTGTTCGCCTCTTGGCAGTTGTGGTGAGGTGGGTCTGCGGTTGCACTCTTTCCCCTCCCATGATCTGTCTCCATCACTAGCCCTGCCAACTACCGTGGGACTTGTCTCCTCTCTCTGGGCTTCATTTTCCTCATTTATAAAATACAGAATTCGGGAGAAGTTCTCTTTCAATTCTAACTCAGAGCGATTCTTCTGGTGTGCACATTGTGCTGGATAACTGAAGCTCACAGGGGTTTATGTCACAAGATAAATGTACGGGGTCCCATAAGCATAAGCAAGAGGACTCATCATGGAAGTCAGGACCAGTGTGAGCTCCAGGTGATCTGAGGATCCACTTCCGCAGCTCCAAGGCTGTGTTTGGACTCCAACGTAATCCACTTTTACACTTCTAAATTCTGCTTGTCTGAAGCCTTTGGCTTGTGTATGTGTCTGTGTTTTAACATTTATATCTCAATGAAAATTATTGGAAGAGCTTATGGTATATCTCTGTATTGGCAATAGTATGGGATAAAGATTTTTTGATGCCTGCATTTTTGTACATTTATAATTTTATTATTTGTAATATCATATAATATTCCTATGATTAACTTCAAAAGATGCCTAGAATATCAATAAAGAAGCACTTTTCCATTTTGTGTCCCATTCCCAGAGTGTGATTGTGGTGACAGTAAGATATGTCCATAAATTCTTCGATATTCTTCTCTTCTGTTCTCTTCTCTTCTGTTCTCTTCTCTTCTGTTCTCTTCTCTTCTCTTCTCTCCTCCCTTCTCCCCCATATTTCTTCCTTTTTCTTCTCCTCTTCCTCTCCCCACCTTAGTTTTTCAGTACTGGAGATCGAATCTAGGGCCTTCACTCTGAGCTATATCCCCAGACCATTTTTATTTTGAGACAGGGTCAGGCTGGGCTTGAATTTATGTCCCTCCTGCCTTAGTCTCCCAGAGCACTGGGATTATAGTTTGGCTGGACATGCCTAGCCTGATATCCCTTCCTTTAAAAGATAGCAGGGCTAGGGCAAGGGATAGCTCAGTGGTAAAGCACTTGCCTAGCATTCACAAGGCCCTAGGTTACATCCTTAGCACTAAAAAAAGAGAAAAATATGAATGAAAGAATGAAGTGTCTTGATAGAACCTTTTTTTTTTTTTTTGGTACCAGGGATCGAACTCAGGACCTTTTGCTTGCAAGGCAGGCACCGGAACCACTGAGCTAAATCCCCGGCCCCATAGAACCTTTTGAGATGGACCCCTTGAATCCTTTCCTGTCAAGTGTGGTCTAGACTTAGTGACTCACTTTTAACAGGTAGGGGAAAAAAAAGGAGAAGCAATGGTGTGGAGCTGAGGTCACCAATGCCATTGTGGTTCCGCCCCTGCTTTCTCTTGGATTGCTCCCTCTGGGGAAGGCAGCCACCATGTTCTGAGGACACTCCGGCAGTGCTGTAAAGACACCAACACCTGAAGCCTTCTGCAGCCCATGAGTGAACCATCTTGCAAGCAGAACCTCTAGCCCCATCAGGCCTTTGGATGACTGGAACCCCAGGAAAACCGAGGTGTGTTCTCAAAGAGACCCTAAATCAGTACCACCCAGCTAAAATTCTCCACATCGCTGACCCTCAAAGCTTGTGTAAGATTATAAATGTGTCATTTGATTGATTGATTGATTGATTGGTTGTGGTGCTGGGGATCAAACCTATGGCTTCACACTGTACCACTGAGCTACCATGCCCTACTACAATGTGTGTTATAATGTGCATTAGTTTCAAGTGCTAAGGTTTGATGTAGTTTTTTACACAGCAGTAGACAAGTAATACAATGATTCTGTCAGCCTATTTTTGCATTTAAAATTAGCGAAATATTAAGGGCTCTTTCTTTCTTTCTTTCTTTCTTTCTTTCTTTCTTTCTTTCTTTCTTTCTTTCTTTCTGAAAGAAATAGGAGTCTTACAATGTTGACTAGGCTGGCCTTGAACTTGTGATCCTCCTTTCCTCCTTCATCAGCCTTCCAAGTAGCTGGGATAATAAGCATATGCCACTGTGCCCAGGTGATATTTTTGAAAGATAATACAGATAAGAAATTATATAATTAATATAACTTTTCTTTTTTTATTGCATTTCATTCGTAAGTTACTAGGCCTCCCCCCTCCATTTTGATGTTAATTTTTATATCTGCTCCTCCAAAACAACTTTTCTTCTTCTTCACAAATAAGTGTTTTGAACTGCTAATTAGCACAGATTTGATTCTAGCTTCTATCATTCACCCTCATTTCAAAGCCTATTTGCCTTCTAGATCCTGAGCTCTTTGAGGACAAAGGGCATGAAAGAAGAACAGCTACCTTCTGTCACTTAGCTCGCTCTCTGCTTTGCACATTGCAGATGCTCAAAATGTTTTGGTTGAATGAATGAATGAATGAATGCACATGCTTAAAGTGGAGGTTTTGTAAACAGAGAAATTTTTCCAAGTGCTAGTTTGGCCGCTTTTGCTGCACATGGCTTCAGGGAACTAAAATCAGCCCAGAATCAAGTTAGGTGGTTTTCTTGCTCTGCCAGCTTTCATGAAAGTAGAAGTACGTTGAAAACAAACACCACTGCTCTGAAAACTCATGAACTAGAGAGCCATTAATTGAAGATTTCTGGTAATGAGAGCAGAGGATGAGGTCAATGTCACATATAGCCTTTTATAAAAAATACTATTACAAAATCAGTTAATAATGTAGATTGATTCAGTCTATGTACATGAATTCATGGCACTAAGTGGGCAAAAGAAATTGATAATCACATACCAAATATTTCAAGTGCTTTTTGCAAATAAATTACATTCATTGAAGAAATCTTTCCAAGGTGTTCTATTAGGTTAAACTAGATCGAATCATGATTGCAGTTCAAAGGAATTCAGACTAATGTTCTCTTACTTATTTTAAAAAAATGGATTCATTTAACTATGAATGTGTACATTCCCATCTTGCATCAATAAAGCCATAGCTGAGCTTGTGTTTTCCATCAGTTTTAGTCAGTGGATACATGTGAGCGCAGGAGAAGGAGGCTGATGGGGTGGGTGGACTGATGAACATTGGAGATAAGAGTTCTAATTCAGATGCTAATAGGAGTTCTAATTCCTGTGTGTGTAAATCCCTGTTCATCTCTGAGGCAGTGTCTTTAGCTCTAAAATGAGGCTAATGCATGACCCCTCAGGGTCCACAGGGGATTGTTCTAGGAGCCCCACAGATACCAAAGTCCCTTATGTAAAGTGGGGTAATATTTGCACAGAACCTGTCCACACTTCCCATACACTTTAAATCATCTCTAGGAGTCAGGTCTGGTGGTGCACTCCTGTAGACCCAGCTACTTGGGAGGCTGAGGTGGAGGACAATGTGAGCCCAGGAGTTCATGTCCATCCTGTGCAACATCACATGACCCTTTCTCAAAAAAAATGAACAAATAAAAGAATAAAAATACATTGTCTTTAGATCACTCTTAAAACCCGAGATAATTTAAATGCTATATAAATAGTTATGCTGTATTGTTTAGGGAGTAACGGCACTGAAAAAAGGTCTGTAGTTGTTTAGTGCAGACACAATATTTTTTACTTAAATATTTTCAATCCAGGGTTGGTTGAATGAATGGATGCAGAATCCATAGTTATACAGAGATAACTATATTTCTGTTGTGAGGCTCAAAATAAGATCAGTGGTGCTTTAATAAGCAAAATAGCAATATCCATACAAATGTTACATGATTATTATGAGCATATCTCAAAAAAATCCAACAAATGCATACATATTTTTCCAGGCAGCTTTCTAAAAACCCAAAACAACAAAACTTCTTTTGTTCCTTTTAACATTTTCACCTTCTTTCTGTAAGGGAAGTATTAATTGTTGATTTTATTTAACTAAGTTTTTTATTTTGAATTAAGGTGCTCACAGTACAAAGGAATGCAAGAGATACTTGCTTTGCCTTGAACAAATACTGAAATGGATGACTGTTCATTTCATTCATTCATTCGTAATATTACTGAAATCAGGTATGAATTAAAATTCTATTTAGAGACCCCAGAATTTATGCCAATTTATTTGATGCTTAGCAATTCTTGAATTTTTAATTACATAAAAAGTCATGGGACTGGGGATATAACTTAGTGGTAAGACATACAGTTATGCAAAATGTCCAGGGTTTGATCCCCAGCACCGCATTAAGAAAATCATTTGTCAAAGCATATAATATGTTGACTTTTGGGGAGTTGGGATGTTGGAGATTGAATCCCAGGACTTGTGCATGCTAAGCACATGCTCCATCACTGAGCCACACCCCCTCATCCCTTTTTTCCTTAACAAAGCTGTTATATTTCTTTCCAATTATACCCCTCTCTGGAATATTTTTCAAGAATAAAATGTTATTAACCTTAACACCAATGATATGTTACAAGAATAGAATAAATGCTAGGTTCATGATCAGTTACTTAAAATAAAATTTCTAATTTCCTTTTACAAAAAGAAAGAAATATTCCTGGCACAAGAAAAAATGACCACGTACATATTTTACATTATTCACCCTCAGGGCTCATATTAGTGTTTTCAGTGATTTGTCCATCAAAGTTTGTATGCAACATTTAAAAAATAAACATTTACCTGGCCTCAGCTAGTAAGCCAGTAGGGTTGATTTTAAAAATGAGTTAAAAATATTTTATGTGTGGGTGTTAATAATTGGTTAGCTATGGTTGCATTTAACCTCTTATATTCTCAAAATAGTTAACTGTTGAAGTGGAACCCAGACGACTTTAAAAAAATTTCATCCACAAAGTTGACTTTATTGAAGCTCATTTTTTAAATAGTTTGCATGAAACATTAGAATTAGTTGTCTGCTAAGATTCCAAATTATTTGGGGGAAAAAACATAGTCTACTATGGGCTAAAAATATTAGATATATATTTAACTTTGCATTTTATCCTGCCTTTTGAAAAATGGTTATTTTTTATTTGCCTTGGGAGAATTTTCTAAAAATATGGTGACTGATTTCAACCACTGATATATACCTTATTTATGCATTTTAAATTTAAACTGTGAGCCAGGCTGTCATCTTAAAACAAAATGGTAGCCATCAATTACTTTCAAATGAACACGCAATCTATTTGTGACACTGAATGAGGATTATAATTTACTCAACTATCAGTAATGGCAGCAGAAGAAGTAACTGGACTAGTTCACACCAATGGGTGATGAGATTCTACAGTGAACATACTTAAGCCTTTGAAACCTGTAGGGACTTTCTTGGGGCAAAGTGGCACAAACATTTTTGCAACTTTTATTAACTTTTTTGGGACCTGCAATTTAACTGAAGTAAATGGCTTTTACCTACACTGCCAGTTAAGAGTTGAATAGATTTTGGTATTATTTTGGGAGACCGGGTCCAAAATTCTTATACTATTCTCACACATCTTAAAAAATGAGAAAGGAGGGGCCGAGGCAGGATGATCACAAGTTTGAGCCCAATCTGAGTGACTTTGTGAGACTCTCACAAGCAAACACACACAAAAAGAGATAGGGATATAGCTCTATTTGGAGGTTAAGGGTTCAATCCCGGATACTAGGAAGAAAGAAAGAGAAGAATAATGTTTGTACTGATAAATTCTCCACACATTGTTTGTTTTAAGTCATTAAACTAATAACAGTCCTTAAACACTACCAGTTACAGGATGAGATGAAAGGAGCTGGAGGCTCTTTTTTGGGAGGTGTTGGTGTTCTGTGCTTGGAAATGTTCAGTACTGGTTACTACAAAGTAGCGTGTGTGAGACTTACTGTAGAGCAATGTCTGTTTGAAGCACTTTACATGTACAAGTTTAGCTCGTTATTACTTGGTGATAATCTGTTGGAGACTTCTGCTAGAGAATAAGGTGAAACTGGGTTACCTTTAAAATCCCTTCATGAATACAAGATTTATTACCTAGTGCTTAATGAAAGGAAGTGAGGCTATAAGGATCAAGATGGGTTTTCCACACTCAAGGAGGCAAAATATGCAATGCTCTTCCTTTGGGGTTAGCATATACTTTTAAAGAAGACTTGTTATATTTTTCCAGAAAGGTTCATGTAAAATACATACAGATTAGAAATATTTCTGATATTTATTACCATCTTTCAAATCCTCTGTGAGCCTTCAAATATAGTCAAGTCCCTTCATTTTTTTTACTATCTAGCAAAATTACTTATCGGCCCATAATTAAGCAAGGCCCATAATTAAGCAAAGTAAGTATTAACTGGTCACAAAGTGGTAATAATACTGTTACTTTTCTTTTCTCTTTTACTTTCTTTCCCTTATTGTCTTTTTAACAGATGTTCAGATGGATAGTTACAAATCTGATCTTAAAATGAACAGTGTAACTGACTGTCTGGCGAATAAGTAATGAAAAATTTCAAAATCTGGGCAGCCTTGAGAGAAAAGTACAACAGGGTTTTGCTTGTGAAATGTTTGGAAACCACTGATCTATGGTCTACAAAGAATGTGCCTAATTTATTGTGCATTTAGGAGGAAAGAGAAGTATATTTAGATTTTCATAGTTTCAGAAAATGTCAAGAGACTATATATTTCCCCATTTAAAGTTTTACAGAAGGGAATTCCACAATGATTTCTTCAATTGCTAGATGCTTGCTTTTCCGTGCCTTCTACTTTTAGAAATTTCTACAGAGTATCTACAGAGGAATCTTTGTTTTACTTTGAAATGATTTGTTTACGTAGGAATCACTTCCTATTTATGTTCCAAATTTATCAAAAATTACAGTCTGAGTATTTTTAGTTAAATTAGAATAAAATTCATAAATATCATAATAGCCTTAATTCCATGTTACTGAAGTATAATTGATATTGAGAACAAATTTGGGATATGAAGGAAAGTATTATATGCAATCATTTTAAGTTCTTTCCTCACTATTTGTGGATGTTATTTAATTGCATTATATATGTTCTCTTTTATTATTCATTCCCATCTATTATTAACTATACTACATTCTTTAAGTGGTACTAACACAGTCTCTGTTAGAAAAAAAGGGTTTTTTGTTTGTTCTTTTTAAAGATACAAGAGTCCCATTGAAGGAATAGTTACTCTATCTCTTCCAGTCTTGTGATAGTTAAAAAAAACTTTTTCAAATGTAGCTATATGTTGAGATTCACAGACCTTTGGGAGCCAGAATATTATTTGTAGCTGATAACTAAGACATTAAAGCTGCAATTCCTTATGTAAATTTTAGAATGACGTGAATTGAACATTTTTTAAAAAATGCTTTAAGATATTATTTTTTAGGTTAATTTCTTTTGGGTTATACATTTTTACATGTATATATTATGGAATCTAAACAAATGTCCGCGGCTTCGTGCTTTATTTCTGATCTTCATTACCTCAGCTGTTTAAAACCCTTTGATAGAATTAGCGGTCTGGTCTGGGAGCTACACTGCGCTCACTCAACCTGAACTCTAGCCTGGGGCGGTGGAGGTGGGATAGGAAGTATTCTCCATCTCTTTCTCAGAGGTGTGGTTCTGTTTACTTTGGAAAGAAAAGATACAACTATCTCCTAAAGTGGATTAGGCACGGCAAGACAAGATGATACATTTGCACTATAAACTCAAGCAGCTGTGAGAATGCAGTATGTGTGAAATTTCTTACCTTCTTAAAAATCTTGATAGAGTTGTAGCTAAGCTCTTAACAGTCAAAAAACAAACTGCCAATGAAGTTTATTTTCTTTTTTGCTGAGTTTTCTGGACCATTGTTCCGCTTGAGGGGCCCTGTTTGTTAGTTTTGGCTCACAGGCTTCTCTTCCTTTAGAGTAAACTCAACTAAGGCACTTGTAAGGCACAGTACTCCAGGGCTGCCACAGTTTATTCAGAGCGCAGACGAAGCAGAATTCAAGTGCGTGACTTCCTGTCTCAGGAGGGTGACCACTGAGGGGTGTGTATCTGTAATGTAAATATGTAATTGATTTTGTGGAAAACTGGGACATTTTTGTTTGTTCTCATAAAAGGTTCCTGCTAGAGGTTTTATTAGAAAGTTGGCCTTTTCTGCTGTGACTTGGATACTGATCTGATTTTCTGCTTTCATGCCCCCTTTTTAAAAAATTTAAAATATTTAATTCAACATTAACTGTGCTTACAAGCTATACAGCAGAATAAAATCACATTACAAACATTGTAGTATTAGATTTTATCACCATTTATTTCTTCTACCCTGTCCAGGGATTTCTTCATGTTCAGTAGAACTAATTTGCAGTCAGACATTGAGGTCTTCTAGAAGGCCAGCAGGCTCCAGAAATTAATTTATCCAAATAACTGATCCCTCCTAGGCCAACCATAGAGGGACACCAAAATGGTCTAAGAAGGCAGAGCTTTCCTTTTGAAGTTTGGAATGTTTTGACTGACTTGAAACAGGCGGCTGGAATGAAAGGATAATTTTCAGTGACCCAGGGGATTTTTTTTGCCATTTTCAAATATTAGGTAAAACAAAGAGAAATTGCTTGCTCTAATTTAGAAAGACTTAGTAATCAGGAAGGCAACCAGACTAAGAATAAAGTTCTTATTTACTAAACCCAGATTTCTGGGAAAAATAAAAATTATGCTCTCAAGAAAAAAAAAACTTAGAGGGATATATTTTTCTCAACATATCTATTTTCATCACCTGTATTTTAATTTACTTTCTTAATATTTTTAAAAGAACATTAATTACTTTCATTTAATGCCATCTAAAAACATTGCTGTATTCCAGCCTTAATTTTATCAAACAAACAGGAGGTTATAATTTAAAATAGCATACTATACTAAATTAGCTTCTCGGAAACAGGAGATATTTCCTATTTGTCTAATTTCCAAGAAAAGATATTTAAAGCTATTAGATCTTTAAAGCAAACTGTCACGTGAGTTGAAACACTTGACCATCCAGGTGTAACAAACATTTTTTGACTGTCAACCTACAAGAAGAGATCAAAGTCATTTTGAAGAGATTTCTTCCTCATATTGTAGATAAATATTCCTTGTCATGGAAAAAAAATAACCTTTGTGTTTTTAGTGATGCACATAGACAAAAATAGGGGTTGGTAACCGCAGAACTGTGTGATAAGATATAAATTGGAGATACAGTACTTTATACATTTATGTAACTATGGTACAAATATGGACTTTTGTAGGATTATTTAGGAAAAAAGTATTATTGAATCCTTTTTTCTAATAATTTCCTAATAACTTAATTTTCTAATAGTAATTAATTTCCTAATAATTTAAAGTTCAGGATTATTTATGAACTTGGGCTTTATTTTACTGTTTTAGAAAATTATGGAGTCATTTTTGTGAAGCCATAAGTATGCCAATTTTATTTCTGGCAATTGTTCATTCTTTCAAATGATGAAGTATGTACTAAATTAATTTGAAAAAGAAATTCAATCTTTCTTTTGATTTATTTTCAAAGTTGATGGGTTGTTTTTGAACTGGGTTAATTGGTACTCTGCATTCTCATGGATGAAAATTTCAAACCTTATTTCTCCAAGTTTGAGTTTTACTTTTTATCTCAGCTTCTTATTTGATTAACTGTCCTTGCAAAGTCATAGTACATGGTAGATAGATGGAAAACTTTTGAAGTCAATGTTCTAAAGGAGGTGGCACTTACCTTATTCCTAAATCTTATAGACTGGAAATAGCATTGTCCCTTTACCTTTGTATCATGTTCAAGTGGTTTTTTGTTCGTCTGTTTGTTTGTTTTGCTACTGAGATTCTGGGTAGAATATGTCAGTGCTTTATAAGTTGTAAGAAATAGGCTTGAAAGGAGAGGAAATTGAGAGCTTTAGGTAAGGGCTGATTTAGGCCAGCATTGTTGATGAATTTTGGAGGGAAAGTGGGTTAAACTCTCTTTTATAATAAGATGTAAGACTTTATGTAAGTCTTTGACAGAGATTTGAGAAATGTGTGTAGCTGGAAATATAGGAAGACATTTGGTGACTATGTTTGCTTATATTAGTTGCTGTGGTTTGGATGTTATTTCTCCCCTGAAGGTGCACATGTTTTGGGGGCTTTGTGTTGTTGGAGGGCATACTAGAGGGTAATAAAGTGATTGTAATAAAAAGAGCAAGACTGGGCCCTCCCCATTTTCCAGCTTCCTACCTCATTGTATGATCTCTACCTCTCAAAAACACTCCTGTCATGATGCTGTCTGCCATGTTGTAGTGCAGCTAGGTTGGACATTAGGAGAGATGGGACAGATGGAAACACTCAATCTTGGACTTTCAGCTTCTGAAACTATGAGCTAAATAACTCTCTGGTCTTTATAATCTCATCCTCAGATTTATGGTTTGGATCAAAATATCCACCCAAAAGGCTCATGTGTTCAGAGGTGGTGCTTTGGAAGGTGATTAGATCATGGAGATTGTAACTCATCAATGGATTAGCCCAGCTATGAGTTCATAGCTGAATGTGCTATTAGGAGTTGGGGTCATCTTGGAGAAAGGTGGTTACTGGTGTACAACTTGGGAGGATATAGTTTTGTCCCTGGCCCCTTCTTTTCCTTGGGTTTTTCTTGCTCTCTATTTCTGGTATGCCATAAGGAAAGCAGCTTTCCCATGAAATAGCCATGCTATTTCTTCCTTGGAGCTGGCAGACTGCAGCCTGAAACCACTCAAAACATAAGCAAAAAACCTCTTTCCTTCTTAAGTTGTGTATGTCAGATACTTTGTTCCAGCAACAGAAAGGTGATTAGTACCCTCAGGTATTTTGTTATAGCAATAGAAAACAGACTAATACAACAGTGGAGTACAGAAGACAGTATCCCCTAGAGTTATAAATCTATTGAGCAATGAGAAAAAAATAGAATTTCTAATATTTAATTTCTCACTTTTGAAAGTATATTTCTTGTACATGTCATATAATATGTAATGTATTATTAAAGCACAATTTGCATATAATATGTTGAGTGATGTAGTGAATTCTTAAAAATATTATAGTAAAAGACACATTGACATTTACCTCTCAACCTACTCTTCCTCATTTAAAAAACACACTTTGATCATTCTTGCCACTTTCTGAAGCAGTTCTGGGGGTCCTTTTCGTGGGTGTCTTTATGAAGTATGGTCAAAGATGTGGTGAATGCTGTTTCCAAGTGTGATCCAACAGAAAGGCAGGCTTGTAAAAACATTACAGTGTGTCTTCATCCACTTTATTCACCAGATCTGGTACTACATGACTTATGGCTCTTACCCAAAGTCAAAATGACCATAAAAGATAAACATTTTGTTTTACTTTAGGCTATCAAGGCATACATGACCGTACAACTAAAGACAAGAAAGAGGACTTCCAGAGTTGTTTCTGAAAGTTGAAAGAATGGTGGTATAAGTGAGTTTTAAGTGAGGAGGAATATTTTAAGGGAGATTAATGGGAATGTGTCTTTTACTGTAATAACATTTTTAAAAATTTGGTATTAACTGTATTTTTTATCACATACATATCTTTGAATTTTTACTAGTGAAAATTTGTGGTTAAACATTTGGAAACTGCTGGTTTTGACAATAGTTGTCATTATATACTTTATCTTGCATATTTTTCATTAAGAATCAGGGATTGTACATGTTGACTAGAAATCTAAGAAACTGAAAGATTATATCCATGAGTAATAAATATGTAAATTATCATTTTGAAGACATGTCAGTAATACTTTTCTCTATATTCTGAACAACATGTCTCAGTGGGGCTTGATCATCTTTTTCTTTAAAAATATTAGTCATTTGCTTAAAATCACAGTAATGTGAATGTATGTATTTTAAATATTATCATATATTTGCACATAACAATAAAGACCATTGGGTAAACGGTAACTGATCTTTGTTTGAAATTGTATTAGTGAACTTTAGGAACCATTTTGAACTTTATAAACTTAGTGTACCATTTCTTCTCAGCATTCAGAGGTTTATCATTTCTTTTGGTTTGAAATTACTATTAATTTGACATATAGATAAGTAATACTGTTTATTTGGTTTGTAACAGAAATCTTAGGAGGGTAGAATGCCTCTTCAAATATTTAAAAAATTTTTATGTAGATAAAGAATTTGCCTTAATAGATTTGATTGCAGAAAATACAGGATCACAACTTCAGTTTTGGATACTTTAAAGGGTTTCAAAGCTATCCGGGTGATTTATATAGACCTTTGAAAATTTGGGTACCGATTTCTGGAGTGGCATGGTCAAAAAGTATAGATTTGGTAATATTCAGCAAATAGATGATATTGAAGCCAATAGATAAGGTAACCTAGAAAAGGGCCAAATGAGAAAAGAGTTAAAAGGGTATCAGAGGCAAGGAGAGAATGAGAATCCAACTATAAGAACTGAGCTTCAGGTAGAGGTATAGATCACCCAGAGACAAGATTGTTTCAGAGAAAAGAGTAATAAATGGTGCCAGGTTCTTGTGAGGGCTTAAGTTAGATAAGTAATGAAAGATATACAATGAGTGGGATAGTAATAGTCCTAGAAGATTGAATGAGATGGTGCCAGGTAAAATCTAGGTTACCTATGTTGACAAATAAAAGGAAACTAAGGTACTGGAGATACAATACTGCATTGAGATTGAACTAAGCTTTGTAGAAGTTTGGCTCAGTAGGAAGTCAGGGCCAGGGTGTAAGGGAGATGAGGGACTGAGGGAAGGCTTTTGGAGGAGAAGGTACTCAGGCACAGTCAGTCATTGAGAGGCCTTGCATTCATTCTCTGACCTTTACCTCCTGTACTGTCACTCTGTCTCATGTACAGGAAGCTCTGTAAACAGCACAGCCTTGGAAGAAATGGGAGAAACACAAGGAAGTCTCTATTTTTAGCCATACTGTGCATATTTATATCTGCAAGGTAGCAAATAAGTATTTATGTGACACTGGACGAGGATCACCTTGTACAAACTCTCATGTTCTGAAAGCCATACTTTCCTCCTTGGCATCATATATTCTCTGCCCACTTCTCTGCCTACCAAAAGCCCCTGCTTCCTCATAGTATTTTGAAGCCAAAGGCCAACCCCTTTGTGAAGTCTGCCTTGGTTACTCCAACTAGTTGTCATCTGTAGGCTTAATAGCCCTATTATGGCCCGGCCCTTAGTCATAAAGTTGATTCATGACTAACTGTTTACAAATTACTTGTTCAATGAACTGTGAATTCTCAGAGGATCACCTTGTTCTGTGTCTTGATCACTAGCCTATCATCCTGCCTCATAGCACTCAGTAGCAACTTAGTAATAGTACATAGGTAAAGGTATGAGTGAATGAGTGAAGTACTTGAGAAAAGAGAAGTTATAAGTAATAGGAGATGTATGAAAAAGCAGTCATTGTGAGTATTCATATTATCTTACTCATCTCTATATAACTATCTAAAGGCAAACTTAGTGTATAAAAACAGTTAATTGTTACAGGTGAGATTATATTTATACATTTGTTAATCCCTTTTTGTTCAAAGTAGGATACACTAAATTTATTATGTTCAACATTACTTGTAAAAGAAATTGGAATTTCAAAAGGGAGTTTGAATTGCAAAATGTCTTGGGAGTATTTAAAGTACATAATTATAGTTTAAATAGAGGCTATAATGTTCAATGAACTGTGTTTGAAAAGTTTTGTTGATTTTAACTCCTATTTTCTTTATCATAGTTGCTCCCCTTTAGAACTTCGTAAGAATCTTTAAAGCAAGTAGAATGCAAATTAGTGTTTAAAAAAAGACTTGGGTTAAGAAATGTTGTGCATAGTTTTCTGTTTCCCATTATTTATTTAAACAATACTAGACTTGGCACTTTCTTGTCCTTGCAATGCCCTGGTATAACCTTTACCAGTCATTAGGTTATTCCCTAAAGCTCAGGTTCAGTTGTCCTCTATATAGATTAAGAGCATTACTATGAACCTTAGTAGTTTTTGAGCTGGGTTTAACTGCAAATTTTTATATAGCAGCAATTGAGCACTGTTTATGGTAAAAGGATAAATGTGAAGAATTCCTCTTAGTGTTGAGAGATTAGGATGCAGAGGATTGGAAGGGAGTGAAGTGTGCCTTTGAGATCATAAGAATTGGGTTCTCATTTTGGCATTGTCACTGATTAGCTATGTGACCTCCATATCGAGTTACTTAGCTGGCTTTGCTCCTTTGACGAATAAGATAATAAAATTTCATGGAGTTGCAAAAACTGCATAATGTAGTGTTAGGTATATGGTAGCTACTCAATTAACATCAGTCTACTTCCTGCAAGATAATTTTGTTCTGCTTTCTTTTGCCATACTTTAAAAACATGTAACTCATTATCTTATCTTACTTACCTTGCTACTAGGAAGGAAAATCTGAGGCAAATTTAGAGCTGGTTATTAGGAATTGTCTTATTTCAGATCTTAGTATAATTCTTTTTCTACTTTGGTCTACTTTTATGCCTTTAGTTGTACTTAAAAGACTGCAATTTCTATAAAAATAGTACACTAAAAATAAAACTTCAAGTGCTAAAATAAATCATTTTTTTTCTTAAATTCTTTTATTGGTACATTTTAGGTATACAACACATTTACATTTCTCATTGGGAACTTGTACCTTTACATGATGCATCTTGGTTCTTATTTTTTCCCCATTCCCAGCCCTCCCTTCATGCCCTCCACCCTTCCCTATTTACAAAGACTTTATTTCCGTTTTTTCCATTTCTCATCATTTTTCCTTTCCCTTCTTTCCTTTCCCCTGCCCCTCCCACTACCCCTACCCCTTTGGACCTTTTCTTCCTATTTTGCATTTTCGATTATTCATTCTAATCATTGGTACATTTTAGGTATACAATATAATGACATTCATCATTGGAAATTTGCACCTTTACATAATCTCTCTTGGTTCTTATTTTTCACCCTTGCCCAGTCCTCCCTTCAACCCCTCCATCCCTCCCTATTTACAAAGAATAAATCATTTTTAAAATGAAGCAAAAGAAAAACCACCACAAATTCAACTATTCAGAAATAGTCATGGGTAGTACTAAGTATATACTATTTCAGATTTTTTATTTATATGTACATATGAAAATAATTAATAGATAGATCATACTATAAATATTTTAATTAAAATGTTTCATTTTATTTTATTATAAAGGACAAACCTAAAGTAAGCTAAAGAATTGCTGAACTTCAGGAAAATGATACTCTTACAAGTAATATTAATTTATAAAAAGACAATCAGAAGAAGAAAAGATGCATATGAAACTATTAAGTAAGGAATATATTTAAGCCACTCATATCAATACTGGACAGAGTTGACTATTTGATATAAAAGCTGAGGATATTGACCCACTTCTAATTTCCTCTTTCCCATCTTACATTTTTTGTTAGTTACAATCTTATGATATCATCAGGGTTTATAACAGTCTTACAAAATTCTAATGGTAGTTAAACCTAATAATTTTCTGCTATTTCAATGAATCCAAAGTTTGCTGCCATTCATTTTGTTTGTTTTGAAATTTTTAGTAATTTTTTTCAAGAAGTGCTGTTTTCCTAGATTTTGTGCAAGTTTAGGGCTGGGAATTTAGCTCAGTGGTTTCACCACCTGCTGCACAAGCGCAAGGACCTGAGTTCAATCCCCGGTACCAAAAAAAAAACTCAAAGTAGATTTTGTGCAAGTTTGAGAAAGTCTGTTTGTTATTTTCTTACTAAAAAGGTAACTTGGAAGGGTACAAGTTCATTGGAACTCATTTTTCCCCTTTAACTTTTCAGATCTCATACTAAAGTCCTCTGTTACTACATGTCACTGTGTAGGATGAGATCAACTTGATTATTCCAAAAAATTAGACTCTTTTCTCCTTCTTAAAGTTTAATATCAACACATACTTGGGGATTGGTTTCTCTATATCACTATTTGTCTTTTTTGTGGGATATGGCATGTTTTTTAAAAACTATATTTTGTATGAAAATTTTACTATGGTTATGTTAATTTGGTGTGCCTTTTTGATTGAAAAGTTCAAGTGTAGATCTCAAAAAAGATTTCGTTTCAGTATATATTAACATTTTGTCTGTTTCATTTACTCAAATTCTCTGGATGTTTATTATGCTTATATTAGGAATTTTTATCTGTTCTCCATATATCTTTTATAAAGTCAGTTTTTAATTCTTTTCCATTTTGTCTTGAATTATTTTCTCCAGCTTCTCTTTGGTGTACCTGACTGTTTAGCTCAATTCATCCTATTTGTTTTTGCTTCTGTTCTAGCTATTATTTTGTAATGTTCATAGTGTTCTGTTTTTTCTGGAGCTCTAACTGCTCACTTTTTTGGTTTTATGTTGTCTTGCTTTAGCTTTCTCTTTTTTCTTTAAGACCATGACCTATAATTTATAAATTTTAAACTTTTTTCCTAAACTTTTTCCCACTTCCTTGCATAATGTCTCTAGTGACAAGTGTAGCTCTGGGCTATCGGCATGTTTGTGAAATTCAGCTTTGAACTACAGCGAGTTTAGAAGATACATACTATCATTCATGAAGCCACTCAGGAGCACTAAGAGAGCCAGTGATTACTTTTGATAAATTGGGATTGGCATTGTACAAAATGTGCATTCTCTTACATTGAGTAGAAATGCTTAGACTCTGTGTGGCATTTTCTGGATTGGAAATAACTTTCACATGTATTATTTGATTATACTTAAATATAAGTAACTAGGAAATGTGACCTACTTTGTATTTTTGAGAGGACTGGATTTTTGGGGAATGTGTATATCTCGGTCATGGTCACCCGACTGGTTAACCAGGTCTTAGACAAGTGGAACCAATAGCAAAACTCATCTCTGGTTCCTAGTTTGCTGGTGTTTTCCTCCTCCTACTTTGCTGCTTGTGTTGGTATAAAGATGATATTTAAGATTATTGTATTAAATGTGTAAACTGACCCCGTCCATATTTTATTCATTCCTAAAGTTTGATTTATTAAGTGATAACAGAAACAATAGTTATAAGTGAAGCATAGGGCATGGAGTTTAGAAGAGGTCTAATGGCTTAATAGCAGGCTACCACTTCTCTTCCCTATAGGTAACTTTGATTCCTATTCTGCACCTTTGTGCTGATTCACCATTGGTGTAGTCAGCCATGCTATTTACTCTTCCCAGAATGTGCTGCTAATCTTACCTTGTTTTGTTATACATAAGAATAATAACCCTGTAGATCATGAGTGTCCAGTCGTTTGGTTTGCATGGCTGCACTGAGTGAAGACGAATTGTCTTGGGCAGCATATAAAATGCATAATATAATTCATAGGTGTAAATAACAAAACTGCCTTTTAATATTTTGACTTACTTTGTTTTACAATACATTGAGCCTAGGTTTAATAATTAAATAAGAAATTTTACAAGTCTATTTAATAACTGTAAATGCCTGTCTTCATAGGCACACACTTGCATATGTAGGTTGAAATAATATTATCAGCAATTGCTGCATTTTACAAAACACATTGCGCAGATGCACCTAACATCTGATACATTCAAGTTTTTATTTGACTGATTGTGGTGAGTGTAGGTGAGTACACTGCATCTCAGTTTCCTTTACATGAACTTTCCTTGTCTTTATGCAGTACACACTCATATACCATGCAGTTGAGTCATGAAAAATATAACTAAGTATCACATAATAAAATTAAAAGGCTATAATCTTGTGGGGCTGTATTACTAGCTATCCAGGGCGTATGCAACCTGTAAATCATGGGTTGGACATACCTTCAGGGTAGATCATTTTCCTGGAGTTAATTTCTACTCATCAAAGCAAAACAAACACTAAGCTTTAGCTGATGCATTTCTTTGAGGAGGTGTTTGGTCCTAGCCCCAAAAGTCTGCCAGCTCCCTCTACATTGCTATTACCGTCCTGTCTTATTGCCATGGAACAGTTGATCTTGCTCATCTCTTCCTTGAGCTTTTAGGTTCCTTTGGATGAGAGAATCATATCTGATTTAGGTTTTTCAATGCTGCAATAGCATAAGTAGTAAGAACATATCTACAGAAATGAGAAATGGATCAACACATTGCTAAGTTCAGTTTGCATGGGGATGTGTTGAAGTTTCTCAATGACTTTATATCATCACTTTCAGTACTATAAATTCATCTTTTATGTATTGGACAGCTAGAAGAGATTAAGGGAGGAAGACTCCATAGTAGTAGGTGTGATATGAAGATGAAATCAACTAGAGTCAGTGTAGCTAGAAAGGAAAGAAATGAATAGACACACAAAATACTATAAAGAATGACAGCTCTTGATGAGTGATTAATGCGAAGGATGTCTCTCCTCATATGGTTCATCAGACTGAGAAGTCTTTTCTCTCATTTTCATGAGAGTTCTTTAAATTTTATCCATTTTTATGTCCAGTTCAAAACCTATTATCAGTCAGTATTTGCTGTATGACAAGCCAGTTCAAAAATCTCCGTGGTTTCCAGCAACATGCCATGCTCAGGTGTCTACAGGCTGCCTGGCTCAGCTGCTCTCAACTGGGCTTGCTGGCACCTGTGTTTCAGGCTGGGGTAAGCTGGGATGCTTCAAGGTTGCTTTGCTTCAGATCTATCTAAGTCTCCATGGTTCTCCATCCAATAACTACAGATAGTGGCATGAGTGTAAAAAATGACCACATTTAAAGTTCTACTAGTATCACTTTTAGTAACATTCCTTTGGCCAAAGCAAGTCACAGGGTCAACCCCAACCTTCATAAAATAATACTGTATTTAATTATACATCAAAATAATAAATAATTTATACTGTGAGGGGAGGGGAACATATTACTAGACAACAATAACCCAAAACATCACCCCATCTTATATGTGATACCTTCAGCTAGAGGCAATGACGTTTGCTTCGGACTTTCCATAGTGCTCTGTTTGTGAGTAGCACTTTCTACTATGCATGATTTAAAATATTGGCTCTTTAAGGCAGGAAATGATTTAGTACTATTAAGAGATACGACAATCTACTCTCCAGTGAAGCAGATGCAGATGTGTAATAAAAATACCATTTGCAAAAACCTTCTCTAAGTATGTTCTTGAAATAATAACACCATTCTTTGTATGTATTTGTGTGTAATTATTACATATTTCTAGACATATCACTATTGAAGCATATAAAGATATCTACTTTTTATATTTTATTGGCATATTGGCTGAGTAGTAGTTTGAACTTTACATTAAAGGTACTGGAAGTCAAAACATATTGAAATTCACTCAAAAAGGAGCCTATTACTCTAGTGCCAAAGAATAAGTTTTCTGTGTTTTGGAGATTGCAAAATTCACTTCTAGACAGGTAATTAAGATATTTTAGGGATGGTTTGCTTCTTACATAAGCATATTTTCTAAAGTAGCTTTACTTAGAAGCCAACTATGTACTTATTTTTCTATGAAGGTATTTTCTAAAATAAATAATTTATTTCATAAATTATAAAAAATTGACCTTAAAAAGGCTCATTTTAAAATAAAATATTTATGGAGGTTGTTTGATTAGGCTACTTCCAGAAAAAAATCATACATTTGTTTACTTTAAGAAGCAGGACAGGGCTGAGGATTTAGCTCAGTGGTTCTGCCGCCTGCCTCACAAGCTCAAGGACCCGAGTTCAATCCCTGGTACCAAAAAAAAAAAAAAAAAAAAAGAAGCAGGACAAAGTATACTGTTATGAGAAAATATGGTATAATAATATAATTTGGCCAAATTATTTAGTGAAGTAGAATAAAGGTAATGAAAATCTATTTTCTCTGGATGACACTTGTCTTAGTCAGTCTGGACTGCTAAAGGAAAATACCATACATTAGTTGCTTATAAACAATGGAAGTTTATTTCTCACAATTCTAGAGGCTGAGAAGTCCATGATTAAGTTCAAAATAGGGCCGGGGATTTAGCTCAGTAGTGCCATGCCTGCCTGGCAAACGCAAGGTCCTGAATTTGATTCCCAGTACCAAAACAAAAACAAGATCAAGATAAAGTGTCTGATGAGAGGCCATTTTCTGGTTCATAGATGATGCCTTCTAGCTATGTCTTAATATGATGGAAGACATGAATGAGCTCCCTTGGGCCTGTTTTATAAGGGTACTAATTTCAATCATAAGGATTTCATTCTCACTACCTAATATGAACGGTAGGGTGGATTGTCAACTTCATTCTCTTTGAGATCTGTCCAGGGGATTAGTGAAGCACACTTCCAAGTGTGTCTGAGTGGGTCATGGAGGATGGCCTTGGGCGGGCCTATGCCTGGTTCCTCACCTCTTCCTCTTTGGTAATGTTTTGTTCTATGGCAGTGTTCCCCAGCCACAATGAACTAAGCAACTTTGCTCTGTCAGAAACTTCTAGCATGATGTTTCTGCCTTGGAGCCAGCCATCCATGGACTAAATCATCTGAGACTGTAAGCCTAATTAAATCTTTTTGCCTTTAAGTTGTGGTTGTTGGGTATTGTGTCTCAGCAAAGGGCAAGGTGACTGACACACCCAATCAACTCCCTGAAGGCCCCACCTATGGATACCATCATAGTGGTGATTAAGTTTTAACATGAGGAACATGTTAAGGGGAACCTAAGTACTTGGACCACAGCAAATTTAAACGGAGTCCTTTAAAAAAACTAGATTGCTTTAGTGTGTTTTGTATACTTAAAGTGTCACTAGACAGCTGAGGAAGAACACGAATAAGAGTGTTTCTGAATAATAGAGAGCAATAGGAATCCAAAGAAGAAACTGCAGAAGCAGAAACAGGGAGCAGATGGTCAGCAGAAACAGGTTTCCCACTTGGCTGGTGGATGACAGCAATAAGAGGAGGGTCTCTTTGGCAGAAAGAACATTTCCTAGCATATCACCTGAAACCCCACAAATCACATCACTTAAGCTGAAACAAACTTGACAAACTTGGCTAGAGCAGAGACTCATAGGAAGATACTGCATTCATAGTCATCTTATTTTAACTCAAATATATCTGTATCTATATCTATTCATATATATCTGCCATGTTTTGATGTTAATTCAACATCCTTTGAGGATATACCTGAGTCTGGAATTCAGAATCTTTCTGTTCCCTAGACCACACGACAAAAACATCTTTTTATTTCTTTTTTCTATATAAAAAACAAAATAAAACAAAACCCATTATACATGCCTTGGGCCGAGCCTGAAGATGGTCTTTCACCTCCTCCCTATTCCCTTTCCCCTCCCTACTCCCTTTCTCCTCCATAGATTAGAGAGTCAAACAGGTCTGTTTGACTAAGATTGTAGACCCTGGATGGCACAGCCCCAGCAGACAGTTACATTGTGTATCCTTCCCTGTTCCCTTCCTGTGCGTGCCCTGATCACGAAACAATCATGCTACATTCTGCCTAGGCCACGTAGGCCATGTAGGCCACGTAGCACTATTTGGCCCACCTTCTTTTCCTGTTTGCCTTCCACTCTAAAGAACAAGTCGTGCTCCAGGTGGCCATTAGCTCCCGACAAGCTATGGTTCCACCTGGTTCCAAACTTCAAGAGTAGTTGTGGTTTCTTTGTTTCTTCTTCATCTCCTGCTGCTCGCTCCAGGTTTGGACCCAACGCTGTGTGGGTCTCGGCATATACACACTGTTATGCACCATGCTTTTAGCATTGGTTATATCTTGGAGATTGTTTCATGTCGTTAGATAGAATACTGCTTTGTTTTTTATAGTTGAATAATATTCCATTCAGTGGCTGTGGCATGCTGGACATGTAGAAATTTTCCAATATTTTCTTATCATAAAAAGTGCTATGGAAATAATAACCTCAGAAAAAGTAATCTCACATGTGAACAATTATATGCGAGGATAAATTTCCAGAAGTGGGATTCCTGGATCACACCAATAGATGCTATAACTGTTCATAGTTTACTGGGCATTTATTAGAGTCTGTGTTCTCTGCTGTTTTGCTGAGATTATATCAGCAAACTTTAAAATTTTTGTCAGTCTGTGAGGTAAAAAATTGTATCTCAATGTAGTTTTAATGTACATTTCTGTTAAGAGAGGAAATATGCATAATGGTTAAGACAGTGGAGCCGGGAATTCGGAATTAAATCCAGGTTCCACCACTTATCAGCTCTGTGACCCTGGGCAAGTGTCATAACTTTTTCTGCCTGTATATCTTCATAAATATACTTCAGAGAACAATCATAATTCATAATTGCCTTGTGTTAATATATGTGAGGAGCTGGCCTAGTGCCTAGTACATAGTACATTTAGGTTCTTGTTCCTGTTGGTAGTGGAGTTGATACGAAGTTACATGTTTTAAAGTCAGTTATTCCTTTCTGTGAATTTCTAGCTTTTCTCCATATTTTCTATTATTGGTTGGTTTTTCTCCTAAGGATTTTTATGAACTTTTAACATGTGCAGATTAGCCCTTTTTGTATAATATGCTAACATCTGTTGCTAACATGTTTATATAATATGCACAGTCTGTTGCTTATCTTATATCATCGCCTCTATTTTTTATCCTGCATATTTTTGAGCATTTATGTACTTGAATTTATCAATTTTTTCTTATATGGTTTTGGGATTTTGATTTATAGGGAAGCACTTGAAGGTTATAAAGCAATTATCAACAGTGTTTTTCTCTGATACTTCTGTGAATTTATTTTTCACATGTGAGTCCTTGTTCCATTTGGAAATTATATGGCATAGTTATGGAAAATATTTTGTTTCCTTTATCAAGATATTTATCAAAGTGCTAAGATGAAATTTTAAAAAACAAGCAACCCTTTTCATTCTCAAAGTGCATCTTATGTAATATAATTGAATTGAAAAATTACAGTAACAAGGGTAGTTAGCATAAAAATCATCACAATGCCTGCCCTCTTGCAGTAAAGGTTAAGGACACACATCCTGTCTCGTAGGAAAAAAAGTACTGTCCACACTGAGATAAACAGACAAATAAAATCAGGGGCATCCTGTCTAACTCAGTTCACAAATTAAATGGAGCCTTGAGCTGGTTTTTCTAAAGTTTGGCTTCCTTTGCAAATCTTTGCAAGTTAATCTCTTTAATTTTCAAATTTTTTCACCTCTTGGTTTTCTTTTGACATATTTCATCATAGTGGTGCAGTTTTCATGCTCTGTATGGGAGTAAATAAAGTTTCCTCCTCTTTGCTCTCCATACTTTGGTACAAATAATAGAAAGGGGAGTGAGGAAGGGGTAGTAAAGCTGGCTGTGCAAATGGACTCTTCATTTTCTAGTTTCTGATGCATTTGAGGGACCACTATTTCAGGACTCATTGGACTGGATTCTTCAACACTCACACAAAGCTATTAGATCAGAAAAGTAGAGAATGCAGAGGGTGGAAAACTTTGCTGCTATAAAGGCATTCCTAAATTTTGTAGTCCTTTTGGACACTAAGGTAGAATGTGTCTTCTCCTATGTGGGTGGTCACTCTGAGAGTTGCCCATTCTTGTTGCAAGTTGCTAAGGAACGAAATATGAAGAAATTTAATCAAAGTGTTTATGTCAGTGGTGTCACTTCAAAATACAAGGTTTGGTTTTCAATTGTGACTTATTCTACGAGCAACATAACAGAATGTGCCACACTACTGTCTAGTTGGTCGTGGTTTTTGAGCCATTGATTTCTCACCTTGACTTGACCCGAATCACCAGGAGAAATAGCTCCAGACTTAGTGATTCTGCTGTGCTGCTAGGGCTGAGAACCAACACATTAATCTTTGTTTTATTTTATTTTTGTGGGAGACCCCATAGCAGAGGGCCAAATTCATGTTGCTTAAAGTGAGGTCTACAGACCATGGGTGTCAAAATTATCTCTGTTGTTAAAATGGAAATTCATAGATTCTGTCCCTGATTTATCAAAGCAGAGAGTCTTTAGAGATATATTAAAGTTTGAGAACTAATCTGAAAGTGGGTATTGGAGTATTTGTAAATAACAAATCCAATGAACTTTATTGTATTTTGTTTCTCCCTTTCTCTATGTTTTAGAAAGTCTACCTTATAGGAGATTTAGAGTGTATAAAAACTTAACTGTGATTTTTTATAGTAAAAGTAAACACCAAGGAGAGAACAATGAATTATTGGGTAGTTGTTTTATAAAGAAATTTGGTGGCCACCTTAAAATGGGATTTGAAAAAAATGTTTAATAGTATATCCCTATTATACATGTTTAAATATCCAGTTGATTACAAAATTGAGTTATTTTTAATGACTTAGGTAAAGCTCTTTTTTTTTGTTTTGTTCCAGTACTGGGGATTGAACCTAGGGCCTCATGCATGCTAGGCAAACACTCTACCACTGAGCTACATCCCTGGTCCAAGCTCTTTTGCAATTAAATGCAAACTGTGCATCACCAAGAAACTTCTAACAGTCAGAATTTAGTTAATTATTCGATTTCTAGAGTCTTGCAGTTTTAAAATTTAAATTCAAATTCTTAATAGTTATGGTATATGAAAATGTGATCTGTACTATTAGTCTCCCAATTAGAAAGAGATGCAGGATGAAACAAACACATTAATGCCTTCACTCCCTACAGGACAAATTTATGAAAAGCAGCATAAATAAAATTTTATTTAAGCCAAGAAGTGATCTTTTTTTTAATGCAAATGATCAATACAATTTAGGTCCATATTCAGAGGTGTAGCTGACAGTGGAAGATCCAACAAATGGAGAAACCATGGGGATGTGCAACCACCAGTGAAAGCTCCTAGAACATCACGACACACCTGGCTTGGAAGTGGAGAAATCTGGGCTGTGTTAGTTACTTTTCTCTTGTTGCTGAGACAAAATACCCAACACCCAAAGTTAAAGGGAGAAAGGTTTATTTGGCTTACAGTTCATAGAGGTTTCAGTCTGTATGTAATCAGCTGGCTCCAAGGCAGGGTGGCAGAGGGGCAACAGTTCATAGCAGTGTAAGACAGCAAAAGCAACAAGGGAAGGGGTGGCTCTCAATAGCATCTTCCTGGCCCCTTTCTCTTATGCAGATTACTTAGGGTGGGTAGCACTCACACCCTCAATTCTAGTGCCCCTGAGCCTAGCATTGCACCATGAATCAATCACACACTGTAATTCATTCACCTCTGAATAAGCCCTACCTAAGACCACATGAAGCTTTGGGGGCCCATCTAGACACAGGCCAGAACATGGGCTCCAGTTTAGGGTTCACTGTGGGTTATGGGAACATTAGATGCATCACTAGATTTTTCCCCTAGATTCAGATGGAAGAACAAGCGAAGGGGAGGGGGAAAAGAAGGAAAAGATAAGAAAAAAAGAGAGAATAGAAGTAAAAAAATGGAAACAAAGCTTTTATAAATAAGGAGGGGAAGAGAAATTGAAGGTAGAGGAGGGGAATGGGAAACAAAAGAAGCAAGCTATATCATGTACAGGTACAAATTCCCTTTGGTGAATGTTATCATGTATAGCTAAAATATACCAATAAGCTGGGGATTTAGCTCAGTAGTGCCGCTGCCTGCCTTGCAAACGCGAGGGTCCAGAGTTCGATCCCCAGTACCAAAAAAAAAATAAATTATATATATATATATATATATATATATATACACACACACACACCAATAAAAACATCCTTAAAAAAAGATTTAACCAACACTTAACAAGCTCTTAATATGTATCAGAGATTATATTAGGTACTTTGACAAGCATCTCTTATAAAATTAAGGGTACTGTTAGAAGGTTCCAGAATCAAGGGAATTTTATTGAGTCTGCAAACTTACAGTTCCAAGAGACAAGATTCAGTGCTTGTTGTACTATTTGCACACGCCCACAAACTAAGGACACAGTTCACCACCATTTGAGTTTAAGAATTATGTGAAATGTTTTCTTATCATAAGTAGTTAAGTGTACGCTATTTGTCACTTGCAGAAAAACTGACCTTTAGGCTGGATTTTTTACACTATGTGGAGCTTTCCAGCACTCTGCTGAAGGACATTATATTGACTGCAGCTGAGGCAGGGTTGCTATTGTTTTTCAGTGTCCATTTTCCTTGCAGAGCATGCTCTTTCTACTGTATAGTTCCAAAGTTATTTTAGCATCCAGCATGCATGGACTAAAGGTTTATCTGCTTTTCTTTACATAGATGTAGTATAAAATATGGGCTGGTTTATGCTTTCAATCATCTAAATTTGTCCAGGCATGATAGAAGATGCCATACAATTTTCTTTTGGTAGTTAGGGCTTTACTGACATAATTGCAACCCAATCACATTTCTAAGATAACTAGTACAATATGTACTTATATAATTCAAAGTTTCCTGCAGGATTTCAGGCAAATAATGACCATGTTTTAAATCATCTCGAAAACAGAGACTCAAGAGTGAAAGCACTTTTTTATCGTCTGTGTAAGATTGCTCTACGTAAATTTGTTTATTCCTTTGGCTTTTGACATTCTTCTCCCTAAGGGGTCCTACTTCCCTTTTATCCTAGACCTTGCCTCATATTCTGAACTATTCTTTTCTTTCCATCCTACCACCCAAGTTTCATGAGCCAAACTATTATCATGAAGTCTTATCAAGTGACTCAGAAGCTAATATAATTATTCTAGTATGCTAGTAAATGTAATGCAGGATGAATCATTACTCCAGATAATATATTTACATTTTAATTGTGCCCTTCTGGGGCTTGACACCAAGTTGAGGCCAAAGTGGGAATGTAAGAATAAATTAGAATGGGTAGACACCGAGGCCAAGATTTTTTGGCATGGTGTCTCAGCTTTCATCAAAGCACACTACTGAACATTTAGTTAGTTGGTCTAAGTTTGGAATATAAAGATTATGAAGGTTCATCTGAGGTAAGAACCCTATATTGCCTTTAAAGATCTTTATCTTATCTTTTATAGTAATAGAAATAAAGTCATCATAAAGCTGTCTGTGTACATTGTGTGTGTGTGTGTGTGCATGTGTGCATGCGTGCTCACACATGAGGGCCTGTAGATATATAAAAACTTCATGTTATCATCTGGATCACAGACTTAATTGGAAAAAACCTGTAGAAATTTCTGGACTGAAAGAGATGCATATATTTCTTGTTAAAGTAGTTGCTTACTGGCCTACCTCAATACTAATTCATGACTGGTGATCTTCTGTTTATTTGTTGTTGTTGTTGTTGTTCTTTGTATTTTTTTGGTATATATAGTACTCCAGAAACCTAGAAAGAGTAGGTAGGTTTAAAAGGAAGAACACTAAAACACTAATAGAAGATTAGCAGTAAAAGGACCAAGAAATGTTTAAATCAAACGAGGAGGTGCAACCAGTTTAAAGAAGGGATAAAAAAATAAAGAAAAATTATTCTGAAAATTCTATATGAAGTTATCTCCTCACTTTTGGGAATGGAAGTTGCTGATGACAGAGGTTTTAACATACATTCTGATTTCTATTTTCTTCATACTTTAAAGCTGATCTTTCAAATTAGATTTTTAAAAAATTTAAGGTGATTGCATTGGATTAGAACAGCTTTATTCATATACTGATATTCACACACATTTATCTTCAGATCTCCCCACTAGAGACATTGCCATAGATTCAGATGCCTTCTGGGCATCCCCTGTAAAAGGACATGGAGGGCTCCATTCAACATACAGTACTTGAAACTTACTTTATCGTGTATTTCTGTGCCATCCCCATCTACTCTGAGTCACCTTCCTGTCACTGTGACCAAATATACCTGAGATAATCATCTTAGAAGGAGGAATAGTTTGACTCATGGCTTCAGAGCTTTCAACCCACGGTTGTTTGACCCAGTTGTTTTGGGTGTGTGGTGGTACAGTGTCATGGTGGGAGCACGTGCCAGAGGAGGCAACCTGTTCACATCTTGGCAACCTGAAAGTTAAACAGAGCAGAAGAGTGCAGGAGTTCAGTACCCCCAGTAAGGGAACACCTCCAGGGACCTAACTTCCTCCCACTTGGCCCCACCTCTTAAAAGTTTCACCACCTCCCATAAGTGCCATAGCCTGGGAACCAAGCCTTTAATACATAGGACTTTGAGGAACATTTTAGCTTCAAGTTATAGCTCTGGGAGTCAATTTTAATTGTTCTCCCCTTCCCTCCTTTGTTTTAATCCAATCAAACAAATCCTAATTTTACTTTTAAAACAAATCTTGGTCCTCACTCACTGTCAACTGTCAAGTCCAGTGTAATTTCTTCCTTATATTTCCTTGGCTGCATTATTTTGGTAATTGCCACAATTATCTATGTAGCTCACTTTTGCCCCTTTCATATCTATCTGGCACATGCAGACAGAGCGATCTATCTAAAGGATAACTCTTGAAGCTGCAATACAAACCCCAAGGTTCTTGGCCTAAGAAGCTGCCCATGACCTGTCCATCTCATCCTCTCCAGCCACCTGCCAGCCTCATCCCAATATACTTTGTATTCCAGATTGAGTTAGATGCTCCACTCATGAATCTATTCTAGCCATGCCAGCCGGGTATTTAAATAAGTTGTTGACTCTTCTATAGCCTTCAGACATACTTCTGTTCATATCAACACCCTACCAAAAAACTCTTATCTCTTGGTGGTCAGACATTATCTTCCTCACTTTTATTTGCTCAGAGTAGCATAATGGTTCTGAGCCAGCCCTGGAATCATACTGCTTTAATCCCAGTGCTGTCATTTAGGAGCTGAGCTGCTTTAGTAAGATAAGTGGGAACTCTGCGCCTCCGTTTTTGCATTTGTAAGAGATACTAGTACCTGCTTCAAAGGCATTTAGGACATTATATGGCATAGACTAAGCAACCCATTGTTATATATTCTCATGGAGAATATACTCAGTATCTTACAAGACTGAAGGTATATAGAAAGAAGTCATTGCAGCTTGATTTGGTATGGGTCTACCTTTAATGGCGAGAACTGATTTGAGTCTACTTTTCATCATGCAGCTGAGTTTAAACATATGTGCCTCCCTGTATTTGTTATTTAGGGAGTTAGAGAAATCCTTAAGCAGTGGGGACTCCCAGAGCCTACACCATTATATCCATTTGATTTAGTACCCCAGTGTTTTTGATGTCTGTCCTGTCCTCTGTAGGATCTGCTTCTCAGGCAGAGCAGGCTGAGGACACTTTGTCTTGATGAAGCTTGTTGGATAACCTTTACCTGGTTCCTGTGTGGGAGGATAGTGGATGGTCTCCTCAGGAGGATATTCCCAGTTCATGGCTAGTAGTGATATGAAGATGATGGACTTGTGGAGTCCAAGAAGATTCATTCCTTTTTTATTCATTTTGCAGCTCTGCTCAAGAAACCAGTATAGTCCCCAGTAACTTACTGAAGTGACCTTCCAGAGTTCTTCCCCTATATTTTACCATAAACATAGATTACATAGACCTGACAGAGGCAGACATTGCTTGCCTGGCTGCAGAACAGGCCCTGCCGGTCCCTGATGCTTCATATGAACCTCACATGTGGAGAGAGATCCTGAGTTGAGCTTGTCCAGCCTTGTGGTCTGGAAAATAGAATATGATTCAGTAGTTAGTGCTTGTGAGCATTATGTCAATTGAATGATTGCTGCCCTTGGAACGGATGTTGTCATGGTTTCCCATGCCATTCTTCCTCTTTTACCCACCCTCTTGGTTCGTCTGAAAATATTAGCGCTCAGAAGGGTTCTGAGATCAGGTAAATCAATGGGGAAAAGAAAAGCCTAAAAAAAGTAATTCTACCCTAAATATGAGAGCACTTTCATGACAATATGCAATAGTTCCCTGATGGACAATGTGATTGTATTTCTTAAGTGTTTCATTAATTAATTTTAAATTGACAGTAAAATTGTATGTATTTATTGTGTGCAATCCATTGTTTTAAAGTGTACATAAACTATGGATTGACTAGCTAATTAGTAAATACATTAGTTCACATGTTTCTCATTTTGCATTGAGGATACTTTATTTCTTGGCATCTTAAAAAATACAATATATTGTTAACTATAGTCACCACATTGTACAATAGATCTCTTGAACTTATTTCTTCTATCTAATTGAAGTTTTATGTCATTTTATCAACTTATCCCCAATTCCCTCTGGCCTAACCTCCATTCTATTCTGTCTTTATAAAATCAGCTTTTTTTAGATTGCACATATGAATGAGATCATGCAGTATTTATTTTTCTGTTTCTGCCTTTTTTCACTTAATATAACATCCTCCAGGTTAACTCATGTTGTCAAAATGAAAAGATTTCCTTAGTTTTTTTAATGGCTGAATAGTACTCCGCTGTCTATATACACAATACCACATTTTCTTTATCCATTCATCCACTGATGGACACAGTTTGATTCCATTTCTTGGCTATTGTGAAGGGTACTACAAAAATATGGGAATGCAGATATCTCTTTGCCACTTTTATTTCATTTCCTTTCAAAATATATTCAGTAGTGGGGTTGCTGGTAGTTTTATTTACACATGGTAGTTTTATTTTTAATATTTTGAGGAATTTTCATATTGTGTCTCCCAATAATATTTCCATTCTCAACAACAGTGTGCCAAGGATTTCTTTTTCTTCACATCCTTGCCAACATTTGTTATCTTTTGTGTTTTTTATAATAACATTCTTAATGGAATTAAGTGGCATCTTATGTGATTTTAACTTACATTTCCTTGATGATTAGTGATGTTGAGAATTTTTTAAATATACTTGTTAGATATTTGTATGGCTTCTATCAATAAATGTCTAGTCAAGTCCTTTGCTAATTTTTAAGTTTTTTTTCTTATTATTGAGTTTTTTGTGTCCTTTTATATTTTGGATATCAACCCCTTAACACATAGCTTGCAAATATTTTCTCTCATTTTGTAGGTTATATTTTTACTCTGCTACTTGTTTTCTTTGTTATGCAGAAACTTTTTACTTTGATATAGTCCTGTTTGTCTAATTTTGCTTTGTTGCCTATACTTTAGAGATCATGTGAATGGATTTTAATTAGTGACCTTTCTACCTTTTTTTCTTATTTTTCTAGATGGTTTGCCTTGCTCAAAACGTGAAATAGGCAAAAAATGCGGGGTAGATATTTTTTTCTGGCTCTTGAGAATTTAATTAACCAACAATAATTGGTTGTAATCCACTGATACAGTTGTTTTTCATGTGGTAAAAAGAAAGTGTGGTAAAAGGATTGACCTCTGAAGAGTGTGTGGTCAAAGATTTAAATATAGAAGGTAAAATTTCGTGCCATTTTAAAGTTGTTGTAATTCTTTCAGGTCACCAAGGTACCATTTAGTAAATTAGTGTTGTGTTGATTAATTTTAATTCCAGAAGTTAGTTCACTGAATAAGGGAAATAGGCTTGAAACATTTTTTTAAAATGCTGATATAGTCTCTTTATTGGTGACTATAACTTGTAAATTACAGCATGCTTAAGTATTTTAATTTAGAAACAGAATAATCTGTTTTCCTATGAATATTTAACACAGAGCTATAACATTGCAGTTAGATATAAATAGAAATTACAGCTCATAATTAATTAAACAATTCAGAGATCCCTTCCTGTTTTACAGTCTGTTTTTGGTATTAGGGTATAAGCTGAGTGAATTAAGTGCAAAGACACATAATACAGTGATTTGCATAAGACTGCCAACAAAAATAAACCTGGATATGATTAAGGTTATGAAAATGGGCTTAGCTTAGCTATACAGGCTCATGGAAGCATGTGAAACAAGAACAATTGGATTCATGAACTGATTTATTACATCAACTGCAGGTGTTAAGGTTTATGTGAATTAGATTATCAGACTTGTCTCTACATATTTCAATTTAGCTATATGGCCTTTTAAATTTTAATTAGTATATATTTGCAGTATATAATGATTATATTTATCATGGGGAGTTTGTACATGCACATAACCCATCCTAATTTTTATTTTTTTGTCCCTTTTGCCTCCCATACCTTCCTCCTCCTTATAAAGAGCAAAATAAAAGATAGATAATGGAAGTAAAGAGATCTTTTTCAAATGAAAAGGGAAATAAGAAATGAGGGAGCAGGGAGGGAAGATTAGAAAAAGGAAGTTTTTAAAAAGGAGAGTGAAGAAAAAATGGAAATAGAGCTTTTGCAAATGGAAAGGGGAAAAAGAGTTATATGGCCTTTTTACAAAGAATTACTCACTGGATCATTTTCAAAAAATTAGACAGTGTCTTAATTCCTGAGTCTTAAAAGTTAATCTGAAAAAAAAAAAACAGAAAAAAATGAAAAAAAGTTAATCTGACTTAAAAATATAAGAATCTTGTTTGAGTTTTAATCATATCAAAATAAAACCAGTGTTTAGAAATAACTCTCTTTCCACATATAGCAGAAGTTTAGTTTTAGAATCTACAGTCAAGTGAACAAACCATTCATACTGCTTATGGGGTTATTTCTTTAGTGTGGTCTTCTGGCAGTGTTCTCTGTCTTGGGCTGCAGAAGAGGGAAGATAAGATAATGCCCTTATCCCGGGGCCATTTATATGTACTGATTATTGAATCATGACTGTCCTTGTTGATGATATACAGTCATGTGTCACACAGTGAGATTTATGTATGTCAAAGATGAACCTCATATACAAAGGTGGTCCCACACACAAAAGGTGGTTTTCCCAAGTGAAATCACAGGCATCATAGTTAAGTACAACCTATGATGTTCACATAGTGACAAAGTTGCCTAATGATGCATCTACCAGAACTTAGCTTGTTGTAAAGCAATGCATAATTATTCATAGTGTGTGTGTGTGTGTGTGTGTGTGTGTGTGAGAGAGAGAGAGAGAGAGAGAGGAGTTGTTAGGGGTTAATTATATTGGTCAGGGAAGAAAATGTAACCACCATAGAATGTTGACTGAAAACTCAATATTAAGATGCTAGTTCTTCCAATAATTCCTAGAATTAAATTTTATTGAATTCTTAAAATAAATTTCACATCAAATTAGGGCTATTGCCACAGTTCATTTTACTGTTCTTTTTATTTTGGAAAAAAATAATCACATCCATATTATAGCAGCAATTTTAAAGATTTCAAGCATTTTATTGCGAGAAAAAAAGATCTTTTATAGCAGTAAATTTTAGAGAATGACTAATGTTTATCTCCTTAATGTGTGGATTTTGCTTTTCACAGTTTCCTTTTCTTAAAAAAAAAAACCATACAAATTTTCAAGGTCATAAGCCTCAAGTTAGTGGTTTGCCAAAGTATGTTCTGTTTTGTGGCATCTTTAAAATGTACCAAAAATACTTATTAACTACTTAGGAGTTTGCTGTTTCCATGTTTGTAAATAGTACCATATTGCTCTGGCCTTAAGAGAAAGTATGAACCTTACACAAGTTTCAAAACTTAAGGTTCAATTTTTGTCTGTTAACTTGTTTAATGAATATTTTATTGAAGTTGGCTTAAAATATTCACATATGTGTTTCTCATGCTTAATTCTGTTATTTACAGAATGTTTTCCTTCTACATATTTTAGATTATAAATGCTTGACTTAAAGCAGCTGCGTATTCACTTCTTTTCTAATCCTTGACATGTAAGCCTTGCTCTAGGCCCTGTCTTCATTTACCTTTCACCAGATTTCAAATGTGCAGCATTTTTCTTGCAGTTTTAAAATTGAGGAAATTAGTCACAAATGTTATATGGTAACTGCAGTTATTCGTCTACTTTCCTTAAAATTGTTTTACCTCTGTACTATATTTGAAAGAATATGATTTTGGCTATAAGATACGTTGCTGAGACCATAAGTGGAATTTGAATACACAAGTAAACAGAATTTATCTTAATAACCTATTGTTCATTTTGTCTTCATTTAAATAATATACCATTATTGTTACATTGTTGAAATTGCTTAAGCCAATACTTTGGTTAAATGGAGAAGAAGATGCATGATCTAAATAAACATAGGAGCAGAAATCTTAAGAAAATTAACATTGTATCAGCGTGAAGAATTTCTTTTTACAAGGAACCAACATATTTTATATTTTTAATATTGCCTTGCAATTTTGTTTTTCTAGGATTTATTTGCATCTATGAAAAGAAGTACAATTAAATTTTATGTCTACACAGTCAAGATATGAAATTATATGCACAACAATTATACCTTAATATACTAATGGTAATTTGTAATAAAACAAGGTTAAAATTGAAATTTATTTTGAAATTCTCCATACCTGATATAATCAAATCCTTTGTAGACCAAAAAAATGGCTTTTTTTCCAGTACTGAGAATTGAACCCAGGGCTTTTTCACTGAGCTGCATCCCTGGGATTTTAAAAAATATTTTCATTTTGAGACAAAATCTTGGAAAGTTACCCACCCTGTGCTCCAACTCATAATCCTTCTGGGTTAGCCTTCCAGAGTGCTGGGGGGGATTGTATGTTAACAGGCAAAAGGGCCTCTTGAAATGATCCAGTTTTTCACTGTGTAAAGTTTCACTTGAGAGAGCATAATGTATAATATATAATGAAATTCAAACTATTTAAATGCTCAAAAGAATGAACAAATTTTTGTTGTTTAATGGAAATAAAGTTATATTTACATGTGGGGTTGAATAAGAAAGACTTCAGAAAGCCTATCTGACAGTTTTCTATGAGCAGTTAATTCCCCTTGGTGTGTTTTGTTTTGTCTTGTTTGTTTTGTGGTACTGGGAATTGAATCGAGAGCCTGCATACTGAGCTATATCCCCAGTCCTTTCAACAATTTTTTTCTGGGAAAGGGTTATGCTAAGCTGCTAAGATGCCCCCGTGGGGCTCAAACTTTTCATCCTCCTCCCTCAGTCCAGAGTGCTGAGATTACAAGTGCGCACCACCATGCCCAGGTCTCCTCTGGTTTTTATGTGCAGGGGAGAAGGTACTTCTCTAACTCCAGATTCCTTAGAGACAGTTTTACCATTTTATACCAATGGTTGTTATATTACTATATGCATGATAAACCATACTGACATAATTCCAGGTGTTTTAATTGTTAAGAGCATGCTTTAGCCATAGAAGTAAGACAATGAGGCTGGCTGGATGAAAGGACAAGATAGTGAGAGAGGAAGAGGCACACTTGTTCCTAAAGGACAAATATATATACACTGGTATGAGTACTAACTTTACTGGGAGACTCTTGGAAAGGCGATTGAATTATAGGAGTGCTGTATTCACCAGTGGACTAATTCACAAATAGTAATAGCTGAATATGCCATTAGGAGACGGGCTCACTGGGGGCATGACTTTGAAAGGTATATCTCTCTTTTTTTTTTTCATTAAGTACATTTCAGGTGTACAATATGATGACATTCATCACTGCGAATTTTTCCCTTTACATGATGTATCTTGATTCTTACTTTCCCCCCTTCCCCTGCCCTCCCTTTAACCCTTGCACCCCTCCCTATTTACAAAGACTTTGTTTCCATTTTTCCTTTTCTTGTATTTTTTTCCTTTCCTTTCTTTCCTTTCCCTAGAGGTCCCATTTGACCCAGCTATTCCCGTACTGGGGATCTTCCCAAAAGAATTAAAAGAATCATACCACAGTGATATATGTGCACCCATGTTCATAGCAGCACAGTTTGTAATAGCTAAAACTTGGAATCAGCCCAGTTGCCCATCAACTGGAGACTGGATAAAGAAGATGTGGGGTTTTTTTTTAAATAAAATGGAGTACTACTCAGCCATGAAGAATGAGAAACTAGAGTCATTTATGGCTAAACTGATGCACATTGAGGCCATACTTTTAAGTGAAATAAATAGGACACACGTGTGTCAATACCTAATAGTTTCTCTGGTGTGAGAAACTGAAAGTGTAAATATGAATCAAAATGTATAATAGATAACGTGAAACAGGAAGAAAAGGTCTAAAGGAGAGGAGGAAGTGGGTGAAAGGTATATCTCTTGCTGGCACTGTTCCCCTTCTCTGCTTCCTGACCTCTGTGAGTTGAACACCTTGCTTTACCACGCCTTTCTACCATGATGTTCCTGCCTTGGAGCCAGCTGCCCATAGACTAAATCTTCTGAAACTGTAAGCCAAATGAAAGCTCTCCTTTTTTAAATTGTGGGAGTTAGGTATTGTGTCCCTGTGACAGAAAAGCTAGTACAGATGGTTTATTATTAAAGCTGTCATTCTGTGAGCGGGGGTGACATTTGCTGATGGTAGGGTTCTTATCTTCTCCTACTGCCATTCATTATTACTCTTAAGACAGTTTTTAAAAGTAAATAGATGTAATAAGTGACCTGCAGTTCTTTTAGTACTATATTTATTTAATAGGTCTGCATTTGGATGGTCCCTTCTCAGGGGCACATCACCCCTCCTGTACCTATGACCCCTTTTTCTGAGCCAAGATTCCATTGGACTTAGTTTTAAACATTGCAGCTCAGTTAGCCTTAGTCAATGCACTCCGGCTGTTACTTGACCTGAAGCCCTTTGCCATCTTGCCTTAGAGATCATAGCTCCTGCACGGCTGATATGGTTATTGTGCACTATATTCTAATTGTTCCTTCCTGACAGAGTGTTGGCTGGTATTAACTAGTTGCTGGATACAGTAATTGTCAATACCTGCATATTAGTTTGCTACAGCTGCCATAACAAAGTACAGGCTGGGTAGCTTAAGCAACAGAATTTATTTTCTTGTAATTCTAGAGATGAGAAGTGTAGATCATGATGACCAAAGAATTGGTTTCTTTTGATGCTTCTCTCCTTTCATCTTCTTTTGACATCCCCCTGTGGCTGTCTATGCTCTAACATCCTATTTCTATTCAGTCCTATTGGACAAGGGCCCACCCATTTGACCTTATTTAACCTTCGTTACCTTTTAAAACATCCTGTTTCTGAAATACTGGGTTGTATTGGTCATCTTTCAGTTATTGTGAGAAATACTTCAGATAATTATTTTTTAAGGAGGAAAACTTTATCTTGGCTCATGGTTTCAGAAGTTTCAGTCCATGGTCACTTGGTCCCATTTCTTTTGGGTCTATGGTGGCACAATACATCATGGTAGGTGTGTGTAGCTGAGGACACTGCTTACCTCATGGCAGCCAGGAGGGGAAAAAAAGAGACAGGAAGTGGTTGGTGCCCCAATATGCTTTTCAAAAACAGCCCCCCATCCAGTGACCCAATTTCCTTCTTCTAGGCTCAACAATTTAAAGGTTTCTCTGCCCACCAGTAGAACACAGGCTGGCCTTCAATACATAGGATTTTGTAGGACAAATAGCATGGGGGTTAAGACTTCAGCATGTGAGTTTGGGGGAGCCACGCTGTAGCCCATAACAATTAATTAAAAATCTTTCCTCAGTCAGCCGTATCAGCTGTTTCCTCCTGGCCCTACAGATAACTACAGAGTTCGGCTTCCTCAGATAATGCTTTTTCTACTGGTTCTTTCATTTAAAAATAAAAAAAGAACACAGCGAAATGCAGAAAGTAGTGGCCTAGGAAGCAGAAGTCCTGGGTTCTAGCCCTACCCCTGCCACTAGTGGTTGTGCAAGTGCCCTGATCATGTGTGCTTTTTATTCTCTATAAAGTGAAGAGGTATGACCAAATGACCATATTGGTTTCCTTCAGAGGTAATACGTTGAGACTTTACCTAGAGTTCTTTCTTTTTTCAATCATTAATTTATTCAATTGCCTTGTGTCAGTAGTGTGACTGGCTTTATATGCCCTTCCTCTCGTAAGGGATCAGTGGCACCCTGCTGGAGTAGCCAGCAACCCACCCATTCCTTATTTCTCATATTTCTTTCTCCTGGTCAGTGCTGCTTTACAATGTTTGAGTCACTTCCTCCATTAAAAGTCTCCAAGTATCGCTTCTCAGCCTTTTGGCTAAGATCAAGTGTAAAAGTCTCCAAGTTTTAACATGTTAACAACCTTTACAGCTAGACAGATTTTCAAGTTGTGGATTCTTTTTCACTTGATGTTTACTTTCAAAGCCTATTTCCTAAAGGTATTAAAACGGTTTATTGTGATTTTTAAAACAAGATTTTAAAACAAGTTTTAAAATATAATTGCACAATAGTTTCTCAAAGTAGGCTTATTTTGTAAAGTCCCTAAATAATATCTTCTTTCAAATATATATATATATATATTTCAGATCCTCACAGTTTTTCTACTTCTACTTTTCTACTTCTATTTTTTCTACTTCTATTTTTTCTCTAAATATTGATATTGGTGTGTCCAATATTCTCAACATTTATATATCATTAAGGTATCTGTTAATAATAAGAATAGATTTTAAAAATTGTTTCATTAAAAACATAAATAACACAAAGTTTATGGTTCATTTTATGTGTAGAATAGCACGAACACAAAAAAACAATAAAACTTAGTTCTGAAATAACTATTCCCGCATTAGCTGCTCCGTGGTTACTTAGTTAAGTAAATCAAGATATCTTGTCTGTCAGTTTTAATGGTGGAGAATCATCTCCCTTCAGGAAGTCTTGTGGTCAGTGGGCAAAAATGGCAACCAGCTTTTCAAAAGTTGAAGGCATTATTATGTACTAACGGTCACCCACAACTTTTATAATAGAGGGCCAGCTGTGTAAACTCCAAGATGTTGTCAAAAGGAAGTGCCAAGCAAAACTTTGGTGCTGTTTGCTGACTATGCTGAAGGGCAGAGAAGCTCAATTCTTGCCAATAGTTTAGGAAATTGTTAGGGAAAGTGTAGCCTCTGGGAGAAGCCTACTCCCGAGGGCCTGTGATCTTTTCCTAGAGATCACACATGGCCCAGAAACTTGGTCTTCAAAATCTACTAATGACAAGGCCTGAATCCTTCAGGTTTGGGCTCAGGAAACAGCTGGGCAGGCCATGATCCTAACAGTCCTAGCTAAGCTGCAAGTTCTGAAAACCTGGAAGCAATTCTTTAGATGGTTTGGGATCAGCATCAACTATGATGTGGTTGTAGCATTGTCAACTGAAGTTGATTAAAATACATGTCTTATGCCTATGACATTATAATTAAAATAACCCAGTTTCCAAATGGTGTGCAAGTTTTGCAGGCCTAGGGCATGAGTTCTTTCATGGTTTTAAAATATGTTCATGTTCTGCACCACATGCTCTGAAACCATCGCCATTAGCCGTAATTGCACAGAAGCAGACAAATGGTACTTGTTATGTCCCTGCTTGTCTACCTGAAACTATTCAAAACCCAAACGTGGGCCAGGCCCAAGGAGCTGATGCTTTAGTTACAGGGAGAAAATAGACTTATGTAAAAAGGATAGTGAAAGGGAGAATAGTATGTAACAATAATGTCCTCCCTTAGGTAACTATATGTAATATAGGCATCATATTTTTTAATGAATCAATTTTCTGTATTCTAAAACAAAGCATTTGTGGTGTTTGTTATATAGTACAAAAACAAATAGTACAAGAGGATAAATAGTAAAGCAATTAAGGTATTATGAGAAAAAGAAAAGGATAGAAAAGTAAAATAAAGCCAGGGGTAAATGTAGTTAAGTAAAGGACATTCCAGAGAGCTCTAAAAGAGTGTGGCTTTAAGAGTTAGATGGAAAAGAAGAGTGACAAATAGTCCATGTGAGGTTTTTCTACCTTTTTATTCTGGTCACCACAGTTCAGGTACAGGTTTAACAGCGTCCATCAGATAAAAACATACAAATTGTTCAAGGGAAACAGCTTTTTCTGACATGAACCTTTAAAGAATTTTCTACTCTGCCTCTCCATCAAAGGATGTGATAGAAAATGTCAAGTAACATCACTAGTATACAATGACATTAGATTTCATCTTGTTTCTTAGAAAGCCCTCAACTAAGAGAGGAGATAATTCTAAAGCTTAGTTTCATAAATTTGGGGCCCGAAGGTGGGCAGTATAGTTGAGGAGGTGTGCAGATCTGCTTTCATTCAAGAGTAAACTTTAGACTGCCCCAAGAAATCCATGGGTTGTGAATATTCTTTAGTTAATTTTCGTGAGTGTTGTTTTGTGAACCTGGGCTTTTACTATTGTTTTATTATTGCTTAATTGAGGTGCAACATACACATGGTAAAGAATGTAAAAATCACCTAATCTCAAATGTCTAGTTTGTATTTACATCTGTAAAGACTTGTTTAAAACTACTACCCAGACCAAGAGCTAGAGCTTTCTCACAACCCAGAAGGTGCCTTGTCCTCCTTCGCAGTTCATTCCCATAACTGCACTGATTTCTATCACAATTCATTAATTGTGCTTCTGCATGAGTTCTCTGAAGTTCAGATGTATCTACTCTCTTGGATTTCACTCAATATAGTATGAGATTCACCCCTGTTCCATGTAGCAGTTGTCCATTCTTTATTATTTTGTTCAGTATTCTATTTAATACACCATGACTCACCCTTTATATCATTGATGTTCATTTGGGTTGTTCCCCCTCACTTTCTTAGCTATTATAAATAAAACTGCTGTAGGAGTTTTTGTGTGTGTCTTTTGTTGGACCCACAGGATATGACAGAAAAATACAGTGAATATCTAAATTTTAAAAATTTATTACAGTAAAGGACACATTGTTATTAATCCCCCCCTCAAAACACTCCCCTTCACTTTGAATACACTTATCCCATCATTCTTGCTACTTCCTGAAGCAGTTCTGGAAGTTCTTTTTCATGAATGTTGTTAGTTATGCTGTCCTGTCTGTGACTCCAGGTCCTGAATCAATTCAAAATGCTTACCTTTCATGGTCATATTGACTTTGGGAAAGAGTCAGAAGTTGTACAGTGTCAGATCCAGTTAATAAGGCGGATGAGGACACACTGTAATATTTTTATGTGACAGAAATTTCCAAAAACATTTGATCAACCATGGTGACCAATAAATGCAGTGAATAAGCTTAAATACAAAAGTTATTACATCAAAAGACACATTGCCATTCATTCCCCTAACCATTCAAAATATTCCTCCTCAATTTGAATATACTTATCCTGTAAAAAATTTAAATATTCACCATATGAATGTTTCAGTCACCCTTTGTATACACTCATTTTTTTCCAGGAATGAAATTGCTGGTCTGTTTAAATTTAGATGACACTGCTAAACTGTTTTGCTGAACCAGTATACGTTGCCACCAACATTGTTTGAGCTTACCACTTGTTCCACGTCTTCACCAACTTGGGGAATTGTTAGTTTTTAAATTTTGGTCATTCTTTTTGTAATGTAGAATGCCTTTAGTTTGTGTTTCTTTGATGAACCGATGTCTTCTTGCTCTTCTTGGTTATCTTGTTAGCCTCTTGTGAAGTGACACTTCACCTCTTTTGCTCATTAAAAAATTGGATTGTTTTTTAACTGTTTGTATAAATTCTTCATATGTTTTGAATATAAATCATTTGAGATTATGTTCTCTGAGAGGTAAGATGATGTTTTCTGGCAAGAAACTACCTTAAAGTATAACCCTATGGTAAAATATTGAAATTATAAGCAGAAAATACAATAGTGGAGAATTAGGTAGTAATTGTATGTTAGATAATATAATATAGGAAAAGTTTCACGTGTAGGCTCAGGTGTAAATATCTAGAGAATATTCACTCTAGGAGGGCTTTTGGATATCATGGACTTGAATCTTTCTCAATTGGAAGATGAAAATCAGGCTAAAGAATGTTAAATAACACACAGTAATTAAATTAAGCTTGTAGAAAGTCAGATTAGAGCTACTTTTAAAATAATACATGAACTACACTTGGACTGATTTTCTGGGTTAGTCCTCACTTCAAACACTTTATCCAACTGTCTGAAAAATACACTTGGATTTCTAGGATTGTTTCCTGGTACTCATTTCATTTTGGCAGGGAGGGGATTGGGAAAATGTGGTTACCATTGACAACCTGCTTACTAGGTGTGTGATCTTGATGAAATTATGTAAGTCTATGAAACTCTTGCTGAGCATTTATAGGAGAGTAGGAGTCATACTCTGTTCACTCATCAATTTGAAGCCACTTGAGAAATGACAAAGGAGTCACACTGATGAAATCAAAACAGCACCTTTGTTGCCAATGTGGCTGAATTAGAAAGTGTGAGGCATGGCTGGAGGTCTCCAATATTCATCCTCTTGCTCATTTTCCCTCGGTGACCTTAAGACAGTTCCTTGGAGGATGAGTCTGGGTTGGCAGGACAGATGGTGTTCCCAGAACCCCATCTTCTCCTCTTTTGTGGGGCAGAAAGGGAAAGCCTGTTGCATCTCCTGATCTGCTTCTGAGATTCAACTGAACTGTAGTTCTGGGCTCTTAGATCCTGGACCTGCCTGGCTCTTTACACCCAGGAGGATAAAACCAAGCAGGTCTAGACAGAGAAAAGCACCATGCATGGTCATCTTTTTCCCACACACTTAGCATTAATAGGAATGTCCCTCCTTCAGAGAGGAGGCACCAAGGAGCATTAGGGAAACAGCCCCAGTGTTTTTTTGTTTTGTGTTGTGTTGTGTTTTTTTTTGTTTTTTTCCCCCAATGCTGTTCTTGCCAATAAGGCACTTCCTGATCTTCAGACCTAGGAACCTGAGGGAAAAGGAATGCATCCTCTAAATCTCCACCTGCTTCTCTTTTTAATGGGGTTGATTATACCTCTTTTGTGTGCCTTCCAGGGTGGCTGTGGGGATGAGAGGCACCTGCCCAAGGGAAACTGCAGCAGTTGTCCCACAAGGAGGAAAATCACAATGCTCTTCCACATTAGATCTCTGATTCCACCTCTGCCATTACAGCGGGAGTTTCTCCAGTTCAGGCCTGGTGCCGCAGTACCCTGCCTGACGGTGCTATGCCAGTACTAATCTTAACCACAGCAGGTGTTATGCACTTGTGGTGGTGATTTCACCCACCCCTTAAACAATACAACCTGATACGCAGCACCAAGGTTCCCCTAAAGCTATTAGTAGTAATTAAACTGTATTTCTGAGATCCTTTCTCTGGAGGGGAAGGGAGAGGAGAGAGAGGCATCACATGTCCATAAAATTGGCAAAAGCTATGGATTCCTCTCACAATAAGGTACATTACAGAAAGACTTTTCTATAATTTTTCAAGAGACACATAAAAGCCATCGCCCCATCCACAGAATCCTTAGATTGACTTGGACCTCAGTGAAAAGCCTCCATTATGGCTCTGAAATTGTTTACAACTATATCAGTCCCTATCTTACTCATTAACTCTTCTGCAGAGTTAGAAACAAATTAGATTAAGAAAATAACTCTGCAGATTTTCCTGTGAAACTCAATGCACTCAAAAATACAATCCAAAGAAAACCAAAACCCATAATCCTTATCCAGAGATAATTAAGCATTTGGGGTGACATTTCCCAAACTAGTAAATTCTTTTGAATTGGTTCAGTTTATTTATACTTGTAAAGCCTGTTCTCTTCTTGATGAAGAATTCTTACATGAGTTAGAGAAATGATAAAAGTGTGTATGGAGTTTGAAATTCTTACCCTAAGAATTTTCTCCACTGCCAAGCTCTTTGTAAGTTTTACGTCATATTCCAACTCTTAGAAGCTTTATTTTTATTTACATAGATTTATTTTTTGCCAGTCCAAAGCCAAATATTTCAAATTTGGTAAACAAACTATTTTAATTATACATACATGAAAAATCACAAGTTGTCTTCAATATGAAATTTTTAATTATTTAAAAAATGAACATGAATCTGTGGTTGGAGGAAAACATCGTGACACTTTATATAGCATTGCTTAGTTTGAAAGTATTTTTCTATTTTTATTCAGAAAATAATTGCAAAATTTAATATATACCAACAAATAATTGATATGTGCATCAGTAAGTCAGATCATCCTTAAATTTTCCTCCTTGAAATCCAATCTCTTATGAATGATCATGAAGCTGTTTGGAGAGGTTGGCAAACACAGGTAAAAGCTGCTGAAAGGGGCAGAGCTTCGCATATGGCTTACATGTGGCCTGTGAAGAATTTCACAGGCATGGCTCCCAGCCCAGCAACTGTTTTGTACCCTCTACTTCTTCTGGGACAGGCTAGTCTGGCACAAAATCCTGAATGAGAGGGAGGTGATAGATGGTGGGTGGCAGGATGGTCATCAGGCATGGGAGGCATCATAGATCCTAGGGCTTTCCCAGGAGTGTATCGTAAGATGGCAATGGAGAGTCAGTATTTGTTACTGGACAGCAAAGCGTGTGGTTCTTTAAGGTCCTTTCTTGTAGATAGGAAAACTAAAGTATTGCGGGGCTACCTGGGAAAAGCCCTGGGGTACCAGGAGGGAAGGAACCATGCTTTGTCTCTGCCTGGCCCAGTAGCACCCTGGAAGCTGACTTTTGAATGGTATATCGTGATTGCCAGCTGCAGGCGCCTTGGCCTTCTTCCAGAATCCTAGCAGCTAAGCTGTGATTTTCCTGTTGAAACTGGCTAAATACTTTACAGAACATATTTTCCACTACAAATAGCACCAGCAGCATAGGCCTGCTTGACCATATGACCCAATTGGTAGGGCTGCTTGCACCGCTCTCTGTTTGTTAGGATATTGGTAATGTTTCGTGTTACCCAAGAAATGAGTGACAGCAGATGAATTTGTTGAATATGTTGCATCTCAGGCCCATAGAAGCCCAGCAAGTGCCATCCCTCCTTCTCAGTGGTAGGCGGTGCAAGGTACAATAACTGGTTGTTTCTCTTGGAGAGCATTTCCCAGCATGGCCCAATTCCTTTAACAGAGCCACTACATGATTTACAAGACCTATTGCAAAATGAAAGTGTAGAGCCTAGGTTAGGGTAGCAAAGTCAGTACAATGGACCCTTGACTTATAAACTCAATTCATTCACAAGGGCTGATTGTAACTCAAGTTGGTCAAGTGAAGGCTCAGGCTCCTCTACGCAGCTTTCAAAGTCTCTTTCCTATACACAGGCAGATCTCAGCGTCCTTAGGGAGACATTGGCCCAGGATTTCTCAATTCACCTCACACAGGAAAAGATGTTATAATGTTCCTTCCAGAACTCTTTAAGGGTTAAAGAGATCAACTGAGACCATCCTGAAGCACAAGCAGGTGGCATTTGGGTTGTAACTCAAGACTTTGTTCATAAGTTAAAACTAAAATTCTGATCATAGCCCAATTTGTTTGTATGTCAGGCTAGTTGTAACTTGAGGGTCCACTGTATACTCCATTCATGGCCTCACTCCCCAGCCCACAGAAAATGGATGACCTCCACAGGATTTCACCCTCCATTCCTGGATTGGGAGTTCTGATTTACCAACCCCAAGTCTAGTACATACCTTTAGGCATTGGCCACTTTATCCTTGCTGGAACAAAGTGTCTGGTATCTGCAACTAAAAGGAGGAGAGGTTTATTTGGCTCACAGCAGATTCAGCTTCCAGTGGCTTCAGTCCAATACTGACTGGTTCCAAGGCAGAAACATATAGTGGACGGGCATGATGGCGGAAAGCTGCACATCCCATGGCATCCAGGAAGCAGAGAAAGAAGGGAGGAGTTGGAGACAAAAATATACCCTTTCAGGTTGTGTCCCCAGTGACCTACTTCCAACTAGGCCCCACCTAGCACATTCAGCTACTGAACTAATCAATAGATGAATCCACTATAAGTATAGCACTCCCATGCTGACATGAGACTTTTGTGGGACATTTGAGAAGCAAATCACAACACCATAGTTAGCCAAACTCATTTCCTCAGCCTGACAGAAAAACAAGTCATCTTGGAGGCCAGTATAAGGACATAATTAAGAAAAAGCCTTTGTTAATTTTCCATTTGAGACCATTTTTCACAATGCATCACTGCTTTGAATTCTTCCCTCTCCTTTTGGATGGTTTTATACTCAGGGTCTCACACACACACACACACACACACAGACATAGACACACACCCATACACACACACACACTATTGACATTATTGGGTATATCATCACTCTCGCCACATCCTGCTGGTTTTCCACAGCTTCCCTAAAGGCCACATTTAAAAATATTTTTATATATTTCAAATATTTGCTAAACACTAAAACGGGAAGAATGTGAAAGTTTTTGCATATTAAAATTGTTAAACTTTTTAAACAACTTTAAATATTTTTTCTGTTGCTTGATAATTCACGGAAGCTCCATTTCTTTTTACCTCTCTGGTGTGGTCTGTGATAAATCTGGATGTGGTTGGTTTTAATCAAACACACTCACTCAAGGGCTTCTTAGCTTTAAACAGGATGAGATCAAGGTAGAGCCTGCATGAGAAGATGACATTTAAACACTCTTGAAGAAGGTAAGAGTGAGCTTTACAGGTCTTTGAGGGAAGAACATTCCAAGCAGGAAGAATAGCCAGGACAAAGACTTCGAGACAGTCTATTAGCTAACTTTCTGTTGCTGGTACAAAATATCCAACACCCACAATTTAAAGGAGGAAAGTTTTAAATTTGGCTCAGAGCTTCAGAGTTTTCAGTCCATGATCAGCTAGTTCCAGTGCAGAAACATCATGGAGGAAGAGTGTGATAAAGCAAAGCTGTTTAGCTCATGGCTGTAAGGAAGCACAGCAGGGGAACAATGCCAGGGAGAAAGGTACTCCCCAAAGGCACTCCCCCAGTGACCTCCCTCCACCATGCCCCACCTCCTAACAGCACATTCCTCTGTGTACATTAGTAACTTAATCCATTTTTCATGGGTATATAACTGGAAATGAAATTTCTGGGATACAGGGTAGGCATATGTCTATTTTTAGAAGATGCTAACAAACAACTTTCCAGTGTAGTTGAACCATTTTAAATCAGCAATGTGTAAGTACTCTATTTACTTCCATTTCCTCCATGGCACTTAATATTAGTCTTTTAAATTTAGCCATCTTGGTAGATGAACAGTAGTAACCAATTGTGGTTTAATTTAAATTTTCCTGATAAATAACGATGTTGAACACTTTTTCATGTGTTTCTTGTTCATTTGGTTAGCCTTTTTGCAAAGTTCTGATTCATATCTTTAGTACATTTAAAAAATTTTGGAAAGTCAATTTTTTGGCTTTGATTTGTAGAGTATCTTGTATGTTCTGGATAGAAGTCCTTTCTTTTTTCTTTTTTTTTTTTTTTTTTTTAGTATCAGGGTTTGAACTCAGGACCTTGTGCTTGCAAGGCAGGCATCAGCACCACTGAGTTAAATCCCTGGCCCTGGAAGTCATTTCTTAGGTATATATTTTGTGAATATATTTTCCTAGTCTGTAGCTTGCTTTTTATTTGGTTAATGGTGTCTTTGATAAATAGAATTTTCAAATTTCAATGAAGATTGATTTATTGTAATTTTCTTTTATAGATAGGGCTTTTTTATATCTTAATAAATAAAATATTATCTTCTTTATTTCTAAACAAAAACAAACTATAGATATGAAAGCAACTTTGGTTTAACCAGCTTTCAGGTATTGTCTTAGTTACTTTTCTTGTTGCTGAGACAAAATACCTAAGACCCAAAGTTAAATGGCTAACAGTTTGTAGAGGCTTCAGTCCATAATTGGCTGCCTCTAAGGCAGGGTGGCATGGCAGAGGGACACAGGAGAAACAGTTTATGGTGTAGCAGGCAGAAGGCAGGAGGGCAGCAAAAAAGTGAAATAGTGAATAAGCAGCAGCAGCCTGCCTCTCCCTTTTATCCCTTCCAGGTTACCTGCCATTTGGGTGGTGCCACCAACACCCAGGGTGGGCCTTCCCATTATCCACACCTAGAACTATGTTAAACCAATCAGTGGACTAATTCAGTAATCACACACCCTCAATCCCAGCATCACACACCTAGATCCAGCCACCTTTATAAAATCCCACCTATGACCATATGAAGCTTTGGAGGACATCTAGATACAAGCTGTAACAGGTAGGCATGTGACTAAACTGTCCAATAAATTTTTTTTCTTCCCTCCTCTTCCACTTCCTTCTTCTCCTTTTATGAGAAAATAAATTTCTACTATGGATTCCCTGGCTTCAGTTTGCCATGTAGCAATTATTGATGCTGCCACTTGTTTGTATGCCTGGATATCTGGACTACAGAAAAAGTGGGAGTGGACAAGATATAACAGAAGATTCTTATTGATCAACTTGCTTTTTAGCTGTCTATTAAGTTTTATCACATAAAGCAAATTGGCTCAAATAAATATAGCAAACACAGGAGCACAAAGCACACGCAGGATCATTTTTACTCCATACTTATATCCAGCATTTTGCATAGTCCCAGCCCATAGTGGGCACTCAGAAAATAATTTTTTAATTAAATGGGTTGATCGTAAGCAAGAACATACATCAAGAAATAGGTTTTTGTACTCAGTGTAACAGCTTAAAAGTTATTCCCATCTTAATATGGGAGATGGTACAATAAATGCTTTTTCTGGTCACTCAGTGGCTTTTATCTTTCAATTTATGGCAGCTGTGGGTGGCATGTTCTTCCTATATTTTTTAATAAAAATATTACTCATGCTTATACAAATATTTTGTGCTGGTGATAATTTGTTTGCTTATAAAATTTTAAATTTAATAATTTTTAATGTTCAACTTTATTTTTACTGTATTTATTCTGTAAATTTCCCTAAGTTTTGTGAAATTTTTTTTTTTGCTTTTCTAGAACAATGGAGTAAAATCCATGCATTTTCTTTATGTATTTGTATATAATTTCCTTATTTATAATCCTTTCAATTAAAATATGTACTCAATGTCTTGTTATACTCTTAATAAAAATTACTATTTTTTTAAACTAGTTTTAGTAATAGAATGACATTTACTTTCAAAAGTTCATTTTTCAGAAAAAAAATTCTTATTTTCTTGATCATTGAAAAATGCTTTTATCTCAAAAAATTTTATTAGACCCTTTAAGTTAATATACACATAAAAATGACACATTTTATCTTGTAATGGATAGATATAAATAACTGTATTTGTTCTAGGATATTCTAAACAGCTTGATATTTTGCTTAAATATTTATTTAAGAAGCTTAGCCTGTTGCTTGTACTGAATTTTTGGTGAACCAGATATAGTGTTACAATTCCTTGATGCTAAATCCATTAACATGGGTTCCACAGCCTGAGAAATTATTATTTTGTACTCACAGTTCTGAGAAATTAAACTCAGGTTTTAAAAACAAGAAAAGCATTCATGAGATCTTTTCTTTTTGGCTGGAGATGCTTGCTTTTTTTTTTTTTCCACTTTAGAAGGTAAATAAATTGTTCAGAGGCTAATCTTAATCTCCCAATTTTACAGACAAATCCATGGAATTTAGTTGAAATGGTTCAAGACAATGCATGTGTCCAAGTGACTTAACTGGTGACGAGAATAGAAAGCATCTTTTTTCAGCCAAGTTAGTGCTTTTATACTGTTGTATAAAGGCAAACAAAAGTGCCCCACTCAGCCCCACTTTGTACCCTGATAATCTCAAGTCATATACATCCAATTTCCATTTGCAATTTTCACACATTTCCAAGTGAACATTTTCCTAATGAACCCTCTACAGGTGATTAGGACTGTTATCATCAAATGACCTTGAGTTTCCTGAGCCTTTGAATGTGCATGATTAGAAAGAAACTGCAAACAAAATCAAGGAAACTTACACAATATATTATGAATATACTCTTAGGAGTAAAGCATCTTTCTTAGGAGTAAAGCGCTTTTCTTTTTTCTCCTTTTTTCTTTTTTTGGGGGGAGGGGAAGGGTGAAAGAATTTAGAACAAGTGAGAAAATGAAAAAATTTAAGTGACTGCATGAGATATTGGGGATTATGAAGATCAGAGATTTAGAAACTAGAGTAAACATCTTCCTCTTCCAATGTCTTGTGGACCATTTGTGGAAAATACAGACAATTATATAACAAACACTTTATACAGAAATAACTTTCATCCACTCATGTAGCTCACTGACAGTTATTAATGGGCAGAGTAGGGTGGAAAGTACAGTTGAATGGTGCTCAGGTATCTCAGGAAATGCTATCCGCTGTCGAATGATGTGGTGTCTTCATCTTCATGTCTCAAAGGTTGGCTGTAACTGCCAGTGCTATGGGGTTAGACCTGTGATTTTGGGTGCCCTCAAATAATGTTCCCAAAGAACTGGTTCAAATGGACTATCTTCCTAAGGAAAGTGTTCTCAATATACTGGTATTGTTTCTGTTTATCCAACAACACAGTATCGGAGAGAGAGAGTAGGGAGCACAAACAAAAAATAAGTCCTCACTTACATGGGGTTTATAGTCTGGGGTGAGACAAAAACACTATGCATAGTAAGTAAGGAAATGACAACAGGTAAAAATGGAACATGGAAAGAAAAAGAAAATGAGAGCAGGATGGGGAATAGAAAATGTTGGAAACGATTCAGTTATAGTTTCAAATAAGATTGTCAGGATAGGAAGGCCTCACTGAGAAGTAATTTAAGCCAAATCCTGAGAAAGTAAGGAAGGGGAGCCATGAGGAAATCCAGGCAAAATTTTCAAGGTGGATGAAACAGCTGGCACAAAGGCAAATGAAGGTGTGTGCTGGGTGTGATGGAGGAAGACCAAAGAGCTAGGGCTACTGTGGGAGGGGGTGGCCGAAAGGTAGGAGAGAAGTTAGAGAAGTTAAATGGGAGATAATGGGAGGGGGGTAGGCCTACGTTATGTAGCACCTCCTAGGACCTTGTAGAATTTTGGCATTTGTTCTCAGAAAGGTGGGGGATCACTGAAAGGTTGTAATCAGAGGATCCTGTCATTTTGCATTCTTCCTAATACCCGCAAGGAATGTTATGCAAAAATAACCATTTTCTTCTATCCCTATAGAACCTCATTCATGGCAGATGCTCAGTAAATATTTGTTGAATGGATGAATGAAAATAGCAACATACCTGTGTGCAGGGTTTTCATCAGTCTGATGATAAAGTGCCTCGTTGCAAGGATGTTGTGTTTCTTCTGTGACTAAGGAAGTCGCAAGCTTTCCATGAAAGCCTTATATGTCTCCTGTGATTAAAATATAGGGTGAATATTTAAATTAAAAAATGTATTACAATTAAAAGCACATTGTCAATAATCTCCCTCAAAATATTCCCTCTCTTTTCAGATATACTTATCTCATCATTCTTTTGCTTTTCTGAAGCAATTCTGGAAGTTCTCTTTCATCAGTGTCTATATGAGGTGTGATTAAAAATGCTACCAATGGGGCTGGGGATTTAGCTCAGTGGTGCTGCTGCCTGCCTTGCAAACGCAAGGTCCTGAGTTCTATCCCTGGTACCAAAAAAAAAACCACCAAAAAAACAACCGATGCTGCTGCTGTCATCCAACAGACTCATAAAAATTTACAGTGTGTCCTCCATCTTATTTACCAGTTCTGGCACCATGTGACATCTAGCTCTTCCCCAAAGTCAAAATGACCATGAAAGGTAAACATTTTGAATCAATTCAGAATATTGGGGCAGCCACCACAGTGCAAATAAAGATATTCACGAGAAAGAACTTTCAGAACTGCTTCAGAAAGTGTTAAGAATGATGGGATAAGTGTGTTCAAAGTGAGGGGGAGTATTTTGAGGAGGATTAATGGCAATGTGTTTTATACTGTAATACATTTTTTGAAAATTTTAAACATTCAACATATTTTTCTATCATATGTTTTTATTTTAATTGGGTGTGTTCCTAGGAGTATAAACACTGAGTCATATGGTAACTCTATGTTTGGCTTTTTGAGGGAAACCCAAAGTATTTACAACATTGCACCATCAATAATATATGAGGGTTTCGATTTCTTACTTTTGCACCAAAACTTATTCTTTTCCTTTTTTTTTTTTTAACCTATTGCATGTGAAGTGATAGCTCATCTTGGTTTTGATTTGCATTTCCCTAATGATTAATGACCACAAGCATTTTTGCATATGCTAGTTGACCATTTCTATATTTTCTTTGAAGAAATGTCTACTCATACCCTAATCCAACTTTTAAAATTGAATTATTTGTTCTTTTATTGTTGAGTCGTAAGAGTTCTTTATACAACCAATTACATAAATGACTTGCAAATATTTTCTTCCATTCTGTAGGTTTTATTTTTAGTTTCATTTTGGCTCAGTTTAGTTTGGTTTATTTTGTTTTTTTGGTACCAGAGATCGAACTCAGGACCTTGCGCTTGTGAGGCAGGCGCCGGAACCACTGAGCTAAATCCCCAGCCCCATTTTGGCTCAGTTTAAAGCACAAAAGTTTTTAATTTTGATGAAGCCAAAATTTTTTTCTGTTATTATTTATGCTTTTGATATTGTACCTAAGAAATCATTAACATATCCAAGGTCATGAGGATGTAATTTCTCTTTATATATTTTATGGTTTTACTCATATTTAAATCTTTGAGTCATTTTGAATTGCTGTTAGATTATGATATGGATAAGGTTCTAAATTTATTCTTCTGCATGAGGATATGTAGTTGTTCCATAATTATTTGTTGAAAAGACTATTCTTTCCCTGTTGAAAGCTCATGGCTCTCTTGTTGAAAGTAAATTGATCATAGATATGACAGATTATTTCTGGACTTCCAATTCTAGTTCACTGATCTATGAGCCTATCTTTAGGGCAGTACAAACTTGTTTGAATTACTGTAATTTTGTAGTAAGTTTTGAAATCAGGAAGTGTGAGTCCCTCAAATATAATCTTATTTTTCTTGACTGTTTTGGTTATCCTGGGTCTCTTGCATTTCCATATGAATTTTAAGATCAGCTTGATATTTCTTTTTAAAAAGTCAGTTGAAATTTTGATAGGGATTGAACTGAATCTGTAGATCAACTTGGGTATTGCTACTATCTTAACAATATTAATCTTTTGGTCTATGAGCATGGAATGTCTATTTATTTAGCTCTTTTTAAAATTTCTTGCAACATTTCTTTTAGTTTCATTGCCCAAGTCTTACATATCTTTTGTTAAATTTATTCCTAGCTGTTTTATTCTTTTTTGATATGATTGAAAATGGAATTATTTTGTTAATTTAATTTTCAGGTAATTGACAAATCTTAAGTGAATAAGTTGAAAAATAAATACATCTATGTGGCTAGTCATTAGCAAATTAATGTAGCTAGATATTTGAATGTGTTAACCCTTAATTAGAACTTACCTAGGCCAGAAGAATGTAGTGATTTAGAAGAAAAGTAGTTTTGGATTTCTGTCTTGTTTGTCTCAGAAAAATTGAATTTTGCAAATTTTCTATATATGATGGTTACCCTTTGAGAACTCCAGGTCATGCACAGAATGTTGTAATTTCTGAGACTTGGAGAATATCACATGATTACAGAGGATGTGAGGGAGTGGGGGTTGGGTTAGGATGTGAGAACCACAAATTGAGATTTTTTTTAAAATTCGAAGTTGTAAGATCAACTTTCCTGTATCACTTCGCTCATCGTGAAATTATAGATGAAAGTTTCAGGTGACTTAACTTGGAAAGAATACAATAATTTGATGCAGCCATTCTATTGAACAGCTTTAGACTATGAAATCAATTTTCAAAATACTCTGACTTCTAAGTTGTTTAAAGAGCTTATCTAGTGACCATGAAAAAACGTCTTCAAGAATTTCAAGAATCTGAGATTTGCTCTTAATTATATAAACAACAATTGGATAATAATTAGACACTCTATTTCAAGATAGGATGAGTAATTGTGATTGCTAACTGATTGGGTCAACTTGAATAAGCAATGCCTAGCTATTGGGTCAGCATAGTTCTGGGTGTGGAAGACCGACCCTAGTGAGGATTATCATCTCCGGAATGGTATAAAAGGGAAACCAGAAGGAAGGCTTGGTTCTGTTTCTTCGGAGGAGCTCCAGTCTTCACCTTCACTTTGGACATTGATTCCTGGCTTCCAGTGCATGCTTGTCAGCCTCCAGCACAGGCCTTTCAGCATCCTGATACGGACTTGCTGGGGACACTACACTGAGCTCCAGGCCTTTGACTGTATCCTTCAGATCTCCAGTGCACAGACAAACCTTTTGCACTCTTCTATTCCCGACTCTGTGGGCAGCCATTGTAAGGCAATCCTGTAAATTCTTATATGTTTGTATATCTTGCATTAAGTCTGTTTCTCTAGTAAGCACTGACTGATACAGTAATAATATAAACAAATGAAAATTATAGCTGGCAAAGATTTTGTTTTTTTAAAAAATCTATTATGTCTAACCAAGTGCTCAGCTATACAAACTGGAGAAGAAGAATTTGATAGTCATTAAAAAGATCTTGGAGGAGAAACCAAAGCTTTGTCTTTGTCTCTTTCTTCCATACTGTTAGGCTTATTTTGAGTCTATTGAGTTAGGCTTTGGAACAATTGAAAAAGAAGCAGTAACACGATAAAGGAACACCCATTGTGATTTACTGCCTAGTTATTTTTGCTTTTAGTTTATTTTTTTTGCATACCTTCAAAACCTTCAAATAACTAGAATTTGAAATCATTTAATTTTCCTTTCTAATTTTTATTATCACAGAAAGACCATATGTCCATAGTTTAGAAGGTCAGTGAAAAGCAAATCTTCATTTTACTCTAGACTGCCTTCATTTAATTTCATTCCCCATATATATAACCATTCAACTTTTTAATATACCTTTACAGAACATTTTCATGCATGTGTATGTATAGTTAGCCATGTCTACACACACTATTATGTTCTTTGATTTTTTTAATTAAAGGAACTATCTTTCTAATTACATGTCAACATATAACTATTTCACTTCTTATATCTGTGACATAGTATTCCATTGCACAGATGGGCCATAATATATTTAACCAGTTCTCTATTGTTAAACATAAAGATTTTCTTTTCTTTTCACTTACAAATTATATTTATATACCTTTGATGTGGGAGAGAGAAATAAAATAATATCGCTTTACTTTTTATTGGCTATTAAAATCATTCTATATATTTTAGCAATGGTGTTTTGTGCAAATTATCATTTGTCATTTAATATAATATTTATAAATAGATAGCTTCTTTAAATTGGTTGAGAGTACGAATGAAAACAATTTTAGAATGAGTATGTATCCTTTGAGAGCTTTGATATTGATAGTATAGTTCTCCAGGTAGAAGTTTTATTCTGTCATGTTATAAAAATATGGTGTTATGAGATATCTGGGTGTCTTTATGGTACAGTTGCTGAACAGAGTGGCTTAAAAAATTAGTTCTCTGGTGTTTCTCTTGGTTGTACACTCTATTCAATCCTCTCCCTACAGTCCTTAGCATTATGCACTCACTTGGAACATGGTACCCTACTGATGGGCACTCACTTTTCTCCTTTCCTTCTGTCTAATGGATACCTATTCTTTTCAGGCTAGTCAATCCCGTCGTCTTCATGGAATGCTACCTCCCATTCCGTCATGAGCTTGCTTTGGTGGCTTTCTGGTGGATTCCTCAAATACACTTAACATTTCTTAACGTGCATGTTATGATATGACTTGTTATAAAAAGTGTTACTTGCAATTTGCTGCTATTTCCAGTGGGTTTTGCTGCTATTTTATGGATTAGTACAGATTGGTAACTGTCTTATCTCTTGCTTTATTTTATATTTTGATCTCTGCGAATGGTTTCATGTGACCCTAACCTCTCTCTTGGCCAGTCTGATCTTCTTTCCCTCCTCATTGCTTGATGTGCTTGCTTCTACCACAGAATCTTTGAACAGGCTCTCCTGTCTGTCCAGGCCATCCCTTCTCCTTTATGCCGCATCATCTTCCTGATCTATAGCAGAGTATGACTACTGAAGGGAAACTTTACTGAGGTCCTGGATAAATGCTAGTTTACGTTCCCATAGGGACGTAGAGTTAGCCTTGACTGAAACTTTTTATATGGTATTATTTGATTAAAGTCTATCTCTTCTACTAGACTGAAGAATCTATGAATGCAGAAGGTTTGATTTTTTCTTTTTATTTCACCATTACTCCTCTTGCTTAATAAATATTTTTTATAAATGGATGAGTCAATCTACATTATAATACCATTATCTTGTACTTGTTTCTTCTGAGTTTTCTTAACTGGGAAAAAAAAGAATGGATTTAAAAGCACATTATTTGGGTTCATTTTTATCTAAGATATAGCATGTCAGTTGAGAGTGATGTGATATATATATATATCTTCCCTGGAAAAATATTTAAAATACATTGCTTTATACCATTAATTTGATAATTATTTACCCCCCTCAATTATATAATGTTTTATTCTTTGTCTAGATAGTAAGCTAGTAATATAAATAATTAAATATATGTATATGAATACACATACGTATATATGTATATCCAAAGATACAGCTAAAATTCATACTTAGCACATATTTACATGGTACACTGGTTAAGTATCTGGCACAGCCTGAGTTGTACTTTTGTTATGATTTCACTTAATAGCTGGGAGTTAACTTATGCAAGATACTTAGTCCCTCTGTGCCTTAATTTCTTCATTGTAAAGAAACATAATAGTATTACTAAGACTAGGTTGTTGTTAGGATTAAATTGGATTATACATTGTAAATCTCATCATACCTGGAGTAATAAGAATGTTTTTGACAATATTTAATAAGCCTTATTTTTATTAATGAATAAATATTTGTGCCTTGACTATTTTTAATTTAAACCTATATATAGGGTTATATGAACAACCAAAACTACAGTAAAGAAATTAAGAATTCTTAGAGCACCACTCAAAGAAATGATTTGCACTTATTATATACAGAGTCTACCAAAAACATGTATACACATTTCAGCATTTCTCCATATTAATAAATGTCTGGAAACTAATGGCCACCACTTTGAGCATTGTAGAGTCCAAAGGTAACTTTTATTAATCTCATGATGTCTCAATAAATTTAGTAGTAAAATATTTATACAAGTTTTTCTTTTCATAATTATACATTTTTTGGGTGAACTCTGTATATTAGACATTGCCACAGTCTCTGTAGTTTCTGTGCTAATTGACTCAAATGAGGCTTTGAATTTTTTTTCAATGTGTTGGAAACATTGCATTTAGTTATATGCTTTTTCTTTAACAAAAATGTTGACAGAGAAAAAAGGACTAGAAATAGGCAGTGTTTAAAGTTGGCTGAATGCCTTGTTTTAAAGAGAAAAAAGTGACCAAGCTGTAAACACTAGCCTACCTAGCACAGGCATACAGGCAATTTCACAAAAGAGAGAAATGCCGTTGCAAAATAGGATAAATATTTTTATTGTGGAACATAGAACATATATTAAATTCCAAAAGATCTTGTTTCTATTAATTCTCCCAATTTAGACAGGATTTTGGTTTCTAGGGAATAGCAGCAATTTCTTCTGTACAATGGATTGTACTTGAAGGAGACTTAACAAGCCTTAAAATAAGAGCACAAATAAGAGCAGTATTCTGTATTTCCAGTTTAAAAGATTAGTTTAAAATGGAGAAGGAGACAAGCTATCAAAAGGTTTGCATAATTTGAAATAAGAAATAAAGTTTAGACATATGATAACCACAAGGATGCCACAACTCCAGAAATTTAGTTTCACTGGTATAACATGCTTCCCCCCCCTCCTCCTCCCCCACATCAAACAACCCACAACACACTAAAAAAAGTCACTGCTGTGCTTTGGGAAGTTGGATGCTCCATGCTTTGGGAGTGTGCTCATAATCAAATAATTCAAACAATTTCAGAAAGTATTAATGTATTACTTTGAGCAAAAAAATTACTAGGACAAAGCAGTTGTTCTTCCAGGTTTAATTTAGCTGAATATAGATATGGACACATACACACATATGCATATATATGAACATAAATACCTATACATATACCATCCTTGTATACCCTACACAATCTTTGTGTTAAAGCTATTTAACAGCTTATTATTGTGTAGTTTGCTTTGTATAAGATTTATAACAACAAACTTTCCATACTTTTAGAAAGTAAGGGACCTACTTTCTAAAGTATGCACCTACCATTATTAAAATTAATTTAGAAAGCCAATTGTAAAACAATCATTTTCTATTTGTGTTTGTATTATCTAAAAGAACTAAATTCTGACCTTTTCCCCAGGGTAAGAGGCAGTTCTGATTCTCTGCTAATTGAGCCCTGTGAGTCTTAGGAAATACCAGCTTTATTATGCAATTGCTGCTCTCTGAGTCTTGAACTAGGACCACCAAAAATAAAATTTTAAACCACACGTTGTTTGAGAGCTACCATTATCTCAAGATAAGTTAAGCAAGAGTAATAAACTTGTAGAAGATGTGGGAAAATAAACATGAATGTCCAAAGGATAAACTTTCTCTCCCATTTCACTTTTTTAAAAGTCCATTGGCACTGCTGTTTACTGTGTTACAACATTTGGCACACCACACCAATGGCTCTAGCCAGAAATTAAAGGTACATTAAACAGTTTTTCATCAAGTATTGTTAAGTATATATGATTTTGTTTGTTTAAAATGGTACATCTTTTAGTCATTCAGTATTCAGGTCATATTATTACATATTTTCCATCTCAATCTTTGAATATGCAGAACTTTTGAAAAAATGTAACACCTTTACACTTCCTTAATGATTAACCTTTCCTTTATTTTATTAATATTTCTCTTATCTTTCTTCTTTTGATCAATGTGACAGATTAGGTTAACACATTAGTCATTGAAGGTGACCTAGAAACTACAAATTCCAGGGACCTCACTTTCTAGAAAAGTGAACTCAGATTCTTTTAATAAACTCAGAGATAGTTCTTTTTTTCTTTTGAGATTCATATGTGGCTTACTGGTTACATCAGGGGAACATCGTTGTTTGTGCTTACTAATGGAGAAATAAAAGAGATAGAGAGGTACTAACTTACCCTAAATCTCAGATGTTAAAGTAAAAGCAATTCATATGAAATCAAATTTGCAATTTTCTCTTTGTTCTTTTTTTTAGTATATGTGCTGCTGAAGTGAGCACTTCTCTTTGTTCTTCAAATCTTATTGGAGAGCATTGTATAGAGCAAATAATTAGGCCACCTCAGGGAGATTTCCAGTTTTTGATGGAAACAGAAGCCATCTGATCAGTGTGGCTAGTGAACACTAGCAAAGAGAGAACACCTTGTCTTTGTTAGTTAAGTTTTTTGTAAATAATAATAACTTTGGTAATTGCAGGGGGGATTTATTGAAAGAATGCTGTCACAGCTCATAGAATCAAGGGACTTGCTGCACAGTCAGACCTCCATAAAGGAGTATCTGAGCATTCATGGACCTTTACACCAGAGTTTTGCCATTTGTCAGGTCCAATGACCTTCCATTTCTCTATTATTTCATTTTGATGATCAAATGATCAACAAAAGAATCTGATTGATTAACCCAGACAATGGATCTACCCTCACACCATTCTGATATGGCCATGAAGAAGGTCTAGGCTCAATCTTTGCATATCTGGCTGTTCCTGTGAGTTGGAGAGGCATCTAATTAGCCTCTACCTAAATCCACCATGAATGGCTGAAAAAGACTGTTGTAGTGTGTATATGAATACACATATATGACACAACGGATGCACAACTGATTCCAGATCACATTTTTAAAAGTATCAATTTGGTTCGGTGTCTATTCTAAAGCAACAGAAGAAACTAATATTTATTAGGTGCTAAGCAGAGTACTAAGCATAACACATGCATCATTTCATTTGATCCACACAACAGCACAATGAGATGAAGACTATTTCACATGTCCATTTTACAGAGAAAAGCTGAAGTGTTAGAGGTTAGGTATTTTCACATCACACAGTGAGCTAAGGTAGGAGTGCTTGTGCATAGCTTTGATTCTGGGGGTCACAATTTTAAGAAATCATTGGCATTTCTCTGACTAAAAAATACATCTAGTCCTTAACATATTGAAATATAGCAATTTATTTACAATTTTTCTCTCCTAATATTTGAGCTACTTGAGGACAGTTTGTCTTACTGAGTCTATATTTAACACCTAGTAGAGGGCCTGACACATACCAAGTGTTATAACTAGTTTAAATTAGTATGTAAAAGATAAAAGAATGAGCATTTGACCCAATCAGGTACCAAAGTCCAAGCTAATAACTCTCACAGTAAAATTATCTAAACCTCAGTGCTAGATGACATGTCAACTTCAAGAAACATTTACCCCTGCTAAACAACACAGATAATAGAACAGATAATTTGAGAAATGGATATTCAAAGAAATACTGTATAAGACATTGGCTTGCCCTTAGAGGACTTCTAATTTATTTGCAGTGGTAAAATTCATAAAAATTAATGCAAACTTTTTATACATGTTAAATTTGCAGTACTAGTAAATAGACCTACATTCATATGTAGGTGTTCAGAGAAGCATGGTATTTCAAAGTCTCGGGCATTTGGGAAAGGTGTTCTGGCAGACATAGAATTACATAAACATTGAATATACTGAACTTATACAAGGAAAGGGAAGAATGTTTTAGGCAGAGTAGTCAGTACTAACAATAACACACCATCAAGAAACATTTAGGACATTAAAATTTTTACTGTGACAAAATACACATAAAATTTACTATGAGAGCCATTTTAAAATTACACATTTCAGTGGCACAATGAACATTTGTGATGCATGTTTGTGATATTTTTGGAAAACAGTGATGAATTCTAAACAGTTACCTGTTAGAAATTCCCTTTAGAATTCTGTAAATTTTGGTTAGATTCTATCATTTCCCCCAATCCTCCATCCTCAGCTTATTTATGAAAAATTGTAACATGATTTCCACAGACTTGGAATTGTAAGGCTCCTGGGCCTAGAAACATGGAGCCAAAAGATACAAAATGGATTATCTCAGATGAGAGAGAACAGTGGAAATCCTACTAGATGAGAAAAGGAGAGACCAATAACCTTTGTTAGTAAAGGGGATATTTAATTCCCCATTGGGGTAAACTTGGGTAAATTATTTATGGCTATTGGGTCCCTTATTAACAGTAAATCTTGTGAATCTCAGAATAGCTTAAGAGATAATGCCTTGTTTTCTCTGAAAATGGTGAGTAATTTGATCTTAGTACTGGATGTGGAGACCCAAGTCTAGCTCAGTTGTCTACTGCCCTTGCCTCAATCATACAACCAAGATTTTGTCTGTGAACAGCTGAAATTTGTCCAAGTCAGGGCTGCAGCTATTTTTCCACTAATGTTCATTATGATGTCTGTCAAGACAGTAAATCACCTAACCAACGAAAAAGAAAATTCAAATCGTTTAAGACTTAAATAAGTGCAATAGAACAGTAGAGAGAATGTAATGAAATTCCTGCTGTAAATATTCTATTGTATAAAATAATTATCAGGCTATTAATATTTCAGAAAATTGTGCATGGATACTCATGCATAATTTCTGCCAGAATCCATTCCAACCAATGAGCACTTCAGATAGAATGTATTTTGATATGCTTTCATCTCTAGTCAATGACTCTGATGGGAAGAAGCCCCAAAGCACTTAGAACCATTTATTAAGAAACTCTCAAAATTAATTACAAAATGGCAAGTTTTAAATGGCACTCTAGAGACATGAAACACCATTTATGATTCCAAAGGTGGCAATTGTGAAAGCAGAAATAGCTTATAACTTGTTTAACATGTTAGACAAAATATTCAAACAACAGCTACAACAAAAATAAATTCACTTCCTTTGGTCCTAGGCCTTAGTAATTTTTATCCTTTCTCAGAAGGAAATATGTCACATAGGAAGGATATTGACTTATAAAAACATTTAATATTCTACAACAGAAACTGAGTTGACAAATAGCTGACTCTAATCCCTAATCCACCAGCCACTGTCTTAAACACACAGGGTATTAAAATACTGGACTCTGGAAAGCATATTAATTTTGAATATTGTAAAAATATATATTTAAAATGTGTACTTTTAAAGTATATTTATTTTTTAAAGTATATGCATATTTTTAATGCAAGTATAAGTCTATCTCCCATATCCTCCTCTCTACAATTCCTTCAAACAGAAATATTGTCCTGATTATTTTTTATATCTTTTTATTTTAATGCCACCTTCATTTTATAATAAACAAATAAATTGAGGCTTAGACATCTAAATCATACCAATTAATTATATTTAAGTTAGCCCTAAACAAAACTATTATGATAAAGAATTGTTAATGTAATTATATCTACTATTCAGGTACAAGGGTTAGGCCAACATCACAAATATTCTAAATATTTTGTATATATATCTGTTGACCCAACTAGGTTCATGCATTGCCTGTTGAGTTTGCTTCAGAGCATCCTTTACCTGCATAGGAAGTGCAGACCAGGAAGATGCCTGCTACTGATAAAGAGGGTTTACATTTACATAGACTGGTATAGCTAGAACCGTACTTTATTGCAAAGAAGTGGACAACGAAGGCAGTGACACACATGTGTTTTAAAAGGAGAAGACCATGAGGGAAAAAGCCATAAACATGGCATGGATAGCTGAAAAGTCTGGATTTTTTGAGATATGAAGATCCATATTAAGTTTGTACCTTATAAAATAATAGCTATAGGGCCGGGGATTTAGCTTAGTGGTTCTGCCGCCTGCCTCACAAGGGCAAGGTCCTGAGTTCGAGCCCCAGTACTAAAAAAAAAAGAAGAAGAAGAATAGCTCTAGATTTGTAAACATGTCCATGGTTGAAAGGAAAATGGAAAATGTGGGCAAACACAGTAATAAGAGGGAGCAATGCTTGAGAGAGTAATAAGGAGAGTATTGCTTGGAGAACAATTATTTGTTAAGGAATTATTATATGTGATAAGGAGTTACAGGAATAACCACCTACACAAATCTATACAGTGGCTTATTTTATTATTACAGTAGAAGTAATCCAAAAATGCAAATTTATCAAATTTAAATTCCAGGTAGTACAGTACTATTTGTGATCTTTAAATCTTCAGAGAAATGTTGTTCACACTGGAGAAAATACAAACATGAGAAGATTACAAGGAGAGAGGAAAACTTTAGGAATGCCAACATCAGAAAATCAGATTTAAAGAGTGTGTGGTCTTAAAAAATTCAGCAATGTTCCAAAAGAATTCTTTAAACCATTCTGTAGTAACTGTGGCAGAGCTGTAGTAATGGGAGACTAGCAGTTTTATCACAGTTCAGTAAATGACACACTCATCCCTACATGTAAATGCTTGTGTGTGTGTTGTGTGTGTGGACCTGATGAGAGAGAATGTACATATATGTGTCAAGAAACAACTTAACCACAATATATAGTTCCAAATGTTTCACATGTGAAGTATCAGACAGATACAATGTCAAAAGCTGAAACTAACCTCAGAGATCATCTCCTCTAACTTTTTGTATCATGACACATGGAGTTTTCCTGGACATTTCCCTGAGGTAGTTGTCTAAACCTTTGTTTAGAGTTGTCCAGTAAAAATGAACTCCTTAGTTTTTCAAGGCAGTCTGTTCTGTTGTCTACACACAAATGGTTAAGTCTGGAGGGAAATTCTCGCAGTCCTCATGAAATTCACCACCACAGCTCATCATTTTGGCTTTTAAAACTCTGGTTCAGAAGACCATATACCATTTGTGCTGTCCAGTATAGCACCCTCTAGCCGCTTGTAATGCAGTGGCTACTTGAAATGCAGCAAGTCTCAAATTTAATGTGCTCTGTATACCAGATTTTGAAGACTTGTGAAAAGAAAGAATATAAATGTCCCATTGATATTTTGGTTACTGACCGTCTGTTGAAACAATATATTTGGATTCAATAAAATGTTACTAAATTAATTTGACAACTTAAAAAAAACCATAGTTATTAAAAAATCTTCAAACAACATAAAAAATTATGTAAAAACTCAAAATTACACATCCACCTTATATTTCTATTGAACGGTGCTGATCTCGATCATATTTACAGACAGGTTTTAAAATCTATTTTTATTCTTTTTTGTCGTCCTAAGCTCCAGCTTTTACCAGAAATATGATTAACTCAAAATGTAAACTTCTAAGATCTTTAATTTCTAGCCAGAGACTTAAAAGTCCCGGCAGCTGCTTCCCCTTCTTTACAGACTACGTTGTTTAAGTCAGTGTTTCCCGACTCTGTAGACTCTCGTGGCACACTTGCCGAAGTCCCGGGGCTGAGCCCCTCGCATGCCTCAGGCAGCAGTGTCTCCAGGCAGGCCTACACTGTAACACTCATGTTTGGAAATCCTTCATTAGGGAAGAAGATTCCGCAGTGGATTTTCATTGCTGTACAAGAGTGACCTTTTCGAAACTTTTTTTTGACCTTTCACAATCCATTTAAATCCAGCTTTTGCACTGTGGTTCCTTCTGTCCCACTTTCTCCCACTATGTGACTACACGTTAGGCCTTTCTTGCCTTGGGTGTGAACGACCTGCCTGGCATGCTTCCTCCATGAGCCTCCTTGGCTTCATGTACTCTGCTCACTTTTTACCAGTGGCCCTGTGAGAAGGTTGACTTCATATTCTCCCCACTACAGGCAAACATAAGTGGTCTCTACTCTGTTTTTCTGCCACAAAGTTATACAACCGAAGCTGCATTATTTGAATCACTTTGAAACTTTTAAACTACTGATGTTCGGGTCAAATCCCTCACCTTTTTGAGTTATTTGGTCTGTGGAGGGCCATGGAAATTGAACTTTTTCTTCCAAAGCTTCCCAAGATGCTAGTATCAGGAGTTAGTTTGTTGGTTTGAGCAGACTCCTGTTTCAAAGATTTACCACAAATTACTAAATTTGTTTGCCTTTGTCTTCTCATCCTACCCTAAGCACCTGGAGAATGCTGATGATGTCTTTTTATCTTTGTATCCACAAATGCTGGCTATGTAAAAAAAAAATGCTCAAATGCATTCTGAATGAATTGTTCAGTGAATTTTACCTAGTGTGAGTTAAAGAGTGGATGAGGAAGGAAATAGAAAGCAGCATGTGAAGGAAGTAATGTCAGTCTATTTTTAAAACCTTTAAATGCTTTTCTGAATTTATATTCTGATAGCTATTTTCATGGCCCACCACAGAGTAAGTTGCAACATTAGAAAATGGGCTTAATTATATAATTTATTTATTATTCAAATAAACAGATGTTGAGTATTAAGGCTGAAAGTTATCTTTGCATAATAATAAAAAATAGGTGGACAAATGAGAAGGATATTGGCCCAGAAATATAAAAGCATATATGCTAAGAGGAGTGTCAGAAGCACAAATAAAACACCCATAACTAATTTCTATTTCCAGAGTACTGTGAATAATACAGTATTTAACATAAATATGGAAAAAATAATAAAAGAACATTTACATTTAAAAAAGCAGCAAACGACGTTAAAGAGAATTCACTTTAAAAGTAGCAAAATTAGCAATGTAAGAACTTGTATGAACCTAGATTAATGTGAAAACAAGACAATTAAGTTTCCTAGATGTTTTATGCTAATAAAATAATGAAGTTAATGTGACCAGATTGGAAGGTTAAAAAAGTACTACTACACCAAAACTTAAAGACAAAATTGTTGAAAATGTTTTGAAATTCAGAATAGATGTGAAATAAAGAGGAAAGAATTGAATTAGCTATAGGTTTTATATAAATCGAAGGCAAAAATTACAGTTATGTAAGTGAGAAATGCATGTAAAGATTTGGCCAAGTTCCATTAGGTTTTTGGAATTTCTCCAACAAATTTCCATTAATAGATAATGAGCATGTGAGAGCACTGGGGAAAGTTTAAGATTATGTCAGAGAAACGTGGGAAAGCTTTTAGTAATTTGCCTCAAATACTTTTTGGAAACATGAAGCAGTCTGTTAGCTCCAATTTCTTTTTATACACCAGCCCCTTGCCATCTTCCCCGTCCTCCATATTTAGTTTAGATATCATGGGCCATCATTTTTATAACACTCTTGTTAATATCAAAAACTCTTTTTGCCCTTAGTGTGTGTTTGTTTTCTTCCATCTAGTAAAATCCCATGGCTGACCCATCTACTCATTTTCTACTTGTCTCTGAGCTCCATATACTTCTTCATTTTGGATGTCATAAAAACTCTCTAAATACATATGTACAAAATGGGATTCAGGAGCCTTGCCTTCAAACCTGGATCTCCTTCAGTCTTTGTAATGTCTGGGTATGGCTCCACCCTACCTAGTTGTTAAAGCTTTGAATCTTGGAGTCCTTTGGAATACCACTTTCTTCTTCATCATCCATATCCAGTTTTTCACTAAGAACTTAGTGCATTTTGAGCCAACTAAAAGAGCTTGTAGGTAGCTGCATGTGGCGCTAACAGACATTTTTTATTTTTAAAATTTTTTTATTAGTACAAGTTTGCATAATATAATGATTATATTTCTTGTGGGAAATTGGTAGATACACAAAACAGATCTAAATTTTTTTTTGTCCCCTTTCCTCCTCCTTCCTCCTCCATCCTTTGATCTCCTTCCTATTTGAAAAAAATATATTTTCCTACTTCCTATTATCTATGTTTTATTTTGCTTTTTGTTTACCTTTTTAGATTTCTCCTGTAAGAGAAACCATGAGATATTTAAACTTTTGGGTCTGATTTATTTCAATTACACTTTAAAGGTGAATTCATTTTTCCTACAAATGACTCACATTTTCCCTTCCTTATGTCAGAGTAGTACTCCATTGTGTGTAAATATGTTTTCTTTATTTGTTCATCTGTTGATGGACATGTAGGCCTCTTTCAAGATTTAGCTGTTATGAATTGCCAATTATCTTTTTAGTAGTAAAGTCCACAGTTCTTGAGCTTGATGAAATATAGCTGCTGACAAAGAAGGCATATTCTGGCCTTGTGAAGTAATGGACTCTAAGAAGTCCTTAGGATTACAAAAGTGGTATAGGTGAAAAGACTAAAAATTAATGATTTCTAGCCCAAATGAAGATATTGAAAGTTTCAGGAAGCACTGCTGTAATTCTTAACCCTGATATTCTGAGAAATTTCTGTGGCAAAAGATAAAGACATGTAAAAAAGAAGAACCCTGAGAATAATAGTAATAAATAAAATGAGAATTTGGAAAAATACTCCCTATAACAAACCAATTTGATATTTCATATATTTCTAATATTATGTGCATGTGTGTGTACATATATGATATACATATTGTTCTCAAATCACACGTAGTTTTATATTCTGCATATTCTTTCCATTACCATATTTTATCATATATTTGTATAATCTTTGAAGACCTAATTTTACATTACATTCTAATTTTTAATCCATTTACACCAAAATTTTTAAAATTATTCTTCTATTTTTAAATATTTTGGCTATTTATAATTGTGCTATTATATTTATTGCTCTGATGAAGATGCATACATTAGGCATTTTTTTCAGAAGTATAGTTAGTAGACCAAAAATAATAATGTGTCCTTTGAAACTTGTTAATACACAATGCTAAATCATTTTCTAGAACAGTTTACCATTTTAATGTCCATCAGCAGTGGACAAAGTATCTGATTTCATTATACCCCCATCAACATTAGTAATATTGTTTAAATATTTCTCAATTTAATTGCTGATAATAATATTAGAGTGTGGATTTCTGTTATAATTAATATGAATGAACACTTTTTCCTATTAGCTGTTTGCATATTTTTTCATATTTTATTAATGATCTTTGCTTACTTGTGAAATTATTTTAGGAAAGTCAAAAGCATTATAGAAATGTAATTCTATTTTACTGTATACACTTATGGTTCTAAATTTACAGTGAATCCAATAGCCAAAGATTGTAATCTCTACCTTGGAGTGGTCTTATGTGGGTCTCTTTCTAGTTTCCTTTGTATAGATTGACATTTGATGGCAATGCATTACAATAATTGAATTCCACACAATTAGACAAAACTTTTCCCATAAATGTGAACAAAGCAAAGTAGATTAATCTGAAAAGTCTAGAAATTCTGACAGGGATACTTAAGAACAAATGCTATTCATTAACTATGAAGTAGTACTAGTGGACAGATGAAATGCCATGAAATTCATGGCATGTAGATGGGGAGAGCTTTTTAAAAAATAATTCTGGGGCTGGGGATTTAGGTCAGTGGTTTCACTGCCTGCTGCGCAAGCACAAGGACCTGAGTTTGATCCCCGTGTACAAAAAAAAAAAAAAAAAATTAATTCTGGCCATTTGCTGACTTTACAGTTCCCTTTATTTCAGGCTTTTTTTTTTTCCAAACATTTTTGGGATACTGATAGGAACCATTTAGTAATAGTCTAAGGCAAGGTGTTTTAGAGTGAAATTTGAGGAAGCTGAAGACCCCAAATAGGAGAATCTAGTAAGGAGTAATAAAAAGTGTAGAGGGTTACTGACTCTAGTGATGGAAGAAGCACAACATTTGGGCCCATCTCTTATGTCACTTTGTATAACATAAACAATAAAACAGAATTATCAGTAATGGAGTTGTAAACCATGGAAATTCTGTCAACTTCATAACATTATGGAAGGTCCTTGCATTCTGTCTTCTGTTGGATATAATAATGCTAGATCAATACTGCTGAGAAAGTATTTCAGGATTGCTAAACTGCTGCTTTAAGATAAGCCACAAGTAGTGCAGACAGGAGCATTTTATAAAGGCCCAGTGAGGTAAAATGTGAACTATTTTAGCATTGCTTTCAATTTCTGAAAGTCTGGGATGTATTTGCCCCATTTCCAGTCAGATTAGACTCAATCAGAACTGCAGTGGCTCACTCTGAACAAAGACATCAGGTAGAAATAACAAGAGTCAGAAATAACCACCAATCTCTAAAATAGCACCCATCATCATAACTCAAAAGGTGGTTTTTAATATTTGTGCTGAGTATGAAAAATTTCTAGTCACCTGATTTTAGGAATATTTGCAAAGTAATAGAAAAATCAAATTTTTTTCATGTGCCAAAATAGGTGATTTTATGATAATAGTGAATTATAATGTTTTAAAACCTATGTGACCTGGAGGGCATTTGGATGTTTAGTAAATGGTATTGCAAAATATTGATGTAAATTTTTTTCTCATAACAGTTTCTACTAGTAGTGATCTTAAAACATTGGCTTAATTATCTTGTGAAAACTCAAAGAGCTTTTAGGATCTAGTAGGATCTAATTCAGTTCCATTTCTCTCCAGTTTCACATATGTTTTGAATTTGTACCTCTAGCTCTTAGAAAAAATTGTACATTTTAACATTGTACTTAAAACTGCATATATTCCACAAATAAGTTGGTAATGGTTATCTTGAGCAATATTTTTTTAATGACAATTTTAATATCATTACCTCCTACTGTAAACTCCAATTGATGGTGTACACAGTTCAAATCCAATTTCAACCATAAGGATATAGTCCCTTTGTAAATCTCAGATGTAAAATTTCAGTCCCTACATTTCTACCTTCTCTAGATTTAGCATTATAGCAGATGCCTGTTGTAAGAATGAAGCACATGAGATGCTTATTTATTCAGTGCCACATTAGCTGTCCTCTTGCCTTGGTGCCAAATGCTTCCCACCAAATTATCATCCCTGAGCAACATTTTCTATTCTTAACATTTCTTTTTTTCATTGACACATAAAAATTACATACTTATGGGTTATCAAGTAATGTTTCAATATATGTATACATTGTGTAATGATCAAATTGGGGTAACCATATCTATGTCTTCAAACATTTATAATTTATTTGTAAATAAGATATTCGAAATCCTTCTAGCTTTTCTGAAACATACAGAATATTGTTATTATCTATAGTCATCTTACTGTGGAATAATGAAATCAATATGTCAAAGAGACATCTGCATTTCTGTTTATCATAGGAGTCTTCACAGTAGCCAAGAAATGTAATCAACCTATCAATCAACTGATATGGTACATATATACAATGGAATACTATTCAGTCGTAAAAAAAATGAAACCATGTTTTTATATGTTGTCATTTGGGTCTGAAATGTCCCCCAAAAGGGACATAGTACTGAAGGTTTAATTGTTGATGAACTTTTGGGAACTGATTGAACCATAAAGGCTTTGACTTCATGAGTGAATTATCCTCTGATGAGATCATAGTTTGATGGCATATTTGGTAAAAAATGGAAAGAAAAGATGAGTCCTGAATGAAGGAAGTAGATCGTGGTGCATGACCTTTGGGACTGTATCTGGTCCCTTCTTCTTGGGCCTTTTCCCCTCGCTTTCTGCTTTACCACTGTCGTAAAATGAGTAGATTTGCCCCGCCCCCCCCATGCCCTTCCTCCATGATGTTTTGCCTCACCTCAAACCCATAGCAATGGAACCAACTGACCATGGACTGAAACCTCTGAAATCATGAACCAAAATAAACAGTTCCTCCTTACAGTTGTTTATTTCAGATACTTTGTCAGGCTGACAAAAAGCTGATTAACATACATCTTAAACTGACTTTATTGACTAAATCTTCCATACTGTGTGTTATATCTATAGTTACAAAGTCTAACCACTTGAAACCTTTTTGTTACTCTCTACCTCATTGATCTGTAGTCTTGTGTTCTGTTCTTGGCAAATTACTGAATTTCTGATTGTGTGTCTGCAAGTTCTCAAATTAATTCTAATTTTTGTTGTGTTCTCTTTTGAATCTATGTTCCTACATGTTCTTATTCCTTGGAATTTCGAGTGCCTAAGTGCACTCATATTTTGACTCAATCATGGAAATCTACCTCAACTTGCATTCTTATTATCCTATTATCCTATTCATGATCTTATGATCTTATTATCCTATTCATGAACCACTGTGCTTTGTTAGAGTGGAAATTGGGCCCTGATTATAGGCTACGGGAAAAAATTCATTTTCACTGGTTATCTAAAGTATAGTAAATTAATCTCATAGAGCTCAACTAAGCATAAAGTGGGTAGAATGAATACAATGTGACTTATTCTTTTTGGGAATATATACCTGTAGTCAACCAGCATCTATTCAGTCAATAGGTATTTATGGAAAACACAGTTATTCACATGGAAAGGAATCCAGGCTATACAGGCTTTGAATTCAAATCATTGTGTATCTCACTTTCCTAGAGAAACAAAAAGTTCCTTAGTATTCACAAAATAATTAAAAGCTATCCACTTGTCCAGTAATTTATACATTAAAAACTATTCTTTAATTTTCTTAAAATCTCTGGAATACTGACCTGTTTTTGGCCATAGACTTCTCCATCTGGGCCATCTCAGAACTATTGAGCAATCATCTCAGGCCACATGGTTTCATCATTATTACTCTGTCCTGGACCATTTCCTTGAAATCATGTTTTAATGCTTAACATTATGTTCTTTATTTCTTTGTGGCAGATCCTACTATAAGTAACCCATCTAGAATAGACTTGTGGATAGCTGATTAATTGATTATACATTTTTTTGGTGTATTGATTCTCAATAGTTGATACTATAGAGTATGCTTTGCTGGCTCTCATTTGATTATGATATAAATAATGGGATTTGATTTAAAGTATTGTGGTATCAGTATTGTCTAGGACATAATAAATGGGATACATGTGTCCCCAATCTGTGTATGAGCCCTGTGCTTTGAGTGATGTAACCTTAATTATTCAGTCTTCTTATCTGTAAAATAATGATGGTAATAATATCGGTCATATAGTGGTGCTGTGAAGATAAGCTGAGTTAATGCATATGAAATCTGTGGCATAGTACCTAACGTGGTACCCAAGTTAGAGATCAATGAAATGTAAATTGAGAACCTAACAATTCAGAAGTTTTGATGAATGACAGAAAAACTTGCCTTTCATAATGAACAAAACTGTCAAATGGCTCATGCTATATTAGACTCATCCTCAGATAAAGAAGTGGAACCTGAAATTGCCTGTAATGTGGATTTCTGAGTTACAAGCTGAGATACAATTTTTTTCTAGTTAAATCTTCAGAAGTTCACATGCATATATTATAGCACTATATATACAAAAGAAAATGAGATTCTGTTATCTGGTAATCTTCTAAAAGAAGTCTAAGTTGTCTTTGGATTCAATTTGTCTTCAAAGAATTATGCACTGCATTGTTTGTATCAAGAGTTAGTGATTAATGCAATTTATTTAACTTTATCTTCATTCACAACAGCTATAAGTGAGCTATTGTCTTAGCCTGCTCAAACTTCTCTAACAAAATACTACAGCCTGGGTGTCTTAAACAACATAAATTATATCTCATAGCTCAAGAATCTGAGAAGTCCCAAATGAAGGTGCAAGCTGGTTCAGTGTCTGGTAAGGGCCCACTAACTGGTTGTAGGTAGCTACTGTAGGTAGCTGTCTTCTCAGTATACTCTCATATGGCCCTTCCTAGGTATGTACTTTTACAGAGAGAGCTGTCATGTCTCTTCTTTATTTAGTGAGGGCACTGATGCCATCCATAATGAGGGTCCTGCCCTCATGACCTAAAGTAGCCCTAATAAGTTCCCAAATGCTATAGCTCAGAATACACACATTGGGAATGAAGTATTACTATATGAATGAAAGGGTCACATTCTTAGAGAAATTGTATTATTATACTTAATTAAATATTAAAAAGTGAGACATAGAGAAATTAATTAACTTGTTCATTGTTCCCTAGTGATCAAGTAGAGGAGCTGTATTCTGAATCCAGAGATGTTTGATTTATATACCAGTGTTCTTTCTTATTTTATGGATGTATACTGTACTATGCTCCCTCAAAGAAAGTAACAGCTGGGGCTTTTCCAGCATTAAACTTGCCCCACTGGTGTTCTACTTTTGTTTCTATGGGGGAAAACAGAACTTAACCTTCCAGTATGACTCAAGTGGGAGTTATTTTTTTGTTATTGTTTTGTTTTTTAGAGTAGGAAACATTTATTGAGAGAAAGAAAGCCTCTAAGAGACACAGAAGAGGGACCAGAAAGTGGGTTGCCCACTTATCCCACTTTTCAAAGATGTTTTATACAGCAAAGCCATGTGGTGAGGTGGGTACAAAGTGGAACAAAACTGTAAGACCCAATGGAAATTTACAAGGTAGGCATGAGGTGGGACAAAGCCATGACCAGCCAAAAAGATTACAAGTACAGTCACCCAAGTAATATTGATTAAATGGGGATCAAATGGGAAGACAAGTCACATACAAGGAATTTCCTATTTACAGTATCAAGTACTGCTGTCCATCTCTAGGGGAAATAGTACTTCTTTTCCTTTTTATAATGATAACCAGTGAAGATGCCTCAATTGTTCTCCATGTTGGTTCCTTGCTGAATTGGCTCCTGGAGGGCTGGCACCTTAAGGGAGGCCCTGTCTACCTGCCAACAAGATATCTAATTAACTTACCTATCTATAATATCCCCCCCCGGAAGAAGTACCCCTAAATGCTGTAAGGGGGCAAAGGGCGAAGACTGTTCTGGCTACTTCCAGCTGAAGAGGGTCATAGTTGTGATCAGCAGTTAGAGTTACTCTACAGAGTCTATCTAAAGGCCCTCAATAGGTGCCAGGCATTGTCATCTTGGTAACCATATAGCTTTGAGTCTGGAGGAGACAAAGCCAAAATAACAGTTAATACATGGGCCAAATTATAAGACCAGCAGGATTGCTATGAATATAGCCAACAAGGGTCTCCACCAGGAGGTACCCTCCCACAGAGAGGGTAAGGAGAAGGTCCAGGGGACTTCAGAATCCAACAGAGAAGTCATATTGTATAGTTTAGCAGTTATGAACTGTTTACAATGTCGATCTGGTGGATCCTGGTAAAAAAAAGTCTAGCACATTTGTCATTGGTTCCATTTGTATGACTGCTTGGAGTTTGGCATCCTCAAGGCAAGAATAAACAAAGCTTTTAGGAAATTAGAGCATAATCTCAGCATGAGCACACTAGAATGGAAGGGCAGGTTAGGGAGAAAGTCACACTTAAAATTGAAATAGTGACTGTAACCTGCTGACTCTTAGATTCTTTTATTGATAAGAGGTTATCTATAAGTCTGATACTTTGTCATAAGTCTCTCTAGTTTCAGCTGTAAGAAGATAAGAGATGATTTGAAGAACAAATTTCACTAAGATATATAAAACTCTAGCTGAGCTCTTATAGATTTTACCATAGTTTTTTTTTTTTTTCTAATGATCCATAATCATGGTCAGCTACTGGTAGACCTGGAAACTGCCAGAAGGGGTCAATAACTGCAGCCCCTTTTTACATCTAGCTTTATTACTATGGCATTATTTTATACCTCTTTTGGTTATTCTTTTCTGCTGGGTGTTTAAGACCAAGTTAAAGTGAGACCTGTCAATCAGTATGAACCTCTTGCTGTTTATCAAGGTCAATTAAGTCTCCTCAGGCATTATTTTGGAACCATGCATAGAGCCTCTCAGCTCCTCTGTCAGTGTCTGCCATCAGGATGGGTCACGGCCTTGCTTGACCATGTTCCTTTCAGTGAAGGCATGGGAGATTTTTCCCTCTTGGTGACCCTCCTTTGGCACATGGTGCATTAGTCCTCTGGTGCCCAGCAATCTCCCTGCTCAGGAGGTTGAGTGACTTAACAAAGATGTAGGATCCTGTAGGAAAGGTTCATTTGTGTACTGGATCTTTGTTGACCTTGAGGGGCCAGGGCCAAAATATTGGCTGTCCTCAGCCCAGTTACCTTTCTAGATTTGGTCTCCAAACTTTAGTTGTTGAACACACAGAAGAGAAGATCAGTGACATAAGTACTTTAGTAGGAGCAGTGAGCTTAACTATTATAATAGTTAAGACATCAAGCACTTTTGAAATATAAAGCACATTTAGAGGGCTGTTATTTTTTACCAACCATGGTTGTTTTAGTAGTTGAATCCCTATAGAATGTTAACAGACAACAGTTATATATTATAGAGAAACTTAAGATCAAGCGCCACATATAGTATTTTAGCATGACAATCATGATGACATTGTCTTTGTAACACTTACACGTCTATCTTAGTATGGAATAGTCTTTCAGTCAAACACCTTCATCTTATCACAAGACATTAAATGGCATAAAGAAAACTCTTATTTGTTATCCTTTAGTAGGATGCCATCTAAAGAGAACATACATATCGACTTATAAATGTATCTTAGGAGTTCATAATGTCTAGCCTCTAATTTTAGTGTGACATTGTTTCATGTGTCCCTAAGTGTAGTGACACATGTAACATACATTGCATGAGTTTTTAAGATAACTATTATTTGACTGATTTTCTCATGCTGGCTTGACATGTACCTCTTATCACAAGTAGCTGGAGTGTAAGAAAAAGGCAGATACCTGAGTTAAAAAAGATCATTACCATAAACAATATCTTAGAAGACCTATACACCCAGAAGGCATGAATGATATTTAGTACACCATGAAATAACAATATCAGTTACATGAAACCCCTCATCATTTAATTGTTTTGTGCCAAGAACATTTTAAATAAAGTCTTATTATTTTTTCACAGAAAACTTAGCCCAAGCGCAAGGACCCGAGTTCAATCCCCGGTACCAAAAAAAAAAAAAAAGAAGAAAACTTAGCCCATGACCAATGTATATCTATCACAATGATATGTTTAGCGATATATTTCCCATAAGGAAATTATTGGGGTCCCCTTTGTGAACGAAGGCTGGAATAAATTTTTTCCAGGGAGCCATTCCTTTATTTACCAGGGGGAGTCCTGTCCCATAGTTTTCCTAAGCCCAAGAGTCTTTAATTATCTTAACAAATTTTTAGATGACCTGTGAGAGCCAGATCATAGCAATTAACACATTATTTTGACCAATGAAAGATTCCCAAGTTATACATAGACAACAATATGTACTGTATTTGTAAAACCAGTTGACATTATTTGGATCATGCGACAACCTGGGGGAACCACGTCTTTAATTACATTTATCTATAAGCCAACGTGAGTTACAGGCAAACATCTTAAAAATTTGAAATGCCAAAAGAAAAAAGCTCAAACATAACAGCTGTACGTGTTGTAGCAAATTGAACAGATAGACACATAAGACACCCACATAAGACAACTTCTTTGTAAACCAGAGTGCACTCAGATGTATTTGGCCAAGTTGAGTTATAATAACTTATAATTTTTAGGTTTATAACTATAAATAAGACTAGTCACAACTTTGTAGATCAATTAACAGATATCTCTTATAATAAGAATCAAAAGGAATAAAAATCTTCTACACCTGTGAAAGCAAAGACCATTTAAGATGGGCCCTAAGCTGACAGTTTATCTGACTGGAATACCCAGCTATACAGGCTTCTCATTGTTGCTTTGATAACCATAGATGTTCGATAGTCACATATAGTTGTTCCCTCTAAAGGGTCAAACTGTTAGAGGTAATTTTAACTCTCTCCAATGGGGTTCTGCTCAGGCCAGATTTACATGTAGAAGAGACTAGGTGCCACTCTTTGGAGCTAAGTATGAATTTCAAACAGTCAGGGAAGAAGGCCTGCCAAGGCTCCAACCTGCTGTGCTGCAGATGTTTACCTATGACATTTTTTCTCATTTTGAAAAGAAATGAAAGGAAAGAAGGCATCCCTGTCTATCCCTCTTGTTCTGTCCCCAATCTAAGGTGCCCCTTAGACTTTATCTCATCCAGTGCCAGTGGCGGCTGACTAGAGGTGCAAGGAAGTGGCCAGAGCCAGGTTAGCTGTTCTCACCATTCTCTAATTTTGCCTGAGGGCTGAAAGACAGATAAATCTGAACTAAAACCTTTACATTTATCTTCTGAGAGTTTCAGGATTAAACACAGACCAGTTTTCTATATGGCCCAGAGATAAGTGAAGGTCAGCTTTACTCTGGAAGGGTTTCAGGGAGGGAAACTCACCATTCTGGAAGCTTTGTCTTGAAATCCAGCATCCACAGAAGAGGGAAGTGCCTTGAATCAAGCTGCATTATTTCTCAGGGGCAGGGCAGTGGAGAAGGGACAGAAGAGTGCCTTTAAGTATGCCACAAGAACTAAATCTTAACCATCTCAGGTGTAGAAGGACAATTAAGATCAGGAGCTTTTCCAGAGTGGATCTGTAATCCTTAGCAAAACATGTCTCCAGAGACAAAAGCTATGATTGACTCCCACTGCATTGCCAAGCAGAAAAATCAAACCAATAAGCAAAGAACCCAAATGGCTGCTTTTTGCCTCTTGAAAGAGAATGAAAGTGTTCTAACTATATTGTTTAGGGCTTACCCTTTTAATGAATTACTCTGAATCTATAATATCTAATTTATGATTGAAATACATTAGAGGCTGTTGAGCAGCTCCTTGATGTAGTAGAAACACTCCCAAAGCCATGTTTCACCTTTTATTAACATACAAACTGAAATGGTGTCCTGTAGTTAGGCACTTAGTGCTTGTTTGAACTTCTAGAGTACAGTCTGGGAATGAGGTCCGCAGGTGTCTTTCTCTTGAGTTTTTCTATAACCTAATAGAGGGATCACACAATCTCACTATATCCTGCTATCTGAAGGCCACAAAAGCCTGTAATTTCCAGGAATCTCCTTAGCTGTTTTAGAGTCTTGGGCTGTGGAAAGGAAAGAATTGGTTTAATTCTTTCTTCCCCCAGTCTTTGGGTTCCCTTAGATATAATAAGGCCTAAATATTTTACCTCAAGGCTGCAAAGTTGTGCCTTAGATCTAGAAATGTTATAACCCCCATCTGTTAGAAAATTCAGCAGAGCAGATATCTTGGCTAGAAAGCTCTTTTGGGGGTCACATAACAGCATACCATCTACAATTGCAAGACTGACTTGGAAAAATTATAGTATTTTCTTTTATCAAATCAGGATGTAGGGATGTCCTCATCATTTTTCCTGATAAATAGTTGACAATTTAAATTAACTGAAGGGCTTAGTTCTCATGTTTCTTAGACTTTCAAGAATACATGCCTGAAAATATCTTCTATTTAATCTCCTGAGTGGCAGGCCAGTGGGGGGGCTTGTATAGGAACTGCTTGTGTTCCAGTAGGAACCCATTGTTCCCCTGGCTGCCCATCTTTTGAGCTTCCAAAATTAAGATAATATTTGTCTCTATATGTAGTAGCAGCTTGTAATACTACTTATCTCTCATTTAAAATCAATATTTGATTCATGAACAACATTATATCTTTCTGATCTAGTCCATAGGTCTGAGTAAGTCCTCTTAAGACTTCGATGTACATTTCAGGATCATCTGAAAACTTCCTTAGTCTTATTTAATCTGTCTTAGATCACTGAGAGAAAAAGACACATGAACACAGGTAGTCACATCAGTTTTCCAAAGTCCTCAACCTATCAGAAAGGGCATTTTTCTCCTCTACACACATAAATGATGAAGACCATACCTAAGTGGGAGAAAAAGTTCAGGTATTTTTACTGATTTCAAAGATTTTACTGATTTCAAAGATTTGTTTTGTATATTTGTCCAAAGGTCTTACTAGTAGTGAAAACAGTCCAAACCTGTAACTCAACTCTTTTTTTTCCCCCTTAAATTCTTTTATTGGTACAGCTTAGGAATACAATACATTTACATTTTTCATAGGGAACTTGCACCCTTTACATGATGTATCTTGGTTCTTATTTTTTCCTCATTCCCTGGCCGTGCTTCACCCCTCCACCCCTCCCTATTTACAAAGACTTTGTTTCCATTTTTTCCATTTCTCATAATTTTTCCTTTCCTTTCTTTCCTTTCCCCT
>NW_004624744.1:19687244-19697911 GCF_000247695.1 Heterocephalus glaber
TATGTCATCTGCACTCTCTCCTGTTTCTTCATTGACTCCAATCAGTCTTATGTTATTCTTCTTTGCATCATCTAGTAGCTGCTGGATTGGTTTCTTGTGGTCCCTTACAATTTTGAAGCAATTTTTCTTTTCCTGGTCACTAATTGCACTCTTATCTTCTATATCTGAAATTCTGTCCTCGCATTGGCTCATTCTGCTGTGTAGACTTTCAATGGAGTTTTTGATCTCCTGGAAATCTATTTTCATCTGTTTCATGGATTCCATTTGTTTCCTATGTTAGGATTCCACCATGTTTCTCAGCTCCCCTCTAGATTTATTAATCATGTCTTGCCCTACAAGCACAATCTCTGCTGTTATCTGAGAAATTAATTCTGATTTTATATTTTCCAGATCCTCTTTTGTTGCTAGTTCAGGGAGTTCAGGTGGTTGAGTATCAGTGTTTCATCTCATTTCCCTTTGGGGTTGCTGTAAGTGATTTGGAAGTTTGGTTTTGAGACTTGTTTATGTGTCTTCTCATTTTGTCCTAGGGGTGGGGTGGGGGTGCTGTTGGCGCCCATGTGGCTCACTTCTTCTGACCTGGGAGCGGTGGAACAGCAACCTGGAAGCCTCTACCTCTGGGGTGGGAGCGGTGGAATGGAGGCCTGGAACCCCCTTCCTCTGGGCTGGGAGCAGTGGAATGGTGGCCCAGAAGCCCTTTCCTCTAAGGTGGGTGTGGCTTAAGTCTTAATAGAGATTTAAGAAAGTGCTGTGATGGCATTATTTCAGATCACTCTGAGACAGAGGATATCTGATGATCACTGACAGAGTTCCCCTTTCACCTCACTGAGGAGTCCAGATACGGACAAGATGTGGAGATTTTCTGCTGACTATCCAGATGGACTGTCAGGAGCTAGTTTCTTCTGGGGACCTTTGGCTACCCACCAGAGAGTAACCCTGGCCTTGATCTCTTAGTTTTTACCTCAGTTTCTGCTAGTTCCATACAATCAGAGATCTGTCTCCGAAAGGAACTCAATTGCCTATCTGGTCAACATTCCACCCACCATTGGTGTCAGTGGGAGTAGGGATTCACCAGAGGGAAACTGGAGAAACCTGTCCTCTGCTTTGAGAGTGGCAGCTTCCCTAAAAGCCTGAACTGTCTTTGTCTGAGACAATTTCATAAGAGACTGATTTTACAACATTTTTAAGCAACTAAGTCCAAATGCAACACATACAAAACAAGAATAAAATGTAATTTTAACAAAAGACAGTGCATAAGAAAAACAAGAAATTTTCAAACATTTAAAATGCCCAACTTAAAACTAAGACACTTTTGAAACAAAAGCCAAAATCTATGGAACAAATGTTGAGAGCCTATGAAATAAAAGTTATAATACATGAATCAAAAAGACCAAAGTTAGAATCTATTGAACAAAAGCAAACTCTTACCTCCAAACAGTAATCTCAGTGGAAGACCTCTAAAATGATATAGGGGAAAGAGATGTAACTCCCACATCTACTAGATATCCAAAATGCAAGTTTGTGTTCTCTAAAATTGAAGAATGAATTCTAGGAACAACGGAGTTTAAGAGTAGGAAAAATTTATTGAGAGAAAGAAAGCTTCTGTCTAAGAGACACAGAAGGGGGACCAGAAAGTGGGTTACCTCTCAAGTGGGAGTTTTAACTGTCTTTTATGTAAGGGGCTCGAAATAGACTATGGATATATCTTCATCTTCATTGTTTTTTCTGTATGAAAATTCCTATTTATAGCTGCTATGTCACAATTCGTCTAGTCATTCAGGCCCTATGCATTAGGATTTCCTTTGTTTATTGCTTCTTTGTACATGAATACTTGAGTCTGTTTTGGGGTTCATCGATAGTTTCAGTGAGTGCAGAATCAGCTTGACTTTCATAATAAATACAAGTTGATCTGTAAAATGGCCCACATGCTGCAAATATTTACGTGGGCTTCTGCTTAAGCATGTGTTTGTCTATGGGGAATACCCTTACTTTTTTCTCTCTGCCTTTAGGGACCTTAATAGGTGCTTGTACCATGTGACAGTATTAAGAGGTAGGACCTTTAAGAAGTGATTAGGCCATCTTGCATAGATTAATGCCATTATTGCAGGAATGGGTATCCTAGGAGTAGGTTCCTGATATAAAGGATGAGTGTGGCAGTCCTCTATCTTTTCTTGTGTGCTGCATGCCATGACATGATGCACCAAGAAGGCCCTTGCCAGATGCTGGCTCCATGCCTTTGGACTTTCCAGCCTTCAGAACTGGGAGCCAATTAAACTTCTATTGTTCATCAATTACCCATCTGTGGTATTCTGCTATAGGATCTGAAAAAAGGAAGAGAATTCATTGTGGTCTATAAAATGGCCCACATTCAGAATTAGGTGGGCTTCTTGAGCATGAGCCCAGTGGTTCTGAACCTGAGCTCATCATCCCCACCTGCAGATTTCCCACATTTAGTCTTCCCATTTCAGCAAACATCATATCCTTGACATAGCTGGCCAAGTCTTAGGACTGTGTTATCTTGTACTGTCTGCCCTTTCATTTCACATGTCATCTAAAGCCTTCTTCCCAAATTCTTCTTGACTACTCAGGTGTTCTTTTTCACCAACCCTCCCAAATTCTCTGCTGAAAGAGCTCCCAAATACTCTGTCACTGCTGCCAAAATGATTTTTCCAAAGCAAAACAATCATGTCATTCCCCTCATAAAGCCTCCTAATGTCTGTCCAAAACTTTAAATATAAAATTCAAATCTGTTAAGTCATCACACAGCCTTTTGTGATTTGGCTTCTACTTCCAAATCTTCAGACTTGACCCAGAATAAACAGTCCCTATCATGTTGCCTAATACCTCCTTATTTTCACAGCCATTTTCATCCGCTTGAATGACTTTCTATTCTGTCTTAATAGAAAATAGCCACTAACATTTCAAAATCCTGCACAGGCATCTGTAACTTTAGAAAATATCTTTGACTTAGCTTACCATGTATCTAAAAATAATCATATTAATAACTAATATTTAATGGACATTTAGTATATGCTGGGTCATATTCTAGGCATTTTACATGTCTGACTGATAGCATTTACTGCCTGAACTTGCCTCTGAGGTATGTATATTCGTGGTCAGGGCTGAGTTATATAGCTAGTTCAGTGCAGGAGCTGAGAATCTTCCTGCTCATTTAGTGCAGCACTACTTGCTGTAATTCCTTTAGTATCTGTAAGTGCTTAGTGTGTATTTATGAAATGAATGACTGAGCTGTTCTTACACCTGATTTAACATCATTAAACTTTACAACTTGAGTTCTGTGCCACTAATACAAGAATGAATGATAAAGCAAGTAAATTCATGAGTGACAGAGATTATGGATGTCACAATGAGTAGTTACTGAATGAATTAATTAGAAAGTATGAGTCTACCTTGAAGTACCGTTGCCAGAATCATGGTCAAATGGAGACATTTAACAGCACTCAAGGCATTTCCTGAGTTACCAGCTGGTTGACCAGCAACCCAACTAATAGATAATTATCTGTTAAACCTCAGATTAAAGTAACCATTTCCCAGATATTTACATACCCTTTACCTCTAACTTATATTGACTAGGTCACAATCCTTTTCATTTATTAGAAACCAAAAAACCTCAAGAAGTCAAGCAGCAGATTACAGTGAAGCAGAGAATTCAGTATCAGGGAATAGATGATTAAGCATTTTGTGTGTAGTACCACCTTTGGTGTGACCTCATATTGCAGTGATGGAAAAAGCTGTTAACCTTTCTGAGATTCAGCTTTACAAAATCATCAAGCCCTGCACTGGCCTACCTTCAACAATTGATTAGGATTTCTGTATCAAATTCTCTGGCCTTGTCATTGGGCCCTGACTAGCTTGCTTCTTGAAAACTCATTATAGCCTGGATGTTCAAGTTTCACTGTAGCCAGGATGTTTGAGTTTGACTCATTGCCTGCTCTTGCCAATCCTTTTCACAGGATTTTTCTCCTAGGTCAAAGATCTATTAACTGCTCTCATTAGTCAGATCCATGAAGATATCCTCCAAACCTCAGTGCACAGATCTGGCCCTTTCTTATAAGTTTTGTCACATTGCTGTACAAGCTGCAACTGGAAATCTGATTCCTGATGTTTTCTGTCTTCCCAGATCTCTCCCAACTCTTAAGCCAATCTTGGCCTCATTCCTGTATGTGCTTTGCTTAATCTAGCTTCTCTGGACCCTTTTTCCCCTCTATCTGTGCATGCTGTCTACCTTACAAGGATCAGTGTAGCTGTCACACCTTTCAAGAAACCATCATCCATCACTCCATCTGCATTGATCAACCCTGACAGCACTTCCTGTCTTTACCACTTATAATAATCTTATTAAATATTTTAAGTGTCTATAATTCATCCAAAAGATCTTACAGTTATTGGAGTTGAAAATTTTGACTTATGTCTATAGCATTCTTTAGTGTCCAGCACGATATGTACGAGGTAGTAAATGTTTGAATTTACATACTTTATTATTTGTTTTGTTAATAAATGTATTATATAAATTAATTAACTGAAGGCCATTTGAATGTGATCAGGTTAGTTCATTATGATTCTGTGTTAGATATATTTGTTTTATTGTCTCCTAATGGTTATTCTTAGCATACTAGAATAATTATTAAAATATCTTTGTTATTCTTGGGAAAGAAAATATAAATTGAGTACATTTCTCATTTGTGTTTATTGTGTTTCTTTTTGTGTGAGGATTAACAAGGCAGTTATTTATCTAAGGAGGAATTTATTTAAGCTTTGTAAGTCCGTGGGGATTTGGGCAGTCACGTCATGATTCCACAGCAGTATCAGAAGCAGATTGTAGTGGTTTCTGGAGCTCCTCATATATGATCTGTTTAAAATAGATTTCCTCTTAGAATTCTTGATTTAAAAAAATCTTTATGTGACATAAATTTTAAATATTCCCAAATAATCATTCTTTAGTACCTTGCTTTTCAAATTGGTAAGAACCTCTTGGTTTTTGTTATTCATGGAAAATTCTGTTTTTCCAACTTCATGTCTCTTTCTGAATTGATATAAAACTCCTGAAAATTTCGATTTTGGTAGTTTTCCAATAGTCATCCAAGTTCATCTTCCTACTGGTGTGGACTGTGTATAAATTATCTTAATTTTCCTCTTATTTACAAATGACATCTCAACCTTTTGGTAAACTGGAATTGTTTGATGTGTTTCATTATTCTAAATATAAGCAACCTCTCTTTCTTATTTATTTATTTATTTATTTATTTATTTTCCACTATTGGTATTGTACTCAGAGACTCATTCATGCTAGACAAGTGCTGGAGCATTATTGAGCTACACCATTTCTCTTACATTAAAGCATTATTTCCCTTAACATTAACTTTTTTGAAAAAAGTTAAAATAATAATTTACCAGATGAAATGCCTATATAATAGTAAGCTCTGTACATAGCATCTGGCCACAGAAAACTTAAAAGTTATAATAGACTGAAGGAAATGAGAAACTTTGATAGTTTAGAAAATGAATGTGCTCCTATATGTAGTTATATTTATGTATGTACAGTAATATATAAAGGGTATATACAAAATTAATATATGTAGATAAAAGATATGATATATATGCATATACACATCTTAATCTAAGAATAAAAACATGCATATTAAAGTTACAATTATAATACCCAGCAATGTACCAAAGATAAAATATGAACATCACTAACTTCATTATATTATTTATTGAAATATTTGACAAAAAAGAAATAGCATGTCTCATTTGAAATTCCCCCTAATGAGAGGTACTATGTTTGAGGAAAGATGACCTTACTTTATTAGTGTGAATTTACCTTCAAGGCAAACATTTTTCAATCAACACTAATTTGCATATTATTTATCCAGAGAGAAGAAGTGCAAAATAATTTTGTTTAAAGATTTCCCTTTGTTTTAAGTGTCATTAGCAGTTCTGACTAATCCAATTTTTACAATCTCATCAGCGCTTTTAGAAAATCTCTCTGAACTCATCTAGAGGATGCATTTATTCCTAAGTGTCCTATATTGCATTACAGCACAGTGGAGAGGCGCAGTCTGCTACAGATGTTTATGTGAAATGCAGTTAACACACCGCCAATTTAGTTTTTATAGGGACACAATCAATTTTTATTCATTTAAAAACCAGAATGCTTTCTTTTATTGTGTGCAGCCTCTCCTGATTATAAAGCTAAACAAATTATTCCGTTTTGTACTAAATGGTTCTATTGAGGAAGGGCAATGGCATTTGATAAGTGTACCCTATATACATCAGGCAAATAAATAATGATCCTCTCTTAGGGTATGATCCTTGGAATGGATTATTTAAAGCATTTTTTTTACTTTTACTTCCTATAAATACACATAAATCGAATGTAAATCTTGCATTGGTTAGTCTGCAAGCTGTGTCATCTAATCTTATGTTTCAATAGTGTTTTATACTTTATAGGCTACTCTCATGTATATTAGATTACATCATTTAAGATGCTTAGCTTCTATTGTTAAGACTTTGAAATTATGTGTTTTGATTGTCGCTCTAAAAGATTTCTGTAGCTCTACAAATTTACTGCACTACAACTAAAAAATATATCATTGAATGTAATATTCATCATGAAATATAACAAAAGGTTTAAAGGAGTAACACTTATACATTTACACACTGTATGCTTATATATTTAATTCGTTTAAAATTTAAGTATAGTTCCAAGTGTAGTGGAACCTCATAACAACAGAGTGGAGAAACATACCAAAACTGGTATTATATAACCCTGTCTTTACTAGATTTTTGGTGTATTTGAATCCATGCAATACTGAATTGGGTTATAAATATTGCCAAGAGAAGATCTTGGAGTAGGAGATTTTCTTAGGGGTTGATAATAAAGGCAGCTGCTAGAAAGCCTCTCCATAAACTATGTAGACTCTTTTTACAGGATAACACTAAAAAATTCGCTTCATTTGCTTATTTAATTATGCTTATTTAAAATTATGTGTATTTGAGATTAAACAGCATGGAAATATTATAAACATGGTTAGGAGACAGCAGAAAAACATTTAAACAGTTTTCTGCTTTACCTTAGTGGCATTCCTTGTCCCACCTCAATTCTTAAATAAGTGATTGGGCCACGTCCATATATATATTTTCTCCCAAAGACAAAATCTGTATTGTAAGGATCATATTTAGCTCATGCTTAAATAGATAATTTTAATAATTCACAGGAAATAAATGAATGGTTTTTTCCAGTTATATATGAATCAATTTATTCATTCAATAAAGCATCACAATGCCCCTGTATTACTACATATTGACTATGAGGGAATAAGCTACATGTATTCTACCCTCAAGAAGCTCACAGTTTATTTTAGTAGAACAGGTTAAACACTGAAACGACAATAAAAACACGTTAAAAGGTATATTGTAACATAAGAGATTCCATGGGGCAGCTGTGATTCTGGGTTATGTGAGTGAAATCTAAATAAGTGGAGTGAGTTCACAGGGAAACCACTATGAGCTGGAGAAATATAAGAGGCTTCCTAGGTCCTTGAATGGTAGATAGGAATTGGGTAGATAGAAAATACAATTTTGGAGAAACTGACTCTGTTTACTTAAAATATGCTTCTGTCACATTTTCAGAACTGGAATATTTTCAGTTGTCTGTAAAAGCAAGCTACACAGCCATGTGTAATATATATGTATACATACACAATATTGAGTATATTTCTGTATACATATACAGTGTATATCTGTATACATATTTAAAAATTTTTTTCATAAGTTTATTGGTACATTTTAGGTATAAAATACAGTTACATTCATCATTAGGATCTTTTACCTTTACATGATGTACCTTGGTTTTTATTTTTTTTCCCTTCTCCTGCCCTCCCTTCACCCACTCCACCCTTCCCTATTTGCAAAGACTTTGTTTCCATTTTTTTCCTTTTCTCATATATTTTCTTTTCCCTTCTTTCCTTTCCCCTACCCCTCCCACTCCCCTTATTCCTTTAGACCTTTTCTTCCTATTACACAATATCAATTATACATTGTTTTAATTACAATATCAAAATTTAGAGGACATTACCACAGATTTTACAGAATTTAAAATGATATTGAAAGCATATTACAAAAATATTTTTTGAAATAAATTTGACAACTTCTAGGAAGTACCTTGGAAGACAAATTAATGAAACTGACTCTGGAGGAAATATAAAATTTGAATAGCACTTACTAAAGAAAGTATATTCCTAGCTTGAAAACCTACCTATGTGACAACAACAGCCTCATATACATTTTAACTGATGAATTATATCAAACAGTCAAAGCAGAAAAAAGAAGGAACACATCTCCCCTCATTTTAGGAAATCAACATTGTGCTAATACTAAAACTGCATAAAGGTAATAGAAGAAAAAAGTATGAACATAGATAAAAATTTGTTTAATGAAACAAACTATTAGAAGTCACATCTGGCAGTATGTAGAAAGTGGTTTTATTATAGGGATGGCAGTGTTGGTTCAGCATTGGAAGATCCACCCCCAAAAGTCATCATTTTAACAGAGGAAAGGAAAAAGCCATATTATTCTGTCAGTAGTTGCAGAAAAAGTAAATTCTATAGTAGTTCATGGTAAAAGCTATCAGGAGACTAGAAGGAGAACAGAACCTTCTCAACAGATAAGACATGTACTCCATAATTCCAGCAAAAATGCCTTATATGAATGGAAATGCTTTCTCCCTAAGGTGGGGAACAAGGACAGATATGCCTACTCTTCATCTGTCCATTAAACTTTGAAGCATAGGCCCAAACCAAAATAGTCTGGCAATAAAATGACACAATTTGGTTATGATGGGCAAGGTAGAAGCAAAATCTTTATATGTAGATTAAATGATCATCTACGGAGAAAATACTAATAAATCTCTAGGAGCACCTAGAACTTGTATCTGAATTTAGCAGGATTAGAAAATACAAGGTATATATAAAAATTCAGGTTGATGTATATTTGCTATAAATGAAGAATTGAATATTGAAATTTGAAAGTTATGTAGGAGTGCAAAGGACCTAGAAAAGAAAAAAGAAAAAAAAAGTGTTGGACGACGTTTAGTACCAAATTTTAAGACTTCCTCTAAAGCGACACTAATCAAGGCAGTGTTGGCATAAGGAAAGACATATAGATTATTGGAAAAAAACAGAGAATCTAGAAATAGAGCCACACATATATGGCCCACTGAAGTTTGAAAGATTATTTAAAGTTAACATTTTATAGAACATAAACTCAACTCAAGAGCTGGGGAAAAGATAGTGTTTTCAGCAAATGGTACTAGAACACCTGTTATCCATATGTTAAAAAATTAACTTCAACCCTTTATTTCCATACATAAAAATAAATTGAAAGGGTCTATGAACCTAAATATGAAAGCCTAAAACTATAAAACTTTAAGAAGAAATTATAAGTCAAAATGTTTATGAGTTTAGGGTAGGCAGGAATTTCCTAGGATACAAAAAACATGATGTATAAAAGAAAAAAATTGATAAATGAGATTCCATCAAAATTTAGAAATTTAAATGACATTGTTAAGAAAATGAAAAGTAGTTCTTAAACAGACCATAATTATAATATGTATAACCTATGATCAGAATATATAAAAAATACTTACAGCTCATTAATAGACAACCCAATTAAAAAGTAGACAGAAGAAGATGATAAATAGCCAGTACAGCACAAGGAAAGGTGTGTAACACTAGAATCAGAAAAATACTAATCAGTACAATAACAAGACTGTATTATAAACTCATTAGGGAGATGAATTAAAAAATTTTAAAAGAACAAATGTCATCTTAGGTGTGAACCAGTTAGAACTTTCTATTACTGCTAATGTGAATGTAAATGATAAAACCATTTTGGAAAACAATATAGAAATTTCTTGTATTACTGTTAAGAACCAACAGTTCTGTTCTTAAGTTTGTACTTAAGAGGAATGAAAACACATGTTCACAATAGATTTGTACATACAAGTTGACTATCCTTTATCTGAAGTTCTTGGGACCAGAAGTGTTTCAGATTTTTGCTTGAAATCCACTGGACCTCCAAAAAGGATAGCTATTCCTGATTTTTTTTAAGGTTCCTGTCACATGAAGTATTGTTTTCTACCCTTTGACTTTCAGTCTATGAGTTTCTTTTTGAATTAAGTGTGTTTCTTGTATGTAGCATATTGTTGGATCTTACTTCTTGACCCATTCTGCCAGTCTCTTTCTTTTGATTGATGAATTGAAACCATTAATATTGATGTCTATAAAACTGATGCATATGACTTATCATTATCATGTATTTTTCTTTTTGTTGGCTTCTCCTCCTTTGCGTTTAATTTGTTGTGCCCTATGGATTCATTCTGCTGGGCTTCTTGGGGTTGTGATCCTTGTTGTGTTTTTCTAGGATATTGTCTAAAATTTTTTGGAGTGCTGGTTTGGTATTCATGAAGTTCCTAAGGTGCTCTTTCATGAAAGCATCTTATTTCTCCATCAATTTTGAAAGATAGTTTTTCAGGGTACATCAATCTGGGTTGGAGGCTGTTTTCCTTTAGGGCTTGGAATACATCACTTCAAGCTCTTCTTGCCTTGAGGGTTTGAGTTGAGAAGTCTGCTGTGATTCTGATGGGCTTT
>NW_004624744.1:19700816-19714152 GCF_000247695.1 Heterocephalus glaber
ATATATATAAAATCCTACTTTCAGAAGCTGTAGTAGTTGGGGCTGAGGAGTATGTCTTAGTTACTTTCTCATCCTGAGACACAATACCCAACACCCACAACTTAAAGGTGGAAAGATTTATTTTGGCTCACAGTTTGTAGAGGTTTCAGTCTATAGTCAGCTGATTCTCAGGCAGAAGGGCATGGCAGGAAAAAAAGCTCATGGCAGGGTAGGCAGAAAGGAGACTGGGACAAAGGATAGGCTATATATGAAAAGAAGGATATATATAAGAAAGGAAAGATATATATGTCAAGACCACAACCCAACAATCTACTTCTTCCCACAAGGCTTCACCTAATACCATTACATCCAGCTATAGACCCATCAGTGAACTAATCTGATGTTGCACACCCATGATCCAGTCGCCTCCTAAAAGCCACATGGGCACTGGGAGGACATCTAGACCTAAACCAGAACATTCCACCCCGGCCCGCAAAAGACTCATGTGCTTCCCTTTATGCAAAATGCATTTATTCCATCTTTTTTTTTGTACCAGGGATCAAACTCAGGTCCTTGCGTTTGCGCAGCAGGCGGCAAAATCACTGAGCTAAATCCCTGGCCATTTATTCCAGCTTTAAGAATTGCCAAAGTCCCAAGAGTTTCAGGATTGCTGAAAAGTCCAAGTCCAAATTCTCCTCTGAGATTTAAGGCAAACTCTGAGCTGCAAGCACCTGTAGAAGTGAAAAGAAAGTTAAGCACTTTGAACATACAATGCCACAAGATATACATTCCTATTTCAAAAGGTAGAAATAGAAAGATAGAAAGGAATGGGACCAAAGCAATACCAGAATTCAGTAGGGCAAACATTAAATCTCTTGTTTCCATGTCCAGTGCTGGGTCAGTCTGTGGCAAGGTGTGAACTTCAAAGTGGCCCCACCTGTATGACACTGCTGGTGGTTGTAGCCCTGTGGCCTTTCTCTTGGGATGGCTTTGCTCACTCCTTATGGCTTTCCTCAGATGATCCACATTCCTGGCTTATCCAATGTTCTTGTCTTTGCCAACCTAGTAAAGTAACATAGTTCTGGGGTCTCTACTGCACTTTTGGCTTTACACTCACAGCTTCACACACTGCCCTCTCAGGGCCACACTGCCTCACTTCCCAAGCCTTATTCTGAAATCTGAATGGAAGTCTTCCTGACCCTACAACTTTTACATTTTATATGCACCTAAAACCAGCACCATGTGGATAATACCAAGGTCTGCTGCTAGCTGAAGTAGTAGCAAGACTTCCTACTCTCTTGACTGTAGGGGTCTAGTGCTTGGATGACTGATTTCAATTCTGAGGACTGACTTGCCTAAGCCACGTCCATTCTTGATATGGTGTTCTGGGGCTCTCTTCTTAAAGCAAAGTCTTTCACCTCTTCAATTTTGAGGCTGCAAAGTGTGGAATCCTGCTGGTTCTTATGAGGCCCTCAAGTCGTCTTTTCTATTGTCCAGTTCTAAAGTACTTGGTTTTTAATGCTAATCTTTTCACCCACAAAGTTCTCCTCTGCTCTGTCTTTGCAGAAACTTTCTGGCTTAACTCGAAACTTTTAAATCATTCCTCTGTACCATTTGCTCTTGATTCTCAAGATGCAGCTAGCTGCCTAAAAGCCACTAACAGTAGCCATGCCGTGGTGTAAACATTAGACTGCCTTTAAAATTCTTACACCAGATTAGTCTCCTGCCTTTAATCTCAGTCTCTGGCAATGTCTCTAGACATGAGCAAAATGCAGAAGGAGCCAGAGCATAACACACATGGCCTAGAGTCCAGTTGCCCATGGAGTCCCTCCCAACTGAAACCTCTTGAGACTAGTCTTTTCCAGTCGCACTGTAGGCAACATTCTGGTCTTCTGAGCTCTGAGCAGAATCTTCTCCCAAAAGGCTCAGCTCATAGCATTCTAAGGCTGCTTTTCCAGCTGGTATCTCCAGACTTCTTTTGCAAGTCAGTTCCCAAGGCTTCTACACCATATTTTCAGGTAGTGTCACAGCAAAAATCCCACTTTTGGTATCAAAATCTGTCTTAGTTACTTTCTCACATACATGCATGATGCAGTATCACACATCCATGATTCAGTCACCTTCTCAAAGCCCCACCTGTGAGTGAATGAGGCTTTGTGGGATGTCTAGATTTACTGCAAGACAGAGTGCTTCCTCTGGGTCAGCTCTGAGTGGGGTAGCTTGGCATTTGACCACATGGTTGATTGATGCTAGTAGGCCATATCTCTTTAAACTTTTGACTATGTGTCCCTTGAAACATAGAAAGTAGTCACTTTTAATTTCAAAAGGTTTATTACAATGCACCAGACATTATTCTGAAATAAAGAATAATATAAGTTAAAACATCTAAAGCAACTATGAAATTAAAACTTGGAACAGGATCATGGTGGTTCTTATAATGTCTGATTGTCTTCTTTTAGTCTTTTTTTTCCAATCTTTCCATCTGATTGGTTGTGTTCATTTGACTTAAATTATGCAAAAGTGTCTGTCAAGGGCTGAATCGTGTCATCTCATAATTCATATGTCGATGTTCCCCATTCCTTAGAATGTGATTGCATTTGCCTTTATAGAAATGAGTAAAGTAAAATAAGGCATATGGGGGTCCTGATCCAATATAACTGGAACCCATATAAGAAAAGATTAGAACACAAACATGCCCACACACAAAGGCAAGGTTGGGTGAAAACAGAGTGAGAAGGTGGCCATTGTAAGCCAAGGATTGAGGCCTCAGAAGAAATGAAAGATACTTTGATCTTGGGCTTATGGCTTCCAGAACTATAAAACATACATTTTTGCTGTTTAAGCTACCTGGCCTGTGTTATGGAAGCCCTGACAAGCTAGTAAGGTATTCTACTGAAGAAAGTTATGTGAGAATATGGTGGTCCCAGGTCCTTTCCTTTCTTGACAACCTACTGTGAAAGTACATTTTACCCAGTCTCCTTGTTAGGTAGTTAGGGAAGCAAAGCTTCGTGAGATTTTATACTGAAACTTATGGGTTTTTTTTTATATTTATATATTTTCATCTTTTAGATATATGTCTGGAACATTGTTCTAGGTTCTAAATATACAAATAAAAACAAAACACAACAAAAACAGGGTTTTTAACCTCAAGAGGCTTATAGTTTATTTAGGAAAGCAAAATATGCATAGTCCATAAAAATAAATACGGCAGAAGTTTATAAAAGGAAGCAATGAAGAGAAATTTCAGTGATTCTTAAGTAAAAATTTGAAAATTTCATGAGACAGATGAGAGGAGTAATTAGAATAGTATTTCATGCAATATAAACAGAAAATATTTGGGGTAATCTAGGATGTATGAGTGTATCAGACTAGTTGAATGGAGAGGTCAGATCTTGTCAAATTGAAACTTCATAAAGTAGTCATAGGTGAGCCTCGGGTGGTGATTAGGTGGATGATATATGCAAAATAATAACTTTGGGAAAAAGACATGGTAGAAAGGTGTAAAATAGTTTAAGAGAAGGGGAGATTATATAAAGAGGATACCCCTTTGGATTCTATTTAAGTAACACAGGCTAATATTTCCTAGAGTATTATCCTGAGTTTCCTCAAAAGAAGACTTTCTGCAGTAGAAGGGACTCATGGTTAAATAAATTGGAAAAATTCTGGTGTGTAGTGCCTTTTTCTAGAAGCAAAATATAAATTAGCTTATTTTAATGGCCTCAAGCAGTTCCTCAGTAAAATACTGGCTTAATTATGCTTAATCCTAATTTATTTTTCTTCTATGAAAAAATAAAATGTCATAACAAAACAATAAGAGAGTAACAATAGTTAATACACTGTGTCATAATCTTAAAAGTATTTAGAGTACAAGACATACACAAAAGAAGGCTCTTTTACAAGGAAGAAACGTAATAGCACAAAACTTTTTTTAATGAAAGAAACTAGTAGTATAGATGAATCAATATATATCTATATATATATATCTGTCTCTCTTACATGAGAATCTCTCTCTCTCTCTCTCCAATCCAATATAGAAGACAGATAAATTGGGAGTAGGGAGAAGTTCAAATAATTCCCCAAAATAACTACTTCACTGATTCAAAGGTATTTTGTCTGTTTTCTACACTTGTTGAATTCTAGGTGTTTCCCTTCCCTCCCCTCACTTCCCCTCTGCTCTCTTCCCTTCCCTTCCCTTCCCTCCTCTTTCCTTCCCCTCCAATCTCCCTCCTTCCCTTCCCTCCACTTCCCTCCCTTCCCCTGCCCTTCCCTTCCCCCTTCCTTTTCATCTTAGAATTGGGTTTGGTCAGGATATTGCCTCTAAATATCCCCTGGAGCTAATCATCCACAGAAAAGTGACATCAGGAATTATGAGTCTAAGCTTGTGGGCCCAGGCTGAAGGGGATGGGGGAAGGGGCAAAAGGAAAGTAAAAAAAAAAAGTGTTAGAGCCAAGAAAAATTTCAAAGACACAGAAAATTGACATGATCTCTGCAAAGGTCATGTGAGAAAGATGCTCCCTGAATATAAAGTTTGGAGGAAGGGAGACAGGCAGATTACTCTCCACTTCCTACCCAGGAAGTAAGCATGAGAAACAAGAACTGTACTTATTTGTTTTCTCTTTCTCATTGTACAAAACAGAGGAGTGAGACTATGATTTATGTTTAACAAAGAGATGATAGATTTTGTTTAGTATCTGAGTTGATACCAGGGAGAGGACTACTTAAGACATTGCATTCTAGGCTCCATAACTATCAAAGCTAGACTAAAAGTTCCTCATATCCTACCCCATATCCTACCCAGATATCCAAGGTATATCTCCCTTGGTTCTACAGTGGCTTTATCCACCTGGTAAAGCTATCCTCCCCTATCCTGTTTTTATGCCCCATAGGATTTTCAATCTTGTCTGTATTTCCTGCTTTGTATTATCTTTTTATTTACTTCCAAATCTCTGTCTCTTCACCTTCACCTATTTTGCCTTTTGAGTTTGATGAAGTGACTTAAGTAGTTTTAACTATGTACTATACAAGGAGTTCATTCTTACCCTCTGGCCCCTCCATTTCTGTCTGCTTTAGGAACTCTTTCAGGGATAACAACCCCTTGGCCAGCATCCCAGATGAACTGGCTCCAGCCTCCCATAAGGGAATCAATTATTTACCATGAGTTATTTCTAGACACAACACAAGTGGATGTTCTTAGCCCACTCAAGGTTGATGACACAGGGCACTATCCAAAACATTATTGATTCATGACTTCTATCTAATTCTTGGCTCCCTTCTTTTCCAAGATTTTAATATATATTCCTCAGTATTCACTTACATAACTTACTGTGTCATCCAACTGGAGTCTCAGGATAATCTTTGCACTCAAGTATAGTTAACAGGTTGTGAATTTGGACACCCAGCCTGGCCGCCAACTGATTGTGTGTCTCTGGGCAGTGCACTTTGCCTCTCAATATCAGTCTCTTGCAACTGTAACCCACGGGAGAATACAAATGATTATATTTTCTTCGTGATATCTCTTTTATTACTATAGGAAAGTCAAATAAAATAACACACAAAGAATTTAGCAGAGATGCTGGCATAAAAATATTCAATAAAAGTGAGTTATTACTGGACCTCTCCAGTGAAAATTGTGAATTAAAATTTTTACTATAGGACTAAGAAATTTAATGTAAAATATATTTGTTTCTTTAAAATTTTCACAGTGACTCAGGCCATACCCACCAGCATTGTTTTTTGATTATTTAAAGTTATTAAAATAGCATTAATTTACTTGCATTTTAAAGATCTATGCATGTGCATAAACTCTTCTAAGTTCCTGTTTACGTAACTATTTTTTTGTGGACTACCTAATTGTATTGATAATGCTAAAGTTAAATTACCATGTGGTTTGCACCCAAATAATTAAAAATCCTAAATTGATAAATCTTGAATTTGCTACAGTTATAGCTTACCTTTATGCCAACAGGTATAATAAAGTAGTAATGGTACACATGTGAGAACTGTACTTTCAAAATAAAATATTATCCCCAAAGAACAAATTATGAGAGAATTCAGAAATGCTATCCAAGAATACAAAAATCCATTTTCCATGAAGTAGAATGATAGATTTCTAGCTCCACCTCTCTAGTCAGTAAATATTTTTGAGAAACTAATATTTACTGCGAACCTACTATGAGTCAGTCTACGTTTCTCCCTTTATAACATTTTGAACAATTCATCATATTAAGTAAATGATCTTTGACAAAGATGCCTTTCATACTGGGATTGATGATCCTGCTTTGTCAGCCACAAGTAATTCTGTATTTCTCTTATTAACAGTGCTTGCCAGTGTGATACATTGTAATAATTTTACCTTAATTATATAGAATCCAAAGGTTTTCATTTTAGCAGTATATTTAACAACACTTTTTAAAAATACTTTTTTCAAATCAACTTAATTGTGTACTCAAGTGATTAGACATCTTAATCATTTGTGAAAATGAAAATGTTTGGGGTTATATTTAGATGCAATTTATTGGTTAAAATCTGACAGGTCTATCTAATAAGTCTATATTTTCCATTTCTTCAAGGAAGTCAGTATCTAAGCTCACTTGTTAATTTTAACGAGTTCATGCTTTCAAGAAAACAAAGGCAATGTTTGGAAAATGATGACTTTGACATTCAGGATCAATTTTATAGCCAAATGAATTTGACAGCATAAAGCAGTCTGAAGCATTGCATATGAACAGTTTTGAACTGATTTCTTCTCCTACAGAAGGGGACCAAATACTTCCATCAAAGGGGTTAATACCAATAACTCACTTTCAAGCTCCACTCTCCTGGGCCTCTCCGTAGACAGGAGTGGAGGCCTCTAGGGTATCTGAGCTCAGGGAAACCGATTGAATAATTGTGGAAAATAAACACCCCTAGGAAGTATGGAAAAGGTGAATGGTAATAAAAATGTTATTAAACTTAGAGATTTCAGCTTTCTCTCTCGTTTCTCCTGGCATTTTTCAAAGGAAATGCCACAGTGACTGTGAGGTTTTCTAAGTCACATGCTGAACTTGCAGCAGTATTAGAAAGGAAAGCCATTGTGAAATAGAAAAAGGAAAGGGCAGTTAGGACACTTTAATGAACACTTGAATGCACCTCAAATGAAAAACAGATGTTCTTTGTTAAATTTAACAGCGTTTCTTATTCAGATTGAGGTAACTAGCCCCACTAGTGGGGTAGAATTGGCTACAGCAGGAACTTGTTCTAAGGAAGTTTGTATATTGCATGTTCTGTATACCGTATTTCTCCCAGTTTTGTCTGCATTTAGTTAAAGGGAGGCATTTGACAGTTCATGCCTCAAAGATTGATCTTATTCATGCATTTTACAATTTTTTTTCTATACAGTTTAGTTGTGTGCATTTTAAATGGATGAGATTATTTTAGTATTTCATAAATCTTACTGGGACATTTTGTTAGGTTTTTTAAAAAATGAATCATTGCCACCTGACAGTAAAAGCTGCTATTAATGTTTTAAAGCAGCAACTGATACTATATTAAATACATTTATTTAGCACTTTCTTCTCCTAAAAAATTGTTTATCTTTGCTTTTCTCAAACCCTGCCTCTATTAAAAAAAAAACCAAACAAAAATAGAATAACACTAAATAAACCTCTTTCTGGGCAATCCATCTCAGTCCATCAATCAGTAAATAGTTCCTCACGTACACCAAAAACTCATTTTCCTGTCTTAACTGATTCATTCAATGAAAACATGATCATAAGCCAATGCAGACTCACCCACATGACCCTTTCCTGAAAATATAAATTATATTACTGTTCTGCCTCTAACAAACCTTGGGATGTCTTAGGCTTTCCCCATTTAAGGGGCTTTAAGTATATATGTTGATCTATGTTAGCATTCCATGTATTAAGATCTTATTAATTTTAAGTCATTGATTTAACTAGGCATTGTGCAAGATATAAAAGAAGGCACAGACCTAGACCACAATGAGTAGAAAGAAGTACTGCATTTGATTTCTCAGTAACCTCCCATGAGGTAACGTAGAGATACAGCTAGTTCAACTATAATCAGTTGGTCCAAATGGACTTAGCTAACTGTTCCATGTCTCTTTACTTCTATGTATATTTTGGTGTAATGCCTGGGAAATGTATGCTGTCTTGTTTTTAATCTTTATCATGTAAAAATAGAACCCATAAAACAACACTACAACCAGGTCATTAAACAGCAGGGAAGATGATATAATAAGCTAACCAAACAACATACGAAAGAAGGAACGGATTCACAGGCTGTTGTAGTTTAGCAGGGTTTGCCTCATTCAAACTCTCATCTGAAGCAACATCAAGGCCAACTTCAACATCCAAAAGGAGTTGTGAAAAAAAAATTGAAATGTTTTGAGAGAGCAGAAATCCCAGCTCCAAAATCACTTCTGGGTGGAGATCAGTCACACGGAAGAAAGAAAGTCTTCTAAGCACCACGACTTCATATATTTGTAGAAATCACCCGTATTAAAGTTGTAACCATGATTCATACCATTGTAGAATCCACTTAATGCAAATTTTATATCATGACTTCAAATTCTTCATTCTGTGTTTTCTTCTTTTTTCCTGTCATTCTCTTTAGGAATCTTCAGGGTTAAATAGGACAAAATCTTCAGGCATATATAAAAAATTATTTTCTTTAAAACAACTATTTTACAAAGAACAACTAATAATTAAGAGCCCAACTACTGCAATATTGGTAGGAATTAGATATGGGAATTGATATTTCTAATTAATAAAGCAAATGTGTAAGTTATTGGTCTTTGATGTTGGGAAAGGTTTTGTTTGATTTTGAGTGAACTAGATCTCTGTTTTGTAGGCTTGGTTGTTTAAATATGAGGAGAAGGCTATAAAAAGTACAAGGAACCCAATCAAGATGTCACTTTTATCCTCTCCAAGAACAAGGCAAAAAACTAATGATCCCTAAGTACTGTCCTTCTGCTAGGCCAGGGACAAGCAAAGGAGAATATGTATGCACTGTACATGTTGGCAGTTACCTATATACTTCAGCCTTCCCTCGCCTCTAACTTTTCCTGTCTTCCAAACTCCAGTGATACTTTTTGGCAAGATTCTTTGGCAGATGGTGAATCTTGTGCACTGGGTGTGCACCGTATATCTAATACCCTGGTGTCCAGCATAGTTTACTCTCCTTGCTCAGCTCCTACAATTCAACAATGCTTCACATGTAAATGTTAATTCTACTTTGGCTGAATATCTCCATGTGAAAATGAACCTAGATTGCAATTCAAAGTTCTCTTAGAATTACAAAATCACATTATTAAAAGCTATGTTGGGCCGGGGATTTAGCTCAGTGGTTTCGCTGCCTGCTGCGCAAGCACAAGGACCCGAGTTCGATCCCCGGTACCAAAAAAATTTTTAAAAAACCACCAAAAACCCTATGTTTTCCATCCTATGACTAATTAGGGAAATTAGCCACATCGATCAGGTTAGACTAAAGTATATGATTAACTTATTAATGCATACTCTTATGTTCCATTTAATAATATATCTACCAGAATAGATGCTATTGTATTGGCTTTCTTGATCTCACTCTTCTAATCCAAACATCCTAGGAAAATAAATATAATGTTGACCCATTAAATTCATCCTCATCGAGTTTATAGACATTTAATCAAGACCTTTTCACCTTTTTCACCTCCCAGACCTCTGAGCGTCCAACCTAGAACTGAGTTTGTCTCTGAAAGTGCTTGTACAACTCCGGCTCTGCCTCATCTCATTGCTAGTCTGTCCGGCAATTTCCTGGAATCCTGCCTTTCTTTTATCTTACTCCAGCAAGCATGCTTGTTTAGGGTTAGAATATTGAGACGTGATTCCAGTGATATTGGTGATGCCAAAGCAAACATATATTTACACACACACACACACACACACACAAATACTTTAAGGGTTCGATAGGGAATTCACTTTCTAAACAAGATACTTTTTAAAATATGAAATAAGAATATCTGAATCTGGACAGTAATCCAGCATTCATTGATATCAGGCTCTTTAGCTGAGGGAAATTTCCTACATCTTGATTCCCGATTGTATGTCCATTGCAGGAAGGATGTGTAATAACATTTCAGAACATGTGATAAATTAAAATGAATGTGAAAATTTTTTTGTAAAAAATAAGGGGGGCATCTTTTTAGGTTTATAAAAATCATTAACATATTGTACTTTTACAAATTGTATTTTACTGTTTCAAAAGCTTCTTGCTTGCTTTCTCAACCTCTAAGAAATCAAAGTGTATTCTTCAGAAATCAAAGTGTGTTTTTCTTATACCATGTTATATATGAGTTAGTAAGTTCTGCCTTCCTTTCTGGAGTCCTACTGGGTTTTCTTGAAGTGTTCTGGTGACTGCTTGTTAGAAAATGGACAGTGCTACTCTGGGTGAGAGAGTAGGAAGACCCGTGTAACCTGGCCAGCCAGAGGAAACCACCCACAGGCCAGACTGAGGACAGACACTTAATGTCACAAAAGACTTCTGCCTTATTCAAATTAAAATGAAAAACCTTAGTAGACAGAAAATTCAAGGAGAATTAACATCGATCCTGTAGAGCAGAGAGAAAAATGTACACACTGCAAACACACTTCTCTGCTAGGGACATAAGGTGACATTCACCAGGTCTGCCATCTTTCTGAGAGCAGTGTTCCCAGTCAGAATAGTTCTGTCTCTAATACAATTTTATTTGAATGGGCTTCACATTTCAGTAAAGTCAGTCTTGAATTTGAGGAAACTTTCATCTTCAGAGAAATGTACCATATTGGTTATATGGTCATGCCTGTAAATCTCAAGATTATTCTGAAGCAAAGCATTATAGGACATTTCAAGTTCAAATTAGAATTTAAAATTTAACACCAATAGTCATCCCTCTTCTCTTATCTACTTTATAAATTATCATTAGCATCTGAAACATTGAATTTTGACTCATAGGGACCTATATATGTTGTAGGACTATTAGAGATCGTGGAACTGACTGTAATACTTGTAAAAAATCTGATTCCATATTTGATGTGTCAAGGAATATATTTCCTTGGAAATGTTCAATTATTTTTTTCCCCATTAAGTTTATTGGTAGATTTTAGGTATAAAATACAATTACATACATCACTGGAATCTTGTACCATTACATGAGTATCTTGGTTCTTATTTTTTTTCCATTCCCCTGCCCTCCGTTCACCCCCTCCACTCTTCCCTATTTGCGGAGACTTTGTTTTCATTTCTCATATTTTTTCTTTTCCCTTCTTTCTTTCCTCTACCCCTCCTACTTCTCCAGCTCTTCAAACCTTTACTTCCTATTACACAATATCAATTACACATTTTTAAAATTACAATATCAAGATCTAGGAGACATTACCACAGATTTTACAGAATTTAAAAGGATATACAAAGCATATTACAAAATTCTGTTTTGAAATAAATTTGACAACTTCTAATAAGTACCTTGGAAGACAAATTAATGAAACTAACTCTGGAGGAAATATCAAATTTGAATAGCACCTATTAAAGAAAGTATATTCTAAGCTTGAAAACCTACCTATATGACAGCAACAGGCTTGTATACATTTTAACTGATTAATTACATCAAACATTTAAAGCAGAAAAGAAAGGAAGACTTCTCTCCTCATTTTAGGAATACAACATTGTGCTAATCCTAAAACTGGATAAAGATAATAGAAGAAAAAATTATGAACAAAGGTAGAAATTTGTTTAACAAAACAAACTATTACAAGTCAGATCTGGCAGTATGCAGACAGTGGTTTTACTATAGGGATGGCAGTGTTGGTTCAGCATTGGAAGACCCACCCCTAAAAGTCATCATTTTAACAGAGAAAAGGAAAAAGCCATAGAATCCTGTCACTAGTTGGAGAAAAAGTATCAGACTAAATTCCACAGCTGTTCATGGTAAAAGCTATCAGGAGACTAGAAGTAGAACAGAACCTTCTCAACAGATAAGACATGTACTCCATAATTCCAGCAAAAATGCCTTCTATGAATGGAGAAGATACAATGCTTTCTCCCTAAGGTGGGGAACAAGGACAGATATGCCTACTCTTCGTCTGTCCATTAAACTTTGAAACATAGGCCTAAACCAAAATAGTCTGGCAATAAAATGACACAATTTGGTTATGATGGGCAAGGTAGAAGCAAAATCTTTATATGTAGATTAAATGATCATCTACAGAGAAAATACTAAGAAATCTCTAGGGAACTTGTATTTGAATTTAGCAGGATTAGAAAACACAAGGTATATATAAAAATTCAGGTCTATGTATACTTTCTATAAATGAAAAGTTGGATATTGAAATTTAAAAATTATGTAGGAGTACAAAGGACCTAGAAAAGTAAAGAGAAAAAGAAAAACAAAAACACCATTGGAAGACGTTTAGTACCTAATTTTAAGACTTCCTCTAAAGCCCCAGTAATCAAGGCAGTGATGGTGTAAGGAAAGACATATAGATCATTGGAATAAAACGGAGAATCTAAAAATAGAACCACACATATATGGTCCACCGAGTTTTGAAAGATTATTTAATGTTAACATTATATAGAATATAAACTCAATTCAAGAGTGGAGGAAAAGATAGTGTTTTCAGCAAATGGCACTAGAACGCCTGGTATCTGTATATAAAAAATTAACCTCAATCGTTTATTTCCATACATAAAAATAATTTGAAAGGATCTATGAACCTAAATATGACAGACTAAAACTATAAAACTTTAAGAAGAAATTATAAGGAAAAATATTTATGAATTTAGGGTAGGCAAGAACTTCCTAGGATACAAAAAACATGATGTATAAAAGAAAAAAATTGATAAATTAGATTCCATCAAAATTTAGAACTTTAAATGACATCATTAAAATGAAGAGTAGTCCTTAAACAGGCCATATTTACAACACATATAACCTATGACCAGAATATATAAAGAACTCTTACAGCTCATTAATAGACAACCCGATTAAAAAGTAGACACAAGAAGATGATAAATATCCAGTACAGCACAAGGAAAGGTGTACAATACTAGAATCAGAAAAATATTAATCAGTACAATAACAAGATTGAATTATATACTAAGGGAGACGAAGTTAAACGTTTTAAAAGCCTTGTCATGACTTTTTCTTTTTGGTGGATTCTCCCCCTTTGCATTTAATTTGTCACGCCCAACAGATTCATTCTGCTGGGCTTCCTGAGGTTGTGATCCTTGTTGCCTTTTCCTAGGATATTGTCTAAAATTTTTTGGAGTGTTGATTTGGTATTCATGAAGTTCCTAAGGTGCTCTTTATCATGAAAGTATCTTATTTCTCCATCAATTTTGAAAG
>NW_004624744.1:19718623-19761065 GCF_000247695.1 Heterocephalus glaber
TTCGATCTCTTTTTTCAGAGTGCAGTAGTTTTCAGTGTAGAGGTCTTTTGCTTCCTTTGTTAGATTGATTCCTAGATATTTCATGTTTTTGGATGCTACTGTAAAAGGAATTGTTTCCCTAATTTCTCTCTCAGTGAGTCTGTTATTTTTGTACAAGAAGGCTATTGACTTTTGTATGTTGACCTTGTATCCAGCTACTCTACTGAATCTGTCAATTAAGTCTAGAAGTCTTTTGGTGGAAAACTCCCATATTTTAAATTTAGAAAAATAAGATAGGCTTGGGATTCTGATCTTGACATTTATTTTTGTGATTTGGATGAGATTTTGCAGGTTTCAAATCTTCACGTGGAAAATGAGAATAATCATATTTAGTATTGTTGCTAATAAATATATGTATCTGCAGGTAAGTTCCTCTGCCTGAGAATTCACAGACAATCACAAGACCATGCTCTAACAATGCACAGGTCAGGGATGAGTCCGCTGAGGATATCCCACTTTCTATGTCAGAGAAATGATTAAGCAAATATTCTCCCACCTGGATGCATCCATTCTCATTACCTAAGATCATTAACCAATAGAATAGTTTTTTTGAGAGAGCAACCCTAAAGAATAAAACCCTTAATGTATCCACAGGGAGAATGGATTAGAAAACAGGTTCTACATATCATCTTTTTCCCAGAAAAACTCACCAGATTATCACTTGACATCTATAAAAGAGAACACAGCAAAATATCTGAGAGACTTGCTTGTGAAAGCAAAGTGATCATTATTTTTTCAGAGTCATCCAGAAGAAAAGATATTTATTACATAAAAAATGTCTAGACACAGTAGCTCTCATTTTTACATTAAATAAACAAGACATTCAGGTTTTAAAAATAACTAAAAGGAGATATTAGACCACTGTACAAAAGTGCATCTTCTTTTAGAATTTTTAGGTAATCCTTTGTCCCAGTGCTATCCTAGTTGCCTCAAATATTGTTGCCAGTAGTTTGCAAATCTTAGAACTCCCTTTTGCACGACGTCAATCTGTCCCATCCCTTTGCACACATGTACACACACAGACAAAGCCCATTGTTCATTTTGCAGGTGCAGTGGCTGCAGCTGTAGAGAGCACATTAGTTCAGTTTTGACATTCCATATGTCTTAATTGAAGGTTAGAGAAAAAGGAGGAAGTTTGTAGGAGGCCCAATGAAGAGCAGGACAAAGCCATTTCACTGCATTTGTATAACACTCTGTCTGACCACTGCCACCACCAAACAGCTGTTCAAAGCGCTGCATCTTTTATGTCCACAACCATTAGGACTTTCTGATTCACAAACTGTCCCTCCCCACCACATATGTGCACATTTGAGCTTGTAGTGGTGGATATACATTTTGACAGTCACCGGCTATTGTGACACCATCACTAAAAAATTCCTACCAGACTGTACCATTAAACAGTTGAAGGGCCTTGACCAAGTCATCTATCTTGCCTTTTAATTTCCAATTTTATAAGGAAGTAGTGGGACTGGAAGATGGCTCAAGTCTTTTCATCTCTACAATTCTGCAGTTCTGTGATAAATTCTCATCCAGGAGAAGCATTCATCAAGGTTTCACTGGAATTTTTTGCAACAGCACCAACATGAAGGGAATTTATTGATCACCTCTGAGATTGAAGAAATAATCCACTGATCACCCATCTCCTTATCCCAGATGAAACCAAGAGGTTTTCCCATAAACAAGGTGCCTCTTTTTCAGGGATGGGAGAACGCCAGGATCCAGGTTTCAGGGAAGGCACCATCTGCTCTAGATACTGACCTGGTACTCCCAGGTTAATGTGTTAGTTCTGGGTTGTTTTGAATGCAAATTGGGACATGGCCATCACATGAAAAGTTATATTTAACTGAAAAAAATTCAAGAGTATATCTGGGCTACACATTGTTATTTTATGTGTAGCGGGGAGGGAGAGGACTTAGAATACCAAGCTCAAATTTTGTGGTGTTTGCACCTTTGCCTCTCATAAAAATGATGCTTTTAAAAATAATATCTGATAGATGAATGATGCTTTTCACCATTCATATTAATTCATAACTGATCACCTGTAACTGAGATAACTACTTACACTACAATTTTACTATTCTAGTCTGGCTAAGTGCTTCTGGAGACTTGAAGCACAAAACTCAGCTCACTCAAAAAGCTTGTTAATGGGTCCCTCATGACTCAGCTATCAATTTTTTAGTATCAGATATACATGTTGTGGCCATTATTACTTTCACTTAGAGCCAGATTGGACCTGACTCTGCAACAGCTTATGAGATTTTATTTTCATTTAGTAGAATATTAAAAAAAACCTAGAAATGGTGACACATAGAAATATGTGTATTATAATAAAAAAATCTTCTAGTGTGATACTACAGGTGCACCTTTGTTTCTTTTTAAAATAATTTTTTGAATGTTTTCCATCTTTAACATATCCTTGGTTGTTTAAATGTGCTTTGTAAGCAATGATAAAATGACAAGTTATCATTGATCTGTCCTTTCTTCCATCTCAGAGGGATTCGTTAAATAATGCATGTACCCATGTGAATTGCTTTCTTCACTATAGTACCCCAGACCATTAGCCAAATATAGCAACATTAACATCTTTCAATCCTTAGAAACCATTTTGGTTTTCATTTAATTAAATTATCCCATTATGAAAACTCTTATAATGAGATTAAATTTAATTATTTATTAGACACTTATTTGCATGAGGGAGCCTATCAATTATGCATGATTGAGCTAAACATTTTTTAGTGCATCACCTTTTCTTTTCAAGGAAGGTGCAATTTATTATGTACATTCAGGATACTATATCTAGCAGGCCTTAGTGGGGATGAGCCTTTAGCCTTCTTAAAAGCTACTATAATAAGGATTAAAATTACTGTCTAAAAAATAGACAAGAGAGTTGCTATCAGATATTGTGTTCTAGACTAACTTTAAAAAAATCATCCTAGTGTAGTCTGTAGTTCATCTCAGAGGACTTTAAAAAAATTATAATTCACACCAAATATATAAAGTATGGCTTAGATTTTATGTATAGGACTAATTATGGAACCAGAAAAGTAAGCATTTAAAACAACCCCATATCAAAATGTTAATGTTGGTTAGATGTTAAATTCTGATCTAAAAATAAACTTTTATGGAAAACTTCAGAATACCACAAAACTAGAATAATATGATGAACTCCTATGCAATCATCTTCCAGCTTCAGCTGCTTTCAACTCATAGCCAGTCTGATTTCAACTGTCACCTCCTACTTCTGCCCCACAACTGAAGCAAATTTGATGCATGGTATCATTTTGACAGTCTTTATGAAGAGAATACTGCGTGTCTCAAAGGCAAACATTTTTATTTAACAACAGGATGAATTTTTGGTGAATGCTGTGATAACAATTGTCAATTCATGGCATAGACTGTCCTCAAGCCTCAGCAATATATATGAGTATGATTTCTGCTCCCTCAAGTCAAGATGGTAAGAAGCACATGATTTGAACACTCTGTATGATATGGATACCACAGCATGATGGACTGCTGTCATAGGCCCTAATTGGGTTCCTGCAAGTTTGTTTTTCGCACAGCACCTACAGTGATGCTTTAATAAGGGGTCCTTATGCCCTGCCTCTGCTCAGGCCCTCCAGTGGGTCTTCATGTCATGCTGCATAATCATCATCATGGTCCACAATGGTCTGCATAACTGGATTCCCTGAGTCTCTGACCTTATTTCACTTGCCTTCCTCAGATTCCTGAGCATATAGTGGCTTCCAGGTGTTCCCTACTTCTCTTCCACAGCTGTCTTCAGTTTGCTTTCCGGCTGGTCTCAGGCTTCTGTGTCAGTGTCATCAGAGAGCTTCCCCTGACCATGCTGTGTTATGTAACTTTAGCCCTACACCTTCATTTTCCATCCCTGTCCAGCACTATCTGACAGAGATATTTATTTCTTCCATCCTGTCCTGCCAGATTTTTTTTTTTGCTTTCTTTTGTATTTACTATGCCTAGAACAATGTCTAGCATATAATAGGACATTCAATGAATAGATGTTGAATAAATGAAATCATTGACTCAATTTTCTGGGTATGGATATTCATAAAAATGCTATGTAGATAGATAAAGAGGAAAGGCAAATTCAGACCGGTGTGTGTCACCTGCATTGTAAGTCATATTGAAGGCTTTTAGATATTATTCTGTGAACCAAAGTTTTTGGGGATTTGAGTTAGAAAACAGGTTCAAACACAAGAGGAACTGGAGCAGAATGGGGAGCTCATGACCCCCTGAAAGAGAGCAGCAGAAGTAACTAATGGGCTCTGGGTTCAGAGATGATGCATCGTATAATTTTTTAAGAGAAACTGGAAAAGTGCCATTTTGTTTTAAATCTCCCAATTTAATAATACTGTGAGAACCACATTAGTCATATTCAGAGGATGTCATTTTGCTATATCAGCACCAATTATTGCATGATCAGATTAAGTTTTTACACTGAAAAGGTCATACACGTCCCTGGGAAGATGACTCATGTCTCAGAGTGAGGTGTGGACAAGGCTAGTCAGAGCCAAGTGACAGGGAGATCTCTGAGGGCTATTGTGGTAGAGGAGGGGAGAATTGTGGGCTGTTTGCCCTGAGGCTTCAAAGGAGTCAATAAAGGGAGTGGAAGTGACAGGATTTGATGGGCAGCTGGGTGGGGTAGAGGGAGGCATTCAGGATGATTTCCGGATTTTTAATTTAGGAAGGAGTGATGGAGGTTTAGGAGCTGATTTAGGCCGGGGAATGTTGATGGTGATGGGAGGACGAATGTAATTTGAATTGTCTCTAGATATTAAGATAAAGAGATCTTTTTGGCTATCAAATATATGGGTCAGGGCTTGGGTGATAGGGCTGAAGCAGGGTTTCTCAATCTCAATATTATTGACATTTTGCCTAAATAATTCTTTGTTGTAGAGGGCTGTGGGTTCATTGTCAAATGTCTAGAGGCATCCCTGTGTCTATTCATGAGATTATAATAGCACTTTGCCTTTGTGACAACCAGAAATTCCTGCAAATGTTGAATTCAAATGCCCTTGTGGGGCAAAACTGCCCCCTGCTGTTAAGAAGTACTAAGCTAAAGATATAAAATTGAGAGTCATCATATTTGTAGCCAATGTTTTTCATAATATATATGAAGAACTGAGCATATTTTAAAATGCAAATTCTGTTTCAGTATGTCCGGGGTGGGCCTGAGAGTTTGAATTTCTGACAATTCTCAGATGATGCTGAGTCTGCTACACTTTGAGTACAAGATGATGGATAATATTTGAAATAATAGGAATGGGCAAGCACCTCTAGGAATATGTACAGAGCAGGGTTTTTAAACTCTAAAATATGGGCTTTAAGGTGAAACTGTGCTCTAGATCTTAAATGTTTCCCAAAGGCCATGTGTTAAAGGCTTAATCCCCAGTTTAGCAATATTGGGAGGTGGTGGAAACTTTAGGGGTGGAAACTAGTGAGAGGTTGTAGGTCATTAAGGGTGCTATCTTTAAGGGGATCATGGGATACTTTCTTTGCTCTTTCATATCCTGGCCATGAGGTGAATGGTTTTGTCCCTCCTTCAGATCCCTGCCATCATGTACCCACTTCCTACCCCCATCTAAGACTTAAAAACAGCAGGTGCACCAATCTTGTAGTAGAACCTCTAAAACTGTGAACCAAAATAAACCCTTTTATAAGTTGATCATATCAGATATTTGTAATGGTAATAGAAAGTTGACAAACACTGGAGATTATGAGTTAGGCCTCCCAAATAACTATTCCAATTCATTTTCTTGCTCTTATTTCAGAAATTGTTATTATTTTTTCTCTTCTCAAATATTTTCATTAGAGTGACAATATATTCTTATAGTCTGGACTAGTTAGAATCCTAGCAGAAGAAAGAATTCCATCCAGATGGTACAACTGAAACACATTTACTAAAAGGAACCGCTTATAAGGATGGTGAGGCATCAAGAGACTGGCAATGCCCAAAGGGTGCTGGCAGGAAGGGCTACCGGGGGGAACTGGTCCTGGAGAGACACGCTCTTCCCTAACCATGACACAAATCGGGACGGGGGCAGGGGAGGGATGCTCCTCCCTCCAGTCTCCTCTATCTTGTGGCTCTCCTCCTGGAACTTTCTGTTGGTGGAGCCCACTGGCACCAACATGGGAACTGGGTGACGGAGCCTACAGAGTTCAGTCTTCTGAGACACAGGAGAGTGGGAAAGAGCAGAGAATGGAACTGAGAATTGGGGCAATAAAAGCAAAGTTAGCAGGTACTCCAAATCAGTGCAAAGTGAACATACTCAGCAAAGTTTGTCTTTATCCTCACATTATGATATGGCGACTAATTTCCTATGTGTAGGGATTTTTAACAAATCCTACCTTTATAATCACAAAAATTTATTTTGATTTTTGTTGGATTTACCTTTCAATGGGAAATGTCAATGAAGAGCTCAGATATCTTTAGTTTTACTTTCATTGCTGAATGTGCTGCACTGGAACCACAATGCTTCTTTGTAGCCAAATCCTATCTAGAGAAGCATGAAACCAATGCAGCTGAAGAAGTAGCTCATGTGTCTCACTGAAAGCATACCAGGAAAGGTGGGCTATTTTGATGGGAGGAAAGATCAATTTTAAAGTGTTGGGAGGAATCCTAAACTAACATTTGTCACCCAAAGATGCTTGAAACACCATGTAGTGTAGATGAGAGGACAGACCTGGCACTCAAGCTGGGTTTGTTGGAATCTTGGCCTCACTCTTTCTAGTTATGTGAGTTTAATCTAATTATTTAATCTTTCTATCAGTTTTCTCATCTGTAGAAATGGAAACTTATAAGTAAAATGGGAATAAGAGTAGTGCTTTCTCCACTGCATTTTGAGAATCGAGATAAAAAAGTAAAGTGCTGAGAATCATAGTGGCATTCTAGAGAAGATCCTCAATAATCATTAGCTTTACTGGTATTATAGTAAGGTTAGCTATTTCATATCCAAACAAAATAATTAATGAGACTCTGCAATCAAAATGAGAAAGACTTTAAATTTTGTCAAAGATTACAATATACGTATGTATATTGTACACGTATACTGTGTACAGTCTACACAGAAAGTGACAGGTCATGAACTCAATTTGAGGCTTACAGGATTCTGGTGTTTCTTCATAGAAACTTCCTATGCTGGAAACTCGTGGTACCCAGAGCCTCCTTAGGAAGGGAAGGATTCATTCCCCCAGCGTTTGGTGTTTTCCTGGAAGATGCCTCTCAGTTATCAGCTCTCTTCAGGAACTGTCTTGGTTGCAAAGCACAGCCTCAGTCAAAGCACACCTTTCTGGAGGCAGCCTGTGTCCAATAACTAGTTAATAAGGTGAATGATGGCCTGGCCTCTCTCTCCACCCCGGGGAAACTCTTTAGATAGAGCCTTCCCTCTGGGGCAGTGGACTCCAAATGGGGGCTGCCTTGCACTTAACCCCTTTCTCAGTTTCTTCCCTACCCTTGCACAGTGTTGTTCCCAATAGCAGGCCCCCCATCAATTTTCTGGCTGCCAGTTGTCTTCGAGTCTACTTTCTAGGAAACCCACTTTGTGATACTTTGCCTCATCTAATAAAGGGTACAAAGTAAATTCATTTACTCACTGAATATCTTTAGGAATAGATATCTAGCTCTAGTTATTAAGTAAATAAAATTTCAAAACTGAATATACAAAGATGACACAAATGTGGCTTTACAGAATTGCTGCCAAGATAAAAAAAAAACAAGAACAACAAAAGATAGAATTGAGATTTGCCTTTGAGTACAATTAGTTTACTTTTTGTTTTTCGTCTATGATTTTTTTCCTTTTTTAATAATCAGAAAACAGCTATTTAAAAAATTTGTGACTTAAAGAAGATTGTTTTATAGCCTGCATATGTGAAGTAAATTTCTAATGCAATAAAATAAATGGCATGCCAAACTTTGTGTGTAAGTGTTTATGCACATTTTATCCTGGGGAAATGGTCCATGCCTTTCACTGGATTCCCAAAGGACTTTACGACCCCAAAGAGGTTAAAAACAATTGGTATAAAGTAAAATGAGAAGCAGAACTAGGATAATATGCTGAGCATATGGAAGGGACTCTAACACATGCTGAATCTGAGGGGCACCTGGAGTCGCTAATACAGGAGGCAGAAGTTCCTGTCAGGAAGGCGGGCTGCTGCCGGGGGCGGCACCTGGGGCTGTCATCAGTAGCCCCGTGCTGATACTGGAGAGCTGACAATGGAGCGCCAGCACACTTTTTCTTTTTTTAACATTTTAAAGATAATCTCTAACTTTTTGCTTGTCGTTGATTCTATTCAATTTCTGAACCTCTCAAGCGTTACCTTTGAAATCTCTTTTTGTTTGGGTCATTCCCTCCTCCTGAAGAATTAAATTGAGGATCTTTTCACCCATGACATTTACTTTGGCCTATGATTCTGTTTTCTCAGCCTAGTTCTGCGTCTTCACACAATCCCTCGGAGCCCTTGTAATGTAGGCCCCAAACTCCTTATCTAGCTCTACTCCCCAGGGAGTGCTGCTACCAGACTTTGTGATCAGGGCAGTGTAGGTAAGGGAGAATCAGGATAGAGGACCTTGAAATCAAAAGTGAGAAGACTGTCAAGATGCAGAGAGTAGGTAGGAGTGTCGGGTACAGTAAGTATCACGTTGATCACTCGAGGAGATGCCTGTGAAGTTGCCCAGCTGGCTACTGGAGACTCGCCTACAGACGTTGAAGTGGAATGTTAGGGATGGAATCTCTTTTTATAACTTTTTATTATGGAACATTTCAAATGTAACCTAATAAATGCCTATATATCCATTACCCAGATTTAATATCTTCTCAACTCATGGTTTTGTTTCATCTTGTGTCATTTGTGTCTATCTACACTACCATATTCGGAAAGAAATCTCAGATATTGTATTATTTCTTCCATAAATATTTCAGTATATATCACTAAAAGATAAGGTCACTTAAATTACTTAATTATCATACAATTTTTGTAACTAGAATAAATGAATGACTTTTTTATTATTATTTTGCTGTACTGAGAACTGGACCCAGGGCCTTCACACAGAGCTACACACCTGCCCTTTAAAAAATTTTTAAATATACTTTTAAAAATTTTGAGACAGGGTTTCACTAAGTTATCCCAGCTGGGCTCAAACTTGTGATCCTCTCTCTAGTTAAGCTTCCTAGAGTAATGGGATTACAAACATGTACCCCTATGCCTGATTTGGAATAATTTTTTTATATCATCGAATAACCAGTGGGGGTAGGTATAGAGATCTGAAATGATCAAGATATGTTATATACACATGCCAATTTCCCAAAACAAGTGTACTATTATAGATTGAGTATGCACTATAAAAATTTTTTTAAATCCAGTAAATAAATTTTATAACTGGCAATTTCTACAATTCTGCACAGATTATGCTTTGAAAGTTTGTTCAAATAAAAATCAATGAATTGAGATTTTAAAATGTTTTAAAAACTTAAAAACCTCTATCTTGTTGTCTTTTTCTTTTCATTTATTGCTATTGTTGTTTTACAGCTTTATTGAGGTATAATTGATATACAAAATCTGTACATATTTGATGTATTTAATTTGATGAGTTTAGGCATTACACTATTAGTTGTTAAAAGAAATTATTTGTTCTATAGGAGTTTGCAACCATCTGGATTTTTCTCTGTCCTTTTGCTATATATTTCTCTGTCATCTGTAATTCTGTAAATTGTAGTTGGCCCTGAGATTTGATCAAGGGAAACCATATTTAAGAGTTCAGGGGTGAATACAAGTTGAGAAAGGGAGAGAGCAAAACTTGAGCAGTTTTCCAGATAGCAAGTGGTAAGCGTGTATTTATATCTTCACCCTTTTCAACTTTATATCTGCTGTACACAAGACACAGTGCTAGGTACTGGGGAAATAAAGATAAAGTAACAACAACAACAAAAATAAATTTACCTACATACAAGAGCCTTCTGTGTTAGCACATACTGACCACCATGTGAGCCAGAAAGGCTATGAAGTGTTGATAGCAATTTCCTAGAAATCTGTGCTGGGAACAATAGGTGGGTGGCTCAGGGGAGGGAGGGTGATGTTTTAATTCTGATTGGCCCAAATTCTGTGTGTTGATAAAGTAGATACCAAAAAAGAAAGTAAGAAAGGAGGGGCAACAAGAGGGGAGGAGAGGAGAGGAAAGACGGGATGAGTTTGAGGGTTTAAGGACATTTCTTGTTTAAGAAAGGAGAAAAGAGTTGGTCTGGGATGGACAATAATTCAAAAAAGGAAATGCAATAATGGCAGAATTTCAGGCCTGGGAGAGAGATGTATTGATGATCGTTTGCCTTTCATGAATCTTTGATGTGGTACCATGTTGACACCTATAAACTATTATTTCTAAGAATGGGCCTGGGTCCTTCTTTCATTCAGCCATCTTGAGTATACTTTAACCAAAGAGATAGAGTCCTACAGGTGACTGTGACTGCATAAAATAAAGGGAAGTATATTATCCTTTCATTTTCTAGTTAGCTGAACCTTAATATTATTTTTCTTTCTTTTAAAAATTTTTATCAGTATATATTTCTGAAACAGAATGATTGCATTCAGCTTGGGGGTTTGACACACATACACATCACATCTTGATCATTTTTATTCCCCCTGAGCCCTGCTCTTTCCCCTTCCTCCCTCCTCAGATATCCTACCCATCTCCATCTCCCTGTTTCTTGACATGACTTTTATTTTGCTCTCTATGTTATTTACATTTCAGGCCTTTCATAATAGAGAATGTGATATTTAACCTTTTGTGACTGACTTATTATGGTTTCAAGATCCATCTATTTTCCTACAAATGACACAAATTTGTCTTTATTTATTGCTATTCTGTATATATACTACATTTTGTTTATCCATTCATCAATTAATGGGCATATAGGCCACTTCCATGATTTAGTTATTATGAATTATGCTGCTATAAACATGGGTACTCATGTTTTGCTGTAGTATGATGACTTTAGTTCTTTCAGGAAGATATCCAGCAAAAGTAGCTGGATCAAATGAAATTTGTATTTTTAGGTTTTTTTGAGGACTCTCTATACTGATTTCCAAAGTGGTTGTACTAGTTTAGATTCCCACTAACAATGTAGAATGTTTCCTTTTTCATACAACCTCACCAGCATTTGTAGCTTTTTGAGTCCTTGAAAATGGCCATTCTTACTGGAGTAAGGTGAAGTCGTGGTGCTGTTTTGATTTGCATTTCTCTAATGGCCAAAGATACTGAAGATTTTTGCATATACTTATTGGCCATTTGTATTTCTTCTTCCAAGAAATGTCTTTTCATTTCAATTGCCCATTGCTTTTTTGGATCTTTTATTTTGGGGAATCTAATTTTTATTAGTTCTTTATGTATTCTAGATATCAGTCCTCTGTCTTGGCAGTAGCTGGTAAATTTTTCCCATTCTGTAAGTTGTCTCTTCACTATGCTGGTTATTTTCTTTGCTGTGCAGAAGCATTTGGATTTGATATAATCCTATTTGTTGATGCTAGATATTATTCCTTATATAGTTAGTATTATGTTCAGGAAGTTCTTGCCTATGCTTATGTCTTCAAGAGTTTTACAGTTTTTTCTCAATAGATTCAGTGTTTCTGTTTTTATACATAGGTCTTTAATCCATTATGATTTGATTTTAGTACATGGTGAGGGATATGGATCAAGTTTCATTCTTCTGCATGTAGACAACCAGTTTCCCAAGCACCATTTGTTAAAGAGGCTATCTTTTCTCCAGGATGTATTAGTGGCCACTTTCTCAAAACTCAGATGGCTGAGGATGCTTGAGATTATTTCTGCATATTGCATTCTATTCCATTGGTCAACATGTCTGTTTTTGTGTCAGTATCATGCTGCTTTTAGTCTTGTAGCTTGGTAGTACAACTTGAAGTCTGGGATTGTAATGCCTTCTGCTTTGTTCTTATTTCCCAAGATTGCTTTGGCTATTCTCTTCTGGTTCCATGTAAATTTTAGAATTATTTTTTCTTGTTATTTGAAAATCACTGAAGTTATTTTGATAAGAATATATATATATATGAGTATATATATGTTACATATATAAATAATTAAATATATATAATACATTATTATGTATTGAATATATTATACATCATATATAAAACATACTATAAATATACACTATATATTATATGTAGCATACTATAATATATTATTTTAAATATATATAATTCATCTATGTATAATTTTTGGTAATATAGGCATTTTGACAATGTTAGTTCTGCCTATCCTAGAAAAAGGGATTTCTTTCCCTTTTCTTTCAGGGCAATATAGTTTTCTTATAGAGGTCTTTCGCTTCCTTGGTTAGATTGATTCTTAGGTTATTTTTTTGAAGCTACTGTGAATGAGATTGTTTTCCTGATTTCTTTCTCAGTGGGTTTATTCTTGGTGTATAAGAACAATGTTGTTTATTTATTTTGTATCCCACCAGTTTGCTGAATTTTTTTATTAGTCCTTAAAGTCTTTGGGCTTAGTTTTTTTGGATATTCTATTTAAAAGGTCATCATGTTATCTGCAAATAAGGATTGTTTGACTTCTTCCTTTCCTATGCAAATCACTTTTATTTTTCTGGCCTAAGTGGTCTAGCTAAAGTTTTGAGTACTATATTAAACAGTAGTGGTTAGAGACCCTTGTCTTGTTCTTGATTTTAGTGGGAATACTTTCACTTTTTCTCCACTTATTATGATGTTGACAGTGAGTTTATCCTAAATGACTTTTATCATTTTAAGCTAATGTTCTTCTATACCAATTTTTGTCAAGGGTTTTTAAAAATCATGAATGAACATTGAATTGTCTCAAAGCCTTTTTTGGCATCTATTGAGATGCTCATGTGAGTTTTAGCCTTATTTCTGCTTATGTGATGTATCACATTTATTGATTTACACACATTGAACCATCCTTCATCTTTGAGATGAAATCAACTTGATCATGATGTACAGTCTTTTATGGGGGGATGGGGTGTTGAGACAGGGTCTCCCTATGTCATTCAGGCTGGTCTTGAACTCACTGTGCAGCCTAGGCTGGCCTCACATTCATGGTGATACTCCTCCCCCGACCTCTCAAGTGCTAGGATTACCAGCGTGTGCCACCATTCCTGGCAATCTTTGTAGTAATTTGCTACATTCTGTTTGTGTCTTGTTGAGGATTTTTGCATCTATGTTCATTAAGGAAACTTGTAGTTTCCTTTTTTGTTACGTCCTTAACTGGTTTTAATATCAGGGCAATGGTAGTTTCAAGGAATGAATTTGATAGTGTTCTTTCTCTTTCAATTTCATAGAAAAGTTTGAGAAATATTGGCATTAACTTTTCTGTGAAGTTTTTAAAAATTTCAATGAATCTATCAGATCCTCTGCTTTTCTTACTTGGTAGGGTTTTTATTACTGCCTCAAATTAATTGCCTTTTATTGGACCGTTCAGGGTTTTTATATCTCTCCGGTTCAGTTTTGGTAATTCATATGTATCTAGGAATCTATCCATTTCTTCTTGATTCAATTTATGGGAATACAAGTTTTCAAAGTAGTTACTTACAATCGTCTGAATTTCATCAGTGTCCCTTGGGATTTCTCCTTTTTCAATTCTAGTTACATGGATATGGGTCTTTTCTTTCTCTCTTTTCTAAGTTTGTCTAAAGACTCATCTATTTTGTTTATCCTCTCAAAGAAGTAACTCTTTGATTTATTAATTCTTTATATTGTTTTCTTAGTCTCAGTTTCATTAATTTATACTCTGATAGTTATAATTTCCTTCCTTGCACCAGCTTCGGTTTTGGATTGCTCTTCTTTTTACCAGACCTTAAGCTTCACCATTAGGCTATTTATTTGGGATCACTCTGTTTTTCTAATGTGGGCATTTACAGGTATAATTTTCACATTAGGACTGCTTTCCTTGTGTCCCATAGTTTCTGGTATTTTGTAGTGCCATTATTTGATTCTCGGACCTTTCAATTTCTTCCTTGATTTTCTCCATGAACTATTGATTATTCAAGAGACTATCATTTAATACCCATGTGTTTATGTAATTTCGGTAATTTTCTTTTGCATTGATTTCTAGTTCCACTGTGTTATGATCTGATAATATGCATGGGATAATTTCAATCTTTTTAATTTAATTAAGCATGCTTTATGACCTAAAATATGGTCTATTTTAGAGAAAGTTCCATGTGCTGTAGGGAAAAATGTATATTCTGTTGTTTGATGGAACATTCTGTAGATATCAATTAAGTTATTTGTTCCAAGATGTGGTTCAATTCAGATATTTCTTTGTTGATGTTTTTGTCTAGTTGACCTATTTTGTGTTACTGGAGTATTTAATTCTCCCACTGTAATTGTGTTGATATTTATCTGACCTTTTATGTCTAGTTGTATTTGTTTTATGAAATTGGACGCACCAGAATTCAATGCACACATACTTACCATTGTTACCTCTTCCTGTTGAATTGTTCCATTTACCAGTATGTAGTGATCTTCCTTGTCTCTTGATTAGTTTTGGTTTGAGGTTAACTTTGTCTAAAAATAGGATAGCTATTCCTGCTTGCTTTCATTCTCCTGTTGCCTGGAGTTTAATTTTCTCTCCTTTTACTTTCATTCTATTTGTTTCTTTATGGATGAGACATGTCTCTTGTATGTAACCTACAGTTAAGTTTTGTTTTTTAATCTAGTGCGCCAATCTGTCTTTTAGAGAGTTAAGACCATTTACATTGGGAGCTATTACTGAAATATAGTTAGCGACTGATTCCCATCATTGCATTAATTTTCTTTTGCTGATTTTTTCCCCTTTTGTTTAACTGCTCATCCTGTTTGATATATTCATTCCTGTGGGCTCTTTGGTGTTCATGGTCTCGTCGTCTCCACCTTTTCTTTGACTACTTGTTGCAGTACTGGTTTGGTGGTCATGAATTTCTTAAGGTGTTCTTTGTCACGGAAAGTCCTTATTTCTCCATAAATTTTGATTGTTTTACGAGATATATTAATATGTGTTGAAAGTTGTTTTCTCTTAGGGCATGAAAAACTTCACTCCAAGCTCTACTGGACTTTAAGGTTTGTATGGACAAATCTGCTGTGATTCTGATGGGTTTGCTTTTGAAATTTATTTGATTCTTTTTACTAATAGCTTTTAAAATACTGTTCTGTAATATCTTTTAATTTTAAAAAATTCTAGGATTTTAACTATGATCTATCTTGGAGAACTTCTTTTCTGATAATGGCTGTATGGGTTCCATATGTCTTATTTACTTGAAAGGAAAAGGCCTTCTTTAAACTTTGAAGATATTCTGCCATTATTTCAGTAATTAAATGTTTCATAACTTTTGTGCCGTCCTTTGATCTTATATAATTTCTACATTAGGTTTCTTTGAGTCATCTTGCAGGTATTTGATCTGGTTTCCATGGTTTTCTGTTGTTTCTAAGGTTTCTCTGCATCAGTCTTCTGACACTCTCACCTCACTTTAGTCATTTCTGTTGTCCATAGTTCCAATAGAAGTATTTATATCCTGGATTTCTGTTTTATATCTTTTAAAATTTTATTAGTACATGAAGCTTACATTCATCTGCAGGAGTAGATACATGTATGTAATGCAGTTTTTTTTTTAAATCCCCTTCCCAACCACTTCCTCCCTCCTCTAAATTCCCTTTCCCCTTTTTCATTTTTATTGATGTTATTAATCTTAGTTCATATTTATTACATATAATGTTTACATTCATTAAGGTTGTTAGGCTCCTATACCTGTTATATCTTAATTCTACTTCCTTCCTCTGCTCCCTTGCCTTCAGTTTCCTGGACTCCTTCCTTGTAGCAAGAGATGTAGCCCATTGTCTCCCTCTACCCATCCTTTATTTTTCTCTTTGTTTGTACTTTGCCTTACTCAAAGAAGAGCTACTATATAGTATTTAAGCTTGTGTGTCTGCTTTATTTCACGCAGCATTATATTTTGAAGGTTCATTGATTTCCTACACATCTTGAATTTGACCTTTATATCCAAGAAGTATTCCATTATGTATAGATACCGTATTTTCTTTACCCATTCATCTATTGATGGGTATACAGACTGCTTCCAGGATTTATTATGAATTGTACTGCTATAAACATTGGTATGCATATATCACTATAGTATGATGTCTTTAGCACTTTCGGGAAGATGCCTAGAAAAGGAATAGCTGGGTCATATGGAATTTCTAATTTTAGTTCAAGAAATCGCCATACCGATTTCCATAATGGTTTACTACTTTACATTCTCACCAACAATGTGGGAATCTTCCTTTTTCCCCATAGCAATGCCAGCATTTGTTATTTTTTGACTTCTCCATGATCGCCATTCTTTCTGGTATAAGATGGAATCTTACCATTGTTTTAATTTGCACCTCTCTAATGGCCAGAGATGTTGAACAGTATTTCATACATTTGTTGGACATGTGTACTTTTTCTTTTGAGAAATTTCAAAATTGTTCATTTCACTTGCCCGTATCTTGACTGAGTCTTTTATTTCAGGTGATCTATTTTTTAACTTCTCTAGACAGGTGGCATAACCACTGAGCTAAATACCCGGCCCTCTACTTCTCTATATATTCCAGTTATTAGTCATCTGTCCGAGAAATAGCTGACAAATACCTTTCCCATTCTGTAGGTTGTATCTTCACTATAATAATTAATTCTTTTGCTGTGCAGAAGCTTTTTAATTTGATATAATCTTATTTGTGACCCTTGCTATTATTGCTTATGCAATTGGGGTCCTGTTTAGAAAATCCTTTCCTATACATATGACTTCAAATATTTTACATATTTTATCTTTCATTATGTTCGGTATTTCTGTTTTAATGTTTAGATCTTTGATCCATCTTGATTTCAGTTTCATACATGGTGAGAGACATGGATCCAGGTTCAATCTTCTGCAAGCAGATATGCAGTTTTCCCAGCACCATTTGTCGAATGCTTTGAGCCCCTTTGTTGAAGATCAAATAGCTGAATGCATCTGGGGATGTTTCTGTGTCCTACATTCTGTCCCACTGATCCATGTATCTGGTTTTTCTTTTGCCAGTTCCATGTGGTTTTTATCACTGTTGTTTTGTAGTATTGGTTGAAGTCAGGTATTGTGATTCTTCCTGCTTTGCTCTTGTTGCCCAAGTCTCTTCTGGTCCATACGAATTGCTTTCTCTAGGTCTGTGAAGTATGCCGTTAGTATTTTGATTGGGACTGCACTGAATCTGTGTAACAGATTTGGGCTTATGGCCATTTTGACAATATTGGTTCTGCCTGTTCAGAAGCAGGGGACATCTTTCCATTTTCTGATGTCCTCTTCAATCTACTTTTTCAGAGTATGGTAGTTTTCTTTGTATAGGCCTTTCATTTGCTTGGTTAGGTTAATTCCTAAGTGTTTTATTTTTCTTAATGCTATCTTGAATGGTATTGTTTTCATAATTTCCTTTTTGTTCATTTTGTATCCTGCTATATTGGTGAAGTTGGATAGAATTCTTTAGGTCTTCTGTGTAGAGTATCATGTCATCTGAAAATAATGATAATTTGAGTTCTCTCTTCTTATCTGTATCCCTTTTATGTCTTTCTCTTTCCTTATTGCTCTAGCTAATATTTCAAGTATTATGTTGAATAGAAGTGGTAATAGTGGGCATACTTGCTTTTTCCTGATTTTAGAGGGAATGTTTTCAGTCTTTCCCCATTTAATGCGGTGTTGGCCATTGGTTTGTCATAAATAACTTTTATCAAATTCAGGTATGGTCCTTCTATACCTATTTCTTCAGGGTTCTTATCATGAAAAGGTGTTAGGTTTTGTTGAAAGCCTTTTCTGCACTTATTGATATGATCACGTGTTTTATTACCTTACTTTTGTTTATGTAATGTATTACATTTATTGATCTGCATTGTTCAACCATCCTTGCATCTCTGGGATGAAGCCTACTTGATCATGATGTATGATCTTGTTGATAACACATTGCATTCTATTTGCTAATATCTTGTTGAAAATTTTTGCATCTATGTTTATTAAGGAGATTTCCTTATAGTTCTCTTTTTTAGTTTAGTCTTTTTCTGGTTTTGGAATCAGAATGATGCTGTTTTCCATAAGTAAATTTGGAAGCACACCATCCCTTTTGATTTCTTTGAAGATCTTGAGGAATATAGGTGATGTAAGATCCTTACAGGTTAGTAAAATTCAGCAGTGAATCCATCAGATCTTGGCCTTTCTGTAGTTGGTAGATTTTGTTTATTACTGCCTCAATATCATTGCTTGTTATTGATTTGTTCAGCATTTTTATGTCTTCTTGAGTGAGCTTTGGTAATTTGTATGAGTCTAGGTATCTGTCCATTTCTTCAAGATTTTCCAATTTGTTGGAATACAATTTTTCATACCAGTTACTATTTTCTGGATTTTGAAGATGTTTGTTGTAATTTCACCTTTTTCATTTCTAATTGCATTGATATGAGTCTTTTCTCTCTTGGTAAGTTTGGCTAAGGGTTTATCTATTTTGTTTACTCTTTCAAAGAACCAGTTCTTCAATTTGCTGTTTCTTTGTATATGTCTTTAGTCTCAATTTCATGGAGAAAAATCTCTAATCTTTATGATTTCTCTTTTAAATTTCATTTGGGGCCTGGATTGTTGTTGTTTCTCAAGTATCTTAAGGTTCCTTATAAGGTTATTTGAACTTGCTATATTTTCCTAATGTGAGCATTGATCGCAATGAACTTCCATCTTAGGATTGCTTTCATTGTGTCCCACATATTCCAATGTATTGTACAGGCACATTAACTTCTAGAAATTGCTTAATTTCTTTCTTGATTTCTTCTGTGACCTAGTAGGTGTTCAAGAATGTATTATTAATTTTACAGGTTCCTCTACATTTTTCATGGTTTCTTCTGTGGTTGACTTCTATTTTCATTGCACAGTTGTCTGATAGTAAATATGGGGTGATTTTGATTCTTTTATATTTATTTAAGCAGGCTTTGTGGACTAGTGCTGCAGAAAACAATGTATACTCTGTAGATACCTATTAAGTCCAGGTGTTCAGTGGTGTGGTTCATCTCTGATTGAATTTTTGTTTATTTGATATCTCTCTTAGAGAAATCAGGGTGTTAAGATCCCCCACTATGACTGTGTAGTATTTATTTGATCTTTTCTGTTCAACAATATTTGTTTTATGAAAATAGTTCCTCCAGTATTCAGTATATAAATATTTATAAGTGTTATCTCTCTTGTTGGATTATTCCCTTAACTAGTATGTAGTGATCTTCTTTGTCTATTCTGATAAGTTTTGGCTTAAGGTTTACATTGTCTGAGATTAAAATTACTACCCCTGCTTGTCTTTAGGATCCTAGTGCATGAAATATTGTTTTCCGTCCTTTGATTTTTAATTTTTGAGTATCTTTTCAGATTAGATGAGTTTCTTGACTGCAACAGATTATCAGATTCTGTTTTTTGATCCAGTCTACCAATCTGAAGCCTTTAATTGAAGAGTTGAGGTCATTAACATTGAGAATATTACTGACAGGTATTGATTAGTTTTTATTATTGCATTCTTTCTCTGTTGGTGACTCCTTTGTTTTTCTTTTCTTGTCACTTTTCTATTCCTATTGTTTATCCATTGACCTTGGTTGGTGCTTTCATTCCTCCTGAGTTTTTAGCTTTATGGGTTTCATCATTTCTGTCTAGGATATTCTTGAGTATTCTCTGGAGTGCTGGTTTAGTATTCATAAATCTTTTGAGTTTTTTTTTTCATGAAATATCCTCATTTCTTCATCTATTTTGATATCCTCATTTGTCCATCTATTTCATAGGGCAGTTTTGCTGGGTATATTAATCTGGGTTGGAAGTTGTTTGCTCTTAGGGCCTGAAATACTTTACTCCCTGTTCTTCTGGCCTGTAAGGTTTGTGTTGAGAAGTCTGTAATTCTAATGGATTTACTTTTACATGTGATTTTTGTTTTTCTCTGTTTTTAAAATTTTGTTGTTTTATTTATTTTTTGGTCATCTGACAATTTAATAATTATATGTCTTGGTGAGCTTTTTTCCATCATAGTTATTTGGTATTCTAGGTTGTATGTTGAACTTTTTCTCATATTTGAGAAATTTCCTATTATAATTTTTGTAAACTAATAATTTTATCTGTGTCATCTTCTGACTTTTCTCTAACTTTAATTAGCCTTAGGTTGGTCTTTTTAGTATCATCTAGCATCTGCTGGATGATTTTCTTCTTTTTCTGTATATTTTTTGTGGCATCTCTAAGTACTTTATCATAATTTCCCATCTCGTTCTCCATTTCAGATACTCTGCCTTCACCTTGGTCATTTCTACATTTTATTAATTCTAAACAGTTTTTTTATTTCAGATATTTCTGTTTGATACCTTTTAATGAATTCTATATCTTTGGTAAATTTTTCATTCATGTTTTAATCTGTTTTGGCCAGCTGTTCTAATTTTTTATTATTTTCCCCATATCCTCATTGGACATTTTGAGTGATAATTCCATAAACTTTTGGGTCATTTCCTCTTTGAACTCGCCAAGTTTCTTCATCTCTTCTGTGAACTTTTCATAGTGTTCCACTACCTGGTTTTTGCTTTCCTCTCCTTTCGTGACCCCTTGATCGGCCTTAGGAAAGTCAGAAGACCTCTGGGGTCTTATTTTCTTCTTTTCCCATGGTCTTGTGTGTGTGTGTGAGAGAGAGAGAGAGGGTGTGTGTTACTTTATCTCTCTTTTTATTTTTATTTTTTTGGTACTGTCAGTTGAGCTCTCCTAGGGTGGGGATAGTTTGTAGGGGTGGGGATAATTTATATGAAGGTTTTTAAGTATTACCTCCCCTTAATGGGTTTTCAGTTTTATAGGTCCAGAAATAGTATTTACCCTTTCAGTTATTTAATTTAATGGTTTGAACTCTGTCCCTTTGTTCTGCAGAAAGAACTACTTCTGGTTATAACAGCATCAGTCAACCTGATCATACATCACTTATGTAAGAAAGACTTTGCTTGGACACTTTCTCCTTGTATTATGCTCTATGCAGACTATGTTCATTTGTTTTTAGCAATTGTCCTGCAATGTGGTGGGAGTAGTGGAGGGAAAAGATTGAAGGATGGGTAACAGAGGAATGTAAGTCTGTAAAAGGGGAGGTTGGTAGGGTTCATAGTGATAGGTGAAAAAAAGAAAGAAAATTAGATATGGGGTCAGATTCTGTTGAAGTACTTTTAGTTCAGTTGCATGGTCAGTGTTGAAGGTTTTAGATGACGTTTGTGAGGGTGAGGATGAGATAGAAGAAGAGGAATGTGTACTTTGTGATTGAGGAAAGCTCTGTGCTGTCAGAACCTATTGATAAATTTGGGTACCTGCAATGTGGAAAAGAATTATGGGAGGACAGGGAGCTAGGTAAGATATGGGAGAGCCAAAGGAACAAGAATGGTAGGATAGTGGGTTGACACAAGAGAAGATAGGGGTGACTGAGACAGAGCAGAATGTGGCAAATTAAAAACTTGAGAGGAGTTTATATAATGAGAAAAAGAATTAAAGGATAAGATAGTAGCATTGCTGCAGGAGCTTGAGGAAAAGAAACTAGATAGGCAGATGAGAAAAGGGAGAGATCCTGGACACCAACTAAATCAAAGCAAAGAGAAGAAAACTTAAATAAACAAACAAACCCCCCGGAAAAACCAAATCAAACAGAACAACACTTAAAAGATATCTGACAGGAACTCAGTTTAAATACTCCAACAAAAGAATATATAAGTGATTCAAATGTAACCTCTAAACCAGAAAGCCTGGGTGTTCATGATCTTCCTGTCTTGCACTGACTGCAGAGTGATTCTGTGTAACCACACCAATATCATATCTCCTCTGAGCTTGCTACTGGAAAACTGAAGCTAACCCAGTCACAAGACTTTATTCCACCAGCTTGCAGGCATACAGGCAGAGTCTGATGCTGACCCAGTTCTTGGGTTTCTTTCTGTCCCTCTCCATGGGTGTGATGGTGGAGTTGGTAGGCAGATTCATTGGTAAATAAGGGTTCACCAAGTTGGGGGCATGCCCTTGGATGCTCCACAGTGGGTGTCCTTGGAGTTCTGCAATTGCTTTCACACACTAGCTGGGGATTCTGCAGGAGATGGCAGCAGCTGGCATGGAATCACTTGGCTTCTTGCTCTCAGAAGTCTACAGTTTCATTGGTGTGCTTGTGCCCACCTACTGGTATGTGCAGTCCCTGGCACTCTGCACAGGGTGTGGGGTGGTCATCCCTAGACCTCCGTGAGCAGTAGAGAAGCTTCTTATTTCTCAGTCAGTCCTTTCTAAACTTCTCTGGTGCAACTCTTCTTCTATTCAGCCATGTTGAATCCTCTGTCATACTTCCTGGCTGGCTATGCCAACATTATTACTGGTCATTTAGGTTCGGGCCCTTAAGTTCATTCGTTACTACTGACTGAATAAAAGAGGGCATATATTTTGGTAAAAATGGAAAAAGGTATTCAAAATACCTCTGAGGAGATGTAGGGGCTATTTCCCTCAAGTCACCATCTCTCCCTGGTTTGATATCTTTTTATGATCTCTAATTTCTTACTAAAATGATCATTCATATCTCATATCTCTGATAGTTCACCTAACTTTTTATTGATGTCTTTTTAAAGCTCATTTATCATTTTAATAAGTAAGTGTCTTATCTTTTAGTTACAGCATCTTTGGGTTCACTGAGTTTTTTGTTGATCTGTTTTGTGTTTCATCTTTTATCCCTTCGTACATTTCAGCCATTTGGTTTTTTACTTCCTTTGCCCCATAAGCACCTCCACAAGTGCCCATGTGGATTGGTTTTTGGGGAGTTAAGAATTTTTAGAGGCATTTTGTTGACATAGTTTTTCGCTTTTCTATTATCTTTTGTCCTGAAGTTTGAGGATCATTTAGAGTTGATTTAGAGGATCATTGTTTCCCAATGATGTGATATTGGCTTTGATTGTTCTTTGGTAAACACCTCTTCAACCTACTTATTGTAATATGATCAAACCTAGTTGCTGTGTTGCAAGGAAAGAACCACTACTGTTTATATCGGCATCTAAAGAGCAACTATATGCAGTACATTAAAACTTGGTTTAATAATTTTGTCCTTTTTTCAATGACCTATAAAGGCTATTTCAAAAAGGCTGAGATATGGCTGATGAGAGAATGAAAAAGAAAGAGGAAAAGGAAACAAATTGATTAGAAAGAAAAAATGAAAGAAAAGATATAACAAATGAAAGAATGAAAAGAGATTTAACTTTGTTGATATTATTTTTATAACTAGTGTGGAAGGCTAGTGGAAAGTTTGAGAGAATATTTGTGGGAGAAGAGAAGGGATGCAGAGAAAAGTGAAGTGTATTTGGAGATTGAAGAAATCTGTGGGAAGCTTGGAATTTATTAACGTGCTGATAGATTGTGTTTGAGTCCTCTTTACTTACTTCCAGTGTAGGTTACCCTGACATGCCCATAAAAGGTACTGTTTGAGACAAAAGCACTAGTTTATTCTTATTCTCCTTTTTTTATATACAGACTCCAAAGAAAGGAGAGAAAGGAAGAGAAAGAATAAAAACCCCACACAGTTACAAAAACACAAAATAAAGTGTCTTTGCAGCCCTATTTATACTGCAGTTTGAATTCAACCACCAAATGAGGTCTTCCCCTACATTCACAAATGGAGACACTTTGACTTGTAGGGGTCTGTAAGGACTGTTGGGTCTGGCTTTTTCCTGCATCTCTGAACTCCACACAACATCACTGTGTCCCCAAGCTGCCTTTTCTCCTCCCCTTCTCAGTCCACTGCCTGGTTCTACAATTTGCTGAGCCTGCTTACTCCTATGATTTGTTCTCTTGCTTGCCAGTGAGTATAGAGGGCTTTCTCCCCACGTGGATCTCTGAACTTTCCTTGTGAGTGTAGCTAGCCAGAGGTTTTTGCCTTTCTCTTATGATCAGATACTTTCAGTTGAGTCAGAAGGGGAGAGGGTGCAGTGCGTTTGGCCCAGTACCTGGTCTTTCGCTGATTTCTGAAAGTACTTTCTTCCCTCCTGAATCTCTCCATATCTCTGCTCACTTTCTGTAAGGCTCCAGTTGAGCACACAATGCCATACCCTCTGGCTAAGCTATGTCTCTCTGGCTCTTTTTCCACCTCCCCCTCTCCATGCTCCAGAAAACATCAATTTGGAGCTGACAAACTCTGTGGTGCCTAAGGCTTATAGCACTTAGCAACCCTTGCCTGAGGGTGGAGGGGTTCTCTTATAAGCACCAAATGGTGGGCAGTGAACAGGATATCACATGGATGTAATATAGAAATACAACTTTTACCCAGTCAGACATCATATTGTCAAGTTTGTGTCCCCTGAAATTGAAGAATGAATTTTAAGAGACAATGGAGATTAGGAGTAGGGAAAGTTTATTAGGTTTACTGAGGGATAGTTCTTGAGAGACAGGAAGGGTCTCAATGAGTTGTGACTGGGACCCTTTGTCAGGGGTAATTTATATAGCATAGTCACAATGTGGGTACAGTGGGGGTCAAATCACAATCAACCAATAAGATTACAAATGTACCCTCTTAGCTAATATTGATCCAATAGGGAAGCAGGACATGTAGCAAGGTTATATCATTAAACTTGGCCTATCTATGACTTTTAAAACAAGAACATTTGGGGAAGGGATGGGCCAGATGTTTTGGTCACCTGCCCGGGTGTCTGATGTATACCTGGATCTGTGGTCTGGGTGGTATTATGGTATAGTCTCAAGTTTCATCTATCTCTTAGAGAAGTATGTAAATCTGGCCATTGTGACATTACTTTGAGGCCTTGTCTTTTTTTAGATGAGCCTCTAGCCACAATTTTGATGTCCTTACTTTTTATTAACTTTTTTGAGAGCCCAGTCCCTCTCTGACTGTATGTTAATTTTTATCAACTTATCTGCCTATAATTGACACATATCTCCCTGGTGTTTGGGAAAACAATGAGGGAGTGCCTGCTTTGGTGCTATTCAAAATACTTTTTAGTCATGGAGTCTTAATGGTTTGAACCCAGTATCCAGCTCTAGGTCCCTGATCAGTGCCTTGCCCTTGTTCTTTACTTTTCCAAAGTCCCACTGTTGCTAGCTAAATCTCTGTCCTCTGAGTCCTTCTCTGGGTTTCAATTTCTCTGGTGCCCTGATCTAAGAATATCTCACTCTCTGGGTTCCCTTTCCCAGTGAGGAGGGAGAACAGGTTAGGAACCAATCCCAGGGGTCTGGCTGCAGCTGAAGTACTGGCTTCTTCCCTGGGGAAGTTAGAGCCACTGCAAGGAAGGCATGTTCATCAGACCTGAGTATAAGGAGTGCCGTGGTCTGGAAGCAGCCCTGCCTCCTGTTCTTAACCCCCATGATACTGGACTCTATTTGGTGGCTTTCTCTTTCAGGTTGATTCTCTTTATCTAATTTTGTTTGCCTCCCCAGTCTCTGAGAACCTGTGCTTTCTAACGCACCTCCTCCAAGTTTCCCTGGCATACCTCTGGTTCTATTTGGCCATGATGGGTCACCCCATGTGTTCTTTCTTCCTTCACTTTACAGTCTATCAGGTGATAAATTCTAACAGATTTGCCTCTAAAAAGGATTAGCTTTTTGTGTGTGTGTGGTATTGGGGATCGAACTCAGGACCTTGCACTTCCCAGGCAGGCGTGGTGCCACTGAGGTAAATCCCCAGCCCCAGGATTAGCTTTTAAACATTTTAAACTGCAACTCATAGTTGGAAATATTTTCCATACAATCCAGTATAAATACATTTATATGTGTGCTTATCTATATACCTAGAAAATGCATAAATTATGCCCTTATTATTTATGATGTTCGTTCATATTTTATATTCATTTCATTTTCAAACATGTTAGCAGCAAGATTTTCAAATCATTTCAAGGCGCATTCATAGATTGTGCTTGAACATGGCCATCCCTTCAGGTTGATGGATGTGGCCCTATCTTATTCTTTGGAGAAGCAGCACACATACCGGTAATTTATCCAGTCATTTCTCTACTGATAAGTGGATCAAGCATATTCCATTTTTGTCATTGTGAAAATGATGCAATGAAAGTCCTTGTATATTAGATCTTATCTAAATAGGATATATACTCAAAAGTGGGATTTTCAGTTGTAGCCATCTGTATTTGTAAATCTGAAGTTTGTTTTAACAAATACTACGAATTTGTGCTTCCAGTTGGTCGTGGTATTCTTCACTCTCACCAGTGTCATATATGGCATCCTTTACTCCTGCTAGCATTATTTCTTCCCACTACTTACCAGCAGTGCCTGTCACCCTTTAAACACTTTTAGTACTGGGGGTGGGGGTGTAGTTCTTTGGTTTGCCAGTAATTATGCATTTGTTTTAATGTGCTTATTGGCCATTTTGATTCTTTCTTCTGCCAATTGCTTGATTGAACAATTTAAACAATTTTCTATTGGATTGCTTGTCTTTTTCTAATCAATGTGTGGAATTTTGCCTTTTTATGATTATTAACCCAATTTCTGTCAAATATTTTTCCACTTTATCATCTTTAATTTTAGTTATGTTGATTTTTGCCATACAACAATTAAAAACCCTTATGCAGTCAATTATATTTATCTTTTTCTTTGCAGCTTTTGGGTTTCCTATTTTGCCTAGAAAAACCTTACCTATTCAAGTCTTGCACAAATGACACCCTAGTTTTCATCTTACTATTTAAAAAATATTAATACTTGAGTTGTTAATCCATCTGGAATTAATTTTTGTATAGAATATGCAAGCAAAATTTAACTCTGCTTCTTTTCAGGCAATTATGCTTGAATTATTTATTAAATAAGCAACTTTCTCCACTGAATTAAAATGCCATCTTTGTTCTAAATTAATATCCATATATATTTGGGTTTATTTTTGGTCTTTCTTTTTTGCTCCAGTAATTTCTGTATATATTTCTGTGCCCAAAGCATACTATCTTAATTAACATAATCTTACAATAGCTTTTATTATCTGGAAAATCAAGTCTTTCCTTATTCTTCAACTCAAAATTTTGGGGGCTATTTTTGAGCATAATTTTATTTCATTTAAACTCAGAAATAATTTTACCTAGTTCTCTCATCACCTCCCTACCATACAAGATGCTTGGCTTCAAATTACATTATTTTACATGTTAAATTTCAATTTTTAAAATTGTTTTAATATTATGCTTTCCTGTCTTTGAATATGCTATGTCTTATTCATGTGCTTGGCTATAATTAACATTTACTAACAGTTTATCATTTTCTTTATTCAGCCTCATACATTTATGTTAATTTTATTCTTAGGTATCTTGTAGTTTTTGTTGCTAACGTGAATGAAATTTTTATTTCACCCAGGGATGACTGTCATCTCTTGTTTTCAGCTTGTTATTACTAATAAGCCCTGGATTTCATCTTGAATCAGAGAGAACAAACATACCAGTGGCAGAAGAAAAGCTTGCCTCTAACTGAGGGATAAGGACTTATGCCACACAGCGGTGATTCCTTGAAGGAACTGTTCACTTGATACATATAGTTTTCAGCTGGCTTAATCCTACCAAATTTGCAAGTGTGGAGAGGACTTATGCTGGTGAGGGGTTGCCTCCACAGTTCCTAAGGTTGAGAAAAACCTTTACTGGCACCCAATATATTATGGAGCAGAGACTGTCTTCCAGTAGTCAGAAGGGGACAAGCATGGCACAGCCCCCAAGCCCAGAACCCTCACTGACATTGTCACTCTTGTCTCCACTTGATAAATCTTAACAGCTTGGTTTCAGAGCAGACAAGAAAATCATAAGCAGACAAGGAAAAACTATAATTCACTTAAATAAATTCGCTCAGTAAAAATTATTCAGAGTAGAAGCAGTAGAAGTAGCAACAACAACAAAAACACAACAGTGAAACTTTATGAATGCTTATTCAGTGCCCAGCACAGCTTTTAGGCCCCTTTTTAAATAAAGGATGTCAACCTTTAAAATAATTTTAAGGGTTATGTACTATGATTATTTCCACCTGATAGATAAAGAAACTGATACATAAAGAGGGTAAGTAACTAGCTCAAGAGAGTATAAGAAGGGACAACAGTTGTAATTAAAGATCCTACACTCTTGTTCTCCTTGCTGTAAGAATACTACATAGCAAAACCTGTGGAAAATGCTAATATGTGCATGCATATTTCAGAGGAAAAACTATAGCTTTAAGCATTTTTATTTTGGTATAAATTATGAAAATAGTCTGGCATAGTGGCCCACGCCTATAATCCAGCTACAAGTTTGAGGCCAACCTGAGTAACTTAAGCAAGACCCTGTCTCAAAATAAAAGTAAAAAAGGCTAGGCATGTTGCTCCATGATAGAGCATTTACCTAGCATGTATAAATGCTAGGCCCTGGGTCCAATAATCTATACTGAAATAAATAAATAAATAAAGCTAGTTTGTTAAATTAGAAAATTATTTAGTAGCAGTAATGAAATGCCATTGGAGTTCAACAGATAAAGTGAAAAAATTGGTGTAGGAAAAAAATGGAAAATAAAAGGCACCAAACTAGATAGTTCTGTCTTTAAAGAAGGAATAATTCCTATAGTTTTAAAATCATTTTGTTGCTACAATAAGATAGTACTTTCTATTATTCATTTATGATTAACAGCTTAACATTAATATTAAAACCTATTTTTTAGAAAGGCCTAATTAACCAATTACACTTATAAATGTAAATGCAAAGTTTCAAAAATTTAAGGGAACTTGATTAGCAGTTCAAAGCTAGAAATGTTTCAAAGGAAGAATACATCATGACCGAAGCGGGTTTATTGTAGGAATGTAAGGATGATTTAACATAAGGAAATCTATTAATAAGTAAGTCATTAGATCAAAAATTTAAAGGAGAAAAAAATCACATGTAATACATCACTTAGTGCATCCAGAGGCTTAATTGTCTTGATAAAGTTCTGAGATGCAGGAAAGTCTGGTATCCTGGTTTAGAGGTGAGTGGGCCCCAGAAAAGGAATGCTCTATGTCTTTCAATCTACAGAGGGGTGTGTGTGTAGGAGCTGGCAGGCTGCCCAAATCTCCTGGAACTAGCTAGAAGCTGTAGAGCTGCCTGGATACTGTTTGATAACCAAGACCAGCCTGCATAAGACTTGACTTGTATAATTCAATTTATTTCCAAGCTGACTTTGTCTCTGTCATACTTATTAAAATATACTTCCTCTACCCCCAACTGCTGGGCCAGGAAAGACCTGTTGCCTTCCTGTCCCCATGAAAAATGTGGAATGGAACTCTAGCACCATAGTGACATAGTACTGTGCTTTGTTTAATGTGGTGCTAATCAGAAAATGAGCCAGTATTATTCTTTCCAGTTCCCATTCCTCAGTAGCTGAGATTGTCTCTACCTGATATGGTGAGTACAGTCAAAAGTCTAGATGATTCTCAGACCATCTTTCTGTCTCTGTGTTAAACTATACATTAATCAGCATAATAATGAAAATCCCATAAAATTCTTAAGAAACAACTTAGAACTGTGGTCACTATTGTTGTCTGTCCCATGTCCTTGTCAGCTTTCTTTTTTCTTCTTGTCATAGTTTCCTTATAAAAATTGCATGCATTTGTGAACTCCATTTCCTGACTCCATTTATTCCTGGTAAATTTTCCTGGCATTGATTACCAGTGACCTTCATTATCATACATCCCTCTGACACTTTTTGCTCGTTTACTTGACCACTTTGCTATATGATCTTGGGGATCACAAGCATCAAAATGAAGAGGAAAGTATTCAGCTTTCTGCCTTTCTGGGTAGCTCTGTTTTCTTGACTGGAAGATGGGTACAATAATAACTAACTTTCAGGATGATAGAGTTTATACAGGCTTAGCACAGTTCCAGGCATATTCTAGCCTCTTGTCTTGAAGTCTTGTCACACATTCAATCAGTTCTTCCACTTTGCTGATGATTCTTTGTCTAGGTTAAATTATGGTGTTGTGCTTCTTTGGTGCAGTCTACCCCTGTGCTTCTCATTACATAGTACCCCTCAAAGTTCTCCACTGCTCTCATGCTTTACCCACCACCTGGTTCATAGTCATTCTCAAAACTGTATTTCCAGCTTTTCTCTAATCATCAAGACGAGACAGCTGAAAATCTTCACTGAAATTTCTCATGCATACCTCACTTCAAAGCATTCACAGTGAGCTTGACATCTTCCCCAACACTTGTTCTTTTTCTCTATTCTTGATCTCTTTGGACACTTCAACTATGTATATATACTGTGACCTGAGTCATTGGTATCCCTCAGCTCTACCATCATATTCAGTTCCAAAAATTTACTTTCTAGCTGTTATTCAAACTTTGCTCTTTTCTCTCAAAGAACCTATCTCTTGTTTCTCTGGTGTAGGTCCTTATTTCTCACCTAGATCACTATAGTAATATCATAAGTGGTGTTTCTGCCTCTTGTTTATCTCTCTTAAATCTATGCCTTGCTCAGTCCTCCAGGGTGATCTATCCAAAGTAGATGTCAGTGTTCCTCTTCTTCTTAAATGTCAATAGCTCTCTACTCATAGATTGATTGACACAACATTGTTTCCATTTTTTGTCCTGCTACATATGGAGTTCTGCATGCAATCCCCAGCTTACCTGATTGTTACCTCTTTGCTCTTTGAGAGTCAGGCTCCATCATCACTTGCAGTAAGTTATCACTGATTGTCACTGTTCCTTCTCTGTGCTCCCCCAAATTTTTTTACTACTTATCTAGAAGACTTCAAATGAAATCATTGTATCATATCACATATCATATGCTCTGGTTACCTATTAGATCATGAGCTCTATTATGGAAGGGGATGCATCTGTATTCTTGGTTCTTGGCCCAACCTGATTCCTATAAGGAATAAGGACATGTACATACATGAATTGAACTGACTTCCTCTCCCCACTACTGACTCAGTGAAGCCCATGTTAAGAACCATTTCACATAGCTATTAGTTAATAACATAGTACTAGATAGTCTGATTCAGTATAAAAAATTGTTTATAGTTATTTTTTGAATGAAAATTGTCATGAAATAGCAAAAGGTAACATTTCTTCCTTTTTAAACTCTGTATACTTGACTTCTCAACATTCACTTACATTGACATGAGGAAGTGATTTATTCTGTAGTTCTCTAATATTCTATGGTTTTTTTGTTTGTTTGTTTGGTTGGTTCCGGGGGTCAAACTCCGGACCTTGTGCTTGTGAGGTAGGCACCAGAACCACTGAGCTAAATCCCTAGCCCTAATATTCTATGTTTAATATCATGATTTTTTTCCCCTAAATTTGTCCAGGAGTTAGCTTGTAGTCAACGGAGGAAAAATCTTCCCTATCAAAAACTGTACTGATGGTATGAAGTGTATTGACTTTTGGGTCAACCGTTCTCCTTGTTAGATGAGAAAACGGAATCAGCTGTGGTAAACTCATAGCCCACAAATACTATTTGCTCCAGACAATATTAGTCCATACAGTGTTTTAAAAATTATTTGTAATGGCAATATGTAAATAGTAAAACTTTTGGATGAAAGTATGTATTTCTGGCTTCTCTCAAGAACTCAGAAGGTCCAGCAACAACAGATCTACAATCCTGCATGACAACAGCCAAGTTGGGTTGGGATTGCACTGAAAATGATGCACTAATGAGAGCTTGAGTGGCCATCATCAGGGCACTGTATCCCTTGCCCTCCACCCTCAGTACCTCCTTTCTGTACTGGCTCTTGAAGACTGCAGTTTGCCAAGGATTTCATAGTTGTTGAGCCTGGTCTTAGAGATAGCGTCCATCTGAACTGCATGAGAACTTCTAAATTTTGGAGTTTCAGAGATAAAAATTGATAAAATCAAAAAGCCTTAAGAAATAGTACCAAGTAATTTAACCTAATTGAAAGAATTACCACTCTTGAAAAGCAGAAACATCTTTCTAAATGATGTAAGAGTAATACAGTGAAGCATATTTTTACTCCAAACCAAAACAAACAAGAGTGTACTTTACAGCAATCCAAATGGTGCAAAGTCAGGGATAGATTTTCAAAGCATTAAATGGGAATTTGTCCACCTGATCTCTATTAGTGTTAATAAAAACCACATAGCTCTGTGCTTTGAAAATTTCTCCTAGGTGTTTCCTTATGAATATTTATGCAATCAGAAGTAAAATGAATAGCTAAGTATAACCCATTGGATATTATTGAGTTATAGCAGAGTTTCAAAGTTTTTTGAATTCCAGTGCCAATATATTTACCTAGAATCATTTTTATTAAAGCAAGGGAGAATTAACTGCCACATACTGGAAAGAGATAAAATTACAGGTGAAAATGTTTGGGGTTAAATATCTATCTAATGCCATCTCTTTGTCTTTAATTTCTCTTAGCCTTATTTTTCTCATCTGTAGAATAAATATATTACTCAGGCTTCCTAATCTCAGGATTTTTTGTGGGCCTTCAATGAAGTTAGAATATATGAAAGCTGGTAATGTCAACAACATGTAAACGACCAATGACTTTATCAGGAAATGTATTACCAAAGGTTTAAATTTGTCTTTTAGAGAGGTTCAGGAATTGGGCACTCTGTTATAGATCTGGAGATTACCATATGGAAAGACACTTAAAACTGGAGTGGCTATAGCTGAGGGGCCATAAATTTTTTTAAAAGAATGTAAAATTGATAACAAGTGTTCTAGTAATATTTAAGAAGGAGAACAGTTAGTATTTTTGTTCTTTAAAATTTGAAATTTTGTTTTTTGGTACTGGGGTTGGAACTTGGGACCTTGTGCTTGTGAGGCAGGCAGCGGAACCACTGAGCTAAATCCCCGGCCTAAAATTTGAAATATTTTAAACATATAGAAATTTAGAAATAGTAATACAACTAAGATCTGTATACACCTGCCTACTTTGTAAAAGGTAGCATTTTAGTACTGCACTTTTCAGATCTTTTTGCTTTTTTTTTTAAAGAAATAAGACATTAAATAAGCGTTATACGTTGGGATATTGTGCATTTAATTTTACTTTTCTTCTTTCTCCCTGAGGTGACTAGTATTCTGGATTTGGAATTCATCATTCCCCCACATATCTTTATACTGTCACTACAATTCTTTTTTTTTTTCTGCTACAGGGATCGAACTCAGGACCTTGCGCTTGTGAGGCAGGCATGGTGCCATTGCACTAAATCCCCTGCCCTGTCACTACAATTCTACATCTAGATATTACATGTTGTAAGATCTAAGTAAAAAGTAACCTACTATCTATGTCATCCTTAAACTTGTTTTATTCCATGAAGTTTATGTATATATACATATATATATATGTACAGATTATATGTTTCTGCATACACACATATATACTTGAAAGAATAAAGCAAATGTTTTATATACTCATGTTGATGTGTGTACCTCTGATTCATTCATTTTGTTACCAGAGAACACCAAATAATCTGCAATTTTAAAATCAAACCTCCTGGTGGTACATACTTCAATTGCGTCTTTCTTTAAGAAATGTTTTAAGTTAATATTTTTAGTTATTTGAAATAATAGTACAGTGAATATGTTTGCATATTGTTCTTTTTGCTGATGCATAAGAATTACTCTAGGGAATAGATCTAAAAGTAAATTTGTTAGGCATTATGTTAGCAACTTTACTAAAACAAATATCTGTGATAAGCAGCTTACAAAAAGAAAAGATACACTGGGTCTCACCGTTTTGGAGATTTCAGTTCATGATTAGTTGGCCCAATTGCTTTGGTCCTGCGATGAGGCAGCACACCACAATTAGCAACACAACAGAGAAAAACTGCTCACCTCCAGGCCAGGGGAGAGAGAGAGAGAGAGAGAGAGAGAGAGAGAGAGAGGTGATGTCAAGGCTCTACTGCCCTCTTCAATGGCACAATTGCAATGACCTGTGGACCTCTCACTAGGCTCCGATAGCACCACTCTGCTAACATGGAACTTTGGGTGACAATTATAATCCAGACAATACTAAGTATGAAGCAGTCCTTTTTTTTTTTTTTTTTTGGTATCGGGGATCAAACTCAGGACCTTGCGCTTGTGCTACAGGCGCTGGAACCACTGAGCTAAATCCCTGGCCCCTGCCAGTCCTTACTTTTAACAAAATTGGTGTATAGTTTTGCACTCTAGCAGCAGTGGGTAAGGATTTCTATTATAAATTAATCGGCATTTGAAATGGTTGGCATTCATAATTTTTGTTGAGCTGAGGATGAAATGATTTGCCATTTTAACTTGTATTTTCTTGAATGAGGTACTCTTAGAAAGAAACGTAACTGAGAATATCTTATACGAATGCAATCATCCCTGGAAGAAAGTTATCTAAGTAAAAGTAAAACTTTTCCCCAAAATCATAGTATTAAAATTTTTTAAAATCGCAAACCACTATTCATAGCACTCTGACAGACTTCATCCATTTAATCATGAAATTCTTCCAAAATGTAGGCTGATGCCAATTTTCTACTGATATTAGAGTAATAATAAAGATTATTCTTTTATTACAGAAACTTCTTGAGACCTAGAGATTAATGTACTTTCTAACAGCTGTTATGACTTAGCACACAGATTGAAGAAGGGGATTGGCAGATCCCAGAAATGTAAGAAATAAGCATGAATATATTTACATGAGCATATATATTTATACACATACATATACACATATATATTTATACACAAACACATGCACATATCCTTTGCTAATGAATGAGAAAATGCTATGTCCTTTAAAACATAACATTGTTTATCTGTTTCCTATTAGTGCGTATCTTTTATGAAGATAAATTGCAACAATGAATTGAAAAAGAATCCTGTAGTATAAAATTTTGTTTGCTGAAATATATTTGAAGTGAATTAATATAATTTAAATTTTTATAAATCTACAGTAAATTTAATATATTTACTAGATGGATACTTTACCTCTGGTATACCTTTAGCCATTGGGACAATAATTGGGACCCTTGCTCTTTTTAATTCATATATGTCTGTGAAAGTAGGAAACCTGGGGATTTTTTTTCATTAATTTTATTGGTACATTTTAGGTATACAATATGATGATGTTCATCATTGGGAATTTGTACCTTTATATGATATATCTTGGTTCTTAATTTTCCCCATTCCTTTGCTTTCCCTTCAAACCCTCCACCACTCCCTATTTACAAAGACTTTGTTTCCATTTTTTTATGTCATAAGTTGATATATATTTTAGCAACTTGTGCTACAAAGAAATTCAGTATGATACATAATAAGTTGTTACCACTAAGTACTACTTCAATTTAGTATAACTTTAATTATGAAAATAAAGCTTTTATCTACTTTCATTTGGTTTTCATTTCTTCATTTCTATTATAAGATCCTTTTATAAATATTATGTAATTCATCTGTGGTTCTACTAAAATGTCTAGCTTTATTCTAATAAATGGAAGATCATACACTAGCCTTAATGTACACTTTCTGCTTTTCTCATCTTGTATATCATTAGTAAAAATAAGGATGGTTGTGATATGTAATGAAAATGTAGATTCATAACAGGATTAGCCTGATGTAAAACAAATTTTAAAGTGCCCCAGGCTTTAAAGACATTACTCTGGATCTGTGCCCATGTTGTGTATACAAGTGCTTTTTTTATAAGAGCCTAGAATGAATCTGTTTAATTAGAATATCAGTAAATCCCCAGTGAAAAAGTGGAGGGAGACAAGTATAAATGGTGTGTGTGGGCTGGAGTGGTTGGGGGGAATGCTGGAATGACTTTGCCTTCCTCTCAAGAACTAGAAAGGGAGGATCTTCAATTTTAGACACTTCTATGTGTCTGCATGATTGGTATGTACCACTTAGAACTCTAGATTTACAGATGACACCATAACATCCATTTAGTAAAAGAGCTCTGATAAATTTACTGAGCTCTGATAAATGAATTTGAATTATTTTCCATCCTTCACAAAACTCAAATCTTGCTGATCCAGTTGCTCCTAAATCATTGTGTGTGCATATATCTTGCCCCAAGTTTCAACCTCCTCTTTCCTTTGCCTCTCACAGTTTAGCAGCTTTCATGTGCTAGTATAAAATAGCAACAACAACAACAAAAAAAAAAAAAAAAAAAAAAGAAGTTTCCTTTTGCATAAGCATAGAGAGGACTTGACCATACTTGCAGACTGGGGCAAGGAGGAGGAAGATTAACACAGAAGAATGATTTCCTCTGTGTGCACCTATTCAATTTTATCTGAAGGGATACCACGGTCTTAATTTGCTTTCATTTAATACAGTATCTAACTGAAGGTTTCAAGAATATTTCAAGTGATAAAGACAACCTGAGAAAAAGCATCTTGAGAAGAAGCACATTTGTGCAGTGGATCTACAGGCAGCTTAGGGACATATTCAGAAAGGGAGAGCAGGTGATCTTGGGGACAGAGAGAGACAGGATGGAGAGCCTGGCATGCTGTTGTATGGATTCGGAATTTTGCCTTTGACAATGAGGTGCTGTCAACTGTCGAAAGATCAGAAGCCCTGCAGGAAACAGCCAGCATTACAGTATAGGAATCAAAGCAGACTCCAGTGTGGGCTGAGAATGCCCACAGTGAGGCCTGAAGCCAACTGGAGAGCACATGACCTGGGTGGCAGAACTAGGGCAAGACACATGGAGACCAAGCACAGCACAGGGAAAGGTGGGATAGGCTGAATCTGGCTTTAGATTTAGATGTGAAGAGGAAAGAGTCAGAGTAAACCTGTACATTTCCAGCTTGGGTTACTGGGGGTTGTACTTGCAAGTGAAATAGAGAAACAGAGAAGCAGATGAGAACCAAGAATGTGAGTTTACTTTGGTACAGACCATGTTTGAAGTGTCAGTGGGACAGCTAGTTGGTCACACTACGAAAGAAAAGTAAAATTCGAGGTTGCTAAAGTAATGCTGAGTTGAACTCTGAAAGATGGGAGAGGCTTGAAATTCTGAGTGCAGGAAGCCCTAGGTTGGGGCAAGGGGTTGGGGACTAGAGGCATTTCAGCATGACCAGAAGGAAGCCTGGTTATGCATGGAGCAGGATTACAGGTTGGTGAAGACACCTTGTGCTGAATCATTTCCAGCTGCCATGATAAACGGGGAGCTGAGCCTCACCCTTAAATCTATGAAGGATTTTTAAAACAGGACATAGGATGAGCTTGCTATTTTATGAACATGATGTGCCAGGGTGGGTACAGTGTTGTGGAGAGATTGGGTTTGGAGCTCAGAAGTCTGTTAAAGCAGCACTATTAAAGTTCATGCACAGCTTACTTATGGAATCAAAGCTAATTTTATTTCTCACAATCTGTTGCATCCTACTTCTGAGCATGCAGTAGCAAACAAAACCTAACAACAGACACCCATACACGTACCTATTTTAAGGAAACAATCTCTTGAAATGCATAGGCAGCCTTTTAAGGATGTATATCCTGACTGACTGTTCTGGATTCTCCAATCCACTTTTCTTTTCTCCTCCTTCCCTCTGAGTGATGGAAACTCCCCAAGGCTCATGCATGTTTCATCCTGGACTTGGGGTAGGCAGAGCTGTTGCACCCAGGTTACTGGTCAATGAGTGTTTACTGTGGCCCCAGGGAAGAGGTCTTCCTTCTGCTTGATCATTCTGAGCCCTGGGTGGGAGCCACACCTGTACGGTCCTGCCCAGCAGGATGCTGGTCCCTAACTCTTAAGTCCTTCATCCCTACCATAGCCTTCAGAGCCAAGTGACCCCTTTGTATCCTCCTCATTCTTGCAGAAGGCCCCCAGTTAGTGCATCAGGCTTCACAGCCCTTTCATACCCTCAGTGGAAACCCAGGAACTCTTGGCTGCCTTTTCTCTACCATAGTATTATTTCATGCTTGAGGAACATTTTTATGTATAGAAAGGAGTTGCTATATTTACTTGTGTTCTGATAAATAGTTGTTAATCCCAACACTCAAAAGTCAATTTACAAAATTAATTTTATGTATATGTCTGGTTATTTTTCACAAAATAAGAATAATTATTTTCATTTATTTATTTAACTCATGAGTTTAATTGATTCAGTCCCTTATAAACATTAACTCTGCTTAATTAACCAATTCCCTACCTGCTTCAAATTATGATCATAAATCTATGACCTAAGATGCTGTAAAGGTTTTTAATATTCTGAAAGGTTGACAGAGAATATACAGAGAAATCTAATGATTATAAAGTATGCTGTCTTAGCTGTCCTCAATCCTTAAATTATTAAAAGTAAAAGTTTCTGATTTCTTCATTCATTTCTTTACATTTTACATTTCATTGTGAAATGTAACTTATATATACTTTTCATTTTAAAAACTTATCTCTGTAGATTTCTTGGGCTATGGCAGTCTTATCAGATCTCAAAGGAATATCACCTCATATCAGACAAGGTTGGTTGCTCTTGGTTACTGACCTTTTGATTTTGGTTGAAACATGAGACATGGTTCCACATTCTAGAGATTCAAATTTGAATTTGTGATTTTTGGCTTGATCTCTCTTCCCTTTTTTAAGCCTACCCAACCTTAGTAGATTGCATATATTTTCATTTCTAGCATCCAGTCCTCTGAACTAAAAGACATTTATTTACCTTTTTCTTCTCATCTTTTGTTAATGTTAATTCTCAGGTATATGCCAGACAAGCTCCCTACCACTGAAATACAGCTCCAGCCCCCTTCCTTGTCTTAAAGGAGTTTCCCTTGCACCCTAGCTTCTATCTCCATACTCTAGCCTCAAAGTCTTATCTTTTTTTAAAAAAAGTTTTATTAGTACGTGATTGCAGTACATGATGATTACATATATCATGGGGAGTTTGTACATAACATAACTTAATTCTTTTTTACCTCCCCTTCCCATCCCTCCCTGCTCCCTCCAAGTTTTGTCCCCTTTCCCACTTGCAAAAGCTCTATTTCCCTTTTTCCTTCAACTTTTTTATCCCTTTTCCTTCTCTTACTCCCCCTCCCTCCATCCCTTGTTCTCCTTCCAATTTAAAAAAGATCTTAGTGGTAGAAAGACAAAGCAGACATGGGGGGTGTGGGTAGAGGACTCAAAATTATATTTAAAAAATATATCAGATCACTTCTTGGTCTTTTGGCTAAGATCAAGTGTAAAAATACATCAGAGAGTACTTCAAAATTTTAAAAATTAACTCTGCCATATTAGAGATGGTGCTTTGGTTATTCCTGCATATTACTATATATAGTAATTGAGGCATATATGAGACTAAGGTCCCACAGGAAAAAAAATGTCTGCCATTTAAGAGGAAGTAAAGTCAAAAGAAGAAGAGTAGTCCTCAAAAAGATCAAGGGGAGGAGACCCACCCCCCACCACCACCATACACCCACCAGCCACCAGTTTAGCACCTTGGGCACCTGCAACAATAGGCCCCCCCAACACACACACACCGCCTCTGGCCTCTTGGCTGTGCAGCTACCTGGTTCCACACAACAGAGGCACAGGGGGACATAAAGGCTATGTCCTGAGCTGCAGAAGTGAAAAACAGAGAGAGGGCCACTCTCAGGCTCCCTGATGAAAACTGAAGCCCACTGAAAAAGTGAAGAGAATCTCTGCAATAAAGCCACACCAGACCACCATACTTGGTATGTTGAAGGGATCATCACCTCCCATTTGAACCTGGACTATCTTCAGGGGAAAGGCAGCTGGAACCTGTAATACAATCTTGAGGGGTTTAACCCTGCAGGAGGACAGGGAGCTCAACTTGGGACTTGCAGCAAGAAATCTGCCTGAATCTCACAGGTCTGCGACTGGCTTACTGAGACTCACTGACTTATAACTGCACACTGCTGCCCACATTGTTTATTGTGACAGCAGAGATATACCTTGAAGGAAGTTCTTCATTTTTATCTTTTGTTATTCTCAAAATTACCACTTTTTTTTGCTATTATTTTTGATTTTTTTCTCTTCTTTTTCTACTTTTGTAAAATTTTAATTTTTCTCTTTCTTCTTTTTCTCTTTTCTTTCTCTTTTTCTCTCTCCCTCACTCCTTTGCTGTCCCACATTGTTCTTCATCTCGCCTTGTGTTCCTGTTATGGCCCTAATTCAGATTTCTTCTTTATTTTTATTTTCTTCTCTCTCCTTCTCTTGTCTGTGCCCTGTGGCCTCACTGCTAACCCTCCCCTATCCCTCTATCTACCTATTCCTCTCTCCCCAACTCCTTCTAACTCCCCATCCCAAAGGGTAAATTTGCTCTATTGAACTATAAACTATACTATACACTATAAACATATGTTGGATTGGCTCTTGATCTTGATTTAATTCATACAGGTAAAGGTGATACGTTAATAACCACCACAAATTATAATTTTCTAAAAGGTACCTGATGCTATTGTGTTGCTGATTGTATCACTTGGGCTAAGGTGTTGTGACTGATATAATCAGTTATCCTTCCTGGTATAATGAAAATGAGATAGACTCAGAGCTATAAGAGATTCAATACCTAAAGACCAGCTATACCTGGAAGACACCTCTGAGAAGCAATCATTCCATAAGGGTTCTAAACACATCAACAAAAATACTTACAATAAACAACTTCAAAGTATCAACCCAGGAATTAAACCAAGGACAGTACCAAAAACAAAAATGAGAAGACAATTAAGCAAGTCACAAACTCAGACTTCCACCACACAAAAGGCAAATTCTGGGAGAAACAAGGTGGAAAAGTCTCATGATCAACCACCTGGACACTCTGAACTGATAGCACAGGAAGTAACAAAACAGATGAATGAGGCTCTAGAAAAATTCAAAACAGAAATAATCTCCCAGATAACTACTGAGATGGTGAGCAGAGTGAAAGACATGATTAGAGTCTCTAGGACAGAAACAGATAAAAAAATAGATCAGCTCAGAAACATGCTGGAAGCCATGAATGCCCAGCATAAGAAAGAAATGGAAAACATGACTGCCCAACATGAGAAAGAAATGGAATCCATGAAACAGATTCAAACAGATATTCAGGAGATTAAAAACTCCATTGAAAGCATGCAGAGCAGATTAAGGGAATCTGAAGATAGAATATCAGACATAGAAGATAAGATTGTGGTTGAGGACCAAGAAAACAGAGATTTCTTAAAAATAGTAAGGGAGGGCCGGGGATTTAGCTCAGTGGTTTCACTGCCTGCTGCACAAGCGCAAAGACCCGAGTTCAGTCCCCGGTACAAAAAGAAAAAATAGTAAGGGACCATGAGAAATCAATCCAGCAGCTGCTAGATGATGCAAAGAAGAATACTATATGACTGATAGGAGTCCACAAAAAATCAGGAGAAAGTACAATTGACATAAAAACACTGTTTACAGTTGTAATAATAGAAAACTTTCCAGACAGAGGTAGACAATTTGACATACAGATAAATGAGGCATATAGAACTCCAACTAGCCATGATCAAAAAAAAAATCTACACCTAGACATATAGTAGTCAAGACCCCAGAAACCCAACAGAAGAAAAAAATCCTATAAGCAGTTAGAGAAAAGAAACAAATCACCTACAAAGGAAAGTCCATCAGAATCATGGCAGAATTTTTCAACACAAACCCTCAAATCAAGGAGAGCATGGAGTGAAGTATTTCAAGCCCTAAAAAAAAATAACTTCCAAACTAGACTGTTATATCCTGCAAAATCATCTTTCAAAACTGATGGAGAAATTAGATACTGCCACGACAAAGAACACCTGAGAAATTTCATGAACACCAAACCAGCACTCCAAACAATTCTAAGCAATATCCTAGAAAAAGGCAATGAAGGTCACAACTCCATGAGGGCCAACAGAGGGAAGCCACCAGGCAAGGTAAGAAACTAAAGGGAAAAGGGGGAAAAACAAGAAATAAAAGAGCCAACAATAGTAAAACATCATGATGAGGATGAGTCCATATCTATCAATTATAACTATCAATGTTAATGGTCTCAATTCACCAATCAAAAGAAATAGCCTGGCAGAATGGATTAAGAAGCAAAATCCAACAATATGCTGTATACAAGAAACACACCTACCTCAAAAGGAAATCCATAGACTGAAAGTAAAAGGATGGAAAACAGTTCTCCATGCAACAGGAACCAAGAAAAGAGCAGGGGTAGCAGTCTTATTTTCAGACAAAGTAGACTTCAAACCAAAACTAATTAAGAGAGACAAATACGGTCACTACATCCTTGTGAAGGGAACAGTCCAAGAGGAAGAGATGACAATCCTAAATACGTATGCACCAAACATGAATGCCCCCAACTGTACAAAACAAATATTAATGGACATGAAAACCAAATAAGCACTAATACAATTGTAGTGGGGGACCTCAATACCCCACTATCACAAATAGACAGATCATCTAGACAAAAAATTAACAAGGAAATTCTAGAACTGAACCAAGCTATTGAACAAATGGACTTAATAGATGTTTA
>NW_004624744.1:19764270-19813885 GCF_000247695.1 Heterocephalus glaber
GTGGGGAGAAAGGAACCCTTCTCCATTGTTGGTGGGAGTGCAGACTGGTGCAACCACTGTGGAAATCAGTATGGAGATAGCTCAAAGAACTAGGCTTAGAGGTCCCATTTGACCTAGCTATCCCCCTGCTGGGTATCTTCCCAAAAGAATTAAAAGAATCATACCATAGTGATACATATGCACCCATGTTTATAGCAGCACAGTTTGTAATAGCTAAAGCTTGGAAACAACTCAAGTGCCCATCAACTGGAGACTGGATAAATAATATGTGGTTTTTTAATAAAATGGAGTACTACCCAGCCATAAAGAATGAGAAACTAGAGACATTTATAGCTAAATGAATTCATATTGAAGCCATCCTCTTAAAGTGAAATAAATAGGACACACATGTATAAATACCAAATAGTTTTTCTAATGTGAGAAACTGAAAGTGTAATTAAGGATTAAAACGATTTAAATGAATAATGGATAATTTGAAATATGAAGAAGAGATTCAAAGGTGTAGGCATGGCAGGAGGGGAAGGGGAGAGATCACAATACAGGCTGGAATCTGGAAAGAATCCAGCCTGGAAAGAATATAGATTATGTTTAAAACTATAGGAAGAGATGTAGATGGAGACTAGGAGACTAGGCTGGAGCTCATCAATGGGTTGGGAAGGAAGAGTCACTGTGATCAAAGGAGAGAAGGTTGTGTTTCCAGAAGAAGCACATACAATTATGTATAGTACACAGTACTCAATAGTGTCATAAATGACTGTTACTGTTTTAGGTACTTAACATAACATGCTGTGGTTTTCATCCTTTAGAACATAATCCTATGTACATAAAAGAGTTTACTGTAAAACAGTGTGCTGCTGTGCCAGTGGTAGCCTCGTGTATCTTGTGTTTAACTGCGTATTTGGATATTATCAAGGGTCCATCACAGATGATTGACATTTACCTTTTCAGTTTGCACTTAGAAGTTGGCACTCTGTGTGGTACCTTGCGATACACATGGGTGAAATTGCTTAATAACATATTTCTCAGGTTATAGTCCCATCATGTGTCACATGACTGTATTGAAATTTAAATTTTTAAAAAATTGGCCTATGTGGAGTCTACCAGTTAATTAGAATTTTTTCTCCAGACCACTATTTGTTCAACATTTGTTTTGAAAGTCTTTCTAAAACAAATCACATCTTCTGATGTCCTGTTAATGCTTAAGGTGTTTTAAAAAAATTATATGGAAAAATGTTTAAGTACTTTTCAGTTTTGCTTTGGTTCAGTTGTATTATATTTGAAAACTATTATAGTTTTTTTCCCTTGCATTCTTTTCTTTGAATAATTTTAATTTTTGTATATGTGTGTGTTTGGTGAATTATAATAAAGTTATACAGTATTTTTTAAAAAAATGACCAAGGGGGAAGAAGCAGAAAATTGGGTGAAAGGTACCAATGGGAGTTTCTTGACAGGACCTCTTGAGGAGGACATTTCAAGAGAAAACAAATAACAATGTTAGGTGCTATAATTAAGATTACACTAAGATGCTGTAATTATTACACAAAAGGACAAATATTGTGTGACTCCACTTATTTGAGGTACTTACAATAGTCAGATTGGTAGGGACAGAAAATAGAACTGTGGTTGCCAAGGGTTGGAGGGAGGGAAAAATGGGGAGTTAGGGATTAATGGTTACAAAGTTTCAGTTTGAGAAGATAAAAAAGTTCTGGAGATATATAGGAGTGATGGTTGCATAATAATATGAATGTATTTACTAATTTTTATCAGGTGGTAAATGGAGCTGGAATGTCTCATATGACTTCCCTCTCATATGTCTTTTTTTGGTGGGCTGACTGGTAGGCAAAGGCTAAGCGGTTAATCTTGACTGTCAACTTGTTTGGCTTGAGAGATGCCTAGGAGATTAGTAAGGGATATTTCTGGGTCATGAAGACATGACTTTGGGGATCATATCTGGTCCCTGGCCCCTTCCTTTCTGGCTTTTTCCCTGTCTCTCTGCTTCCCAGCCACCATGAGGTATACAGCTGTCCTCTGGCATACCTTTCTACCATACTTTGAAGCCAATCAACCATGGACAAAAACTTCTGAAACTGTGACCTAAAATAAACCATTTCCTCCTTTAAATTGTTTTTAACAGGTATTTGGTTATAGTATTGGAAAACTTATCAATACATAGAGTCTTTTCTGGCACTATATGGCTAGCAAGTGATCCTTTTGTCATTGCTGGATCCAGAGTCAACATTCCCAGAGGATGAGATTTAATATGCAAGCACCATTCAGATGCCTGTTTATATCGTTCTTGCTAATGTCTCACTCACTAAGCCCAGAACTTGGAGAGGCATGGTTCATTGTGGGGTATCACAGTAATGGACTACTACAATAAGACAGAGACTAGTGATGGGTAAAAGGCTAATAAAATAGAGAAAAAAGATATTTACATCAGGTGGGTAAGTATAGAGAAACAAACACATATACAAGGACAGGAGGTGAGAAAACAGAGGCTGATGAAGAGTATGGGCAGAGAAAGGGATGCTTTGGGTGATTTGATGAGATAATCTTGAAAAGACTTTCAGTTAACTGCCAATTATTTAGAAACTGATTTAGGCTCTTCATGTTTATTTCATGTTGTTGTATAAGCAAGAAAGCAGAAAGTAGAAATGAATGGAGATGAAAGTGAAATCAGTAGTGTTTACAGTTTATGCAGAGAGACTAAAATCATTCTTAATTTCTTTCTTTGCCTCAAACCCACATCCAATCTACAATTCCTATTGGCTTTCACTCCAAAATACACCCCATGTCTGATTACATATCATCAATTCCCCAAAGAAAACTTTAGTCTAGATTACTACCACTTCTCACCTGTACCACGTATAGTCCCTAATTTGACCTCCTCCTTCTTTCCTTGCTCTCCTGTACTTTATCCACACAGCAGCCAGAGTGGTCTTTCTTGCACATAAATCAGATTATGTCACTTTTCTGCTCAAAAGCTGAATAAAAGCAAGCAAAAACAAAACAAAACACAACAAAAAAACACCTCTGGTACCATTCAGCTCTATCTAAAACAAGATCCCAATGTTACCTGACCTACAGTGCTCCACAACCCACACCGAGCCTGTGCTCCGTTCTTTCCTTCTTGTTCACTGTTGTCCACATTTCTTTCTTTCTTCCCTCATCCTTGCTGAGCCTGTTCCCTTTGATCTTGTTCTTTTCATGCAGACCATTTCCGGCCTCCCACTTCCATTTCACAAGGACTTCACCTTTTCGTCATCCAAGTCTCCACTTGGTGACATTCCTCAGAGGCCTTCCTTGATTAACTAAAATATTACTTACTTCCCCATGTCCTGTCCACCAAGTGTTATGTGAATTTATTTTTAACTATTTGTCAATAACTAATATACAAATGCATATAGAAACAGAATATCTGTATTTCTATTTTTATTTTAACTAAAATTATATGTACATAATTTCAAAAGTCAAATAACAAAATACAAACTGTTACTGGGAGATGGTTTTCCAACCTCCCTTTCATCTTCATTTCCCTTTCCTATAGAACCCACTGCTAGGTTTTCAACAGCAGAGTCTAATGGTGTTATTTGTTGATAATTCCATTTTGGGGTGTTATCTGCTAACCTGTCATTATGGAAAATGAAGCTATGTCTCTCTTTCATCCTGTTCCACCCAATCAATACATATGCATGCCAACACTGTCAATTCTGTCACCCTTCTAGTATGTGTATCTCTCAATCTCTGTTTGATCAATTTTTGGTGTTTGCATTACTCCATCTATACATTTCATTACTCCATCTTGATTCCCTTTTTAAAAAGTGTATATACTTAAAGTATACATGTATAGTGTATAAAGAAATATATATAGTAAAATGATTGACCTACTTCCTCCCCATTTCTTCTCCCTCAGTTACCCTAAACACCATCCTGTTCTCTGTTTCTATATATTCAACTTTTAAAAAAAGATTCTACATATAAATAAGGTCATACAGTATCTTTCTGTATCTTTCTTATTTCATTTAGCATAATTTCTTCCACTTTCATCTATGTCAGTGGTGGCAGACCTATGGCACACAGCTGTTTGTTATCATTGAAAGCTGTAAAAGGTTTATCGTTACTGACAATGTTATTACAAATGGCAAGATCTTCATTTTTAAGGCTTAAATATATTCCATTATATCTATCTTGTAAAACACCTTTTATGGACAGAATACCAAAAGACAGGCAACAAAAGCAAAAATAAAGTGGGACTATATTAAACTAATAGCTTCTGCACAGCAAGGGAAGCAATTAATAAAATAAAAAGACAATCTATGGTTTGTGTATGACTTGTATCTATATATCACCCAAACCCTCATGTGTTCATTGGTGGGGCTCTTTAGAACTGGCTGGATCTAGGGCATATGATACTGAGATTAAGGGTGTGTGGTACTAAATTAGTCCACTGATTAAAATTAGCATCACTCTGGGTGTGGATAATGAAAGCCCTACCCTGGGCTTGGGTGATACCAATCAATAGGCTTATAGCATGGATGGACTATAAAAGAAGAGAAGGAAGGAAGGCTGTTGCTGCTGCTTGCTGCTTGCTGCCTTCTGCCTGCCATGACATGAACTGTTTCTCCTTTGCAATGCCCCTCTGCTATGTCACCCTGCCTTGAAGCCAGCTGACTATGGACTGAAACTGCTACAAACTGTTAGCTGAAATAAACCTTTCCTCCTTTAACTTGTGGATGTTAAGTATTTTGTCCTAGCAATGAGAAAAGTAACTAAGATAATTTGAATGTCAGGTCTTACAGTCAGGTCTTTAATCCATTTTAAATTGTCGTTTGTGTGTTGTGTAATATAAAGATCCAGTTTAATTCTTTTGCATATGGACATCTAGTTTTGCCATCACCAAAGGCCATTCTTTCCCTAATGGGTCTTTTTCATGGCCTTGTAAAAAATTAGTTGACCACAAATGCTTGAGTTTATATGACTTTACTCTGTTTCATTGGCCTGTGTATCTGTTTCTATCCTATAGCTGTGTTGTTTTAATTATTATGCCTTTATAATATTAACTGAAATCAAGAAAAGTGATGGTTTCAACTTCGTTTTCTTTCTTGAGATTTTTTTTGCCTATCCAATGTCATTTGTGGTTCTACATAAATTTTATAATTGCCTTTTCTATTTCCAGAACTGAAATTTTGATAGGCATTACACTGAATTTGTAGATTACTTTGAACAATGTTAACTTTTGCAATTCACAAACACAGAATATCTTTTTATTTATTTGCATCTTTTACTTATTTGTGTAAATCTCTTTAATCACTGTTTTATAATTTCCAGTAGATAGATGTTTCACTTATTTAAATTTCTTCCTAAGTAGTTCATTCTTTTTGATGCTACTGCAAATACTTTTTTCTTGATTTCCTTTCTAAAATGGATCATTATTGGTACAAAGAAGTGAAGGTGATTTTTCTGTGTTGATTTTGTATCCTACTTTACTGAATTCATTCATTAGTTGTAGTTATTTTGTCAAGTCTTTAGTGTTTTCTACATATAGAATCTTATCATTCACAAGCAGGAATAATTTTATTTCTGTCTTCTGATTTGGATGGCTTTTGTTTCTTACTCCTGCCTGATTGTTCTTGTTGGTATTTCCACTACTATGTTGGATAAAAGAGAGGAAAAGGGCCAGGGATTTAGCTCAGTGTTTCCAGTGCCTGCCTCACAAGCACAAGGTCCCGAGTTTGATCCCCAGTACCAAAGAAATAAAATAAAATAAAATAAAAAATAAAAGCTTAGCTGTAGGTTTTTCATGGATGACCTATTGTGTTGAGGAAATTTCTTTCTATCCCTATTTTGTTGAGTTTTTATAATGAAAGGATGTTAAACTTTGTCAAATGCTCTCCCTTTATTTATTGAGTTGATTGTGTAGTTTTTATCTTTCATTCTGTTAATGTAGTGTATCACAGTGATTGATTTGGAATGTTAGACCAACCTTGCATCCCAGGGATAAATCCATTTGGTTATGGAGTATGATCTTTCTGCTGTGTTGTTGAATTCAGTTTACTTATTCCTTTTAATAAATCATTCTCATGATCTTTCTTGTTTAACTCTCTTTCCTATATGTTCAAATGTATCAGTTATTCTATTAATTCATTCATCATGAAAACTTTCCTGGGGTAATTTAAACTCCAGCCTGGATTGTTATACTTGGTGCATAGCCATCACCTCAGAATTACTCTTTACTATCAGGACCAGGAATGATATTCGTATTTCTCCTCTTTGAATGATCTAGTTCATAAAGTTTACTTCCTAATTTTGATAGAACATATCTTCTATTAGCTTCCTGGGAAAGGATACTTGAGAAATGAATTGTTTCAAATTCACATGTCTGAAAATATCCTTAATTTTAATTTTCCTATGTATTATAAAGTTTTATAGGCTTTAAAATTCTAGGTTGGGAATTTTTTTCCTTAAGGAATGTAAGGCCATTGCTCTTTAACCTTCCAGAAATATCGTTCAGTTAAGAAATTTGAAGTCATTGCCCTTGCTTTATCCATGATAGTTTTTTTCTCTCCCAGAGATTGTAGATCCTACCCAGTATTCTCAATGTTCTGAAATTTTTCAACAACATGCATTAGAGTAGGTCTGCTTTTGTACATTTTGTTGGGTACTTTCTGAAAATGTGTGTCCTAGGAAATATTTTAGAGTCATTTGTCTAAATTTTGGCCTTCATTTTCTGTGCTTTCTTTATAAAAGCTCCAGTTACCTGAATGTTGGGCCACCAACACTTCCACTCTTCATTTCTTAGGTACACTTCTCTCCTATTTTCCATTTTTTCTTGCGTTCTTTTTTGAGAGACTGCCTCAATTTTATTTAATCTCACTGAATTTCACATTTCTGTTATTTTATTTTTTATTTACAGATGCTCTGTTCTGTTCTGGGTGTTCCTCTCTTTAAAAAAAAAAATCTTTACTGTCATTTTTGTTGCCTCATAATTAGGAGTAGGGAATTTTAAGGCTGATTGATATGTAAAGACTTGCTAACCAATGTTTCTTCTTTGGATGAGTAGGTTGAGTCCTTTCCATGAGAGATATGCAGGTATATCTTACATTTTCTCTTTTAAACTGGTCAGAATTCTCCATGAAAGGCTACTTCAGGCGCCACCGCTCCTGGAGGAGCTCCTGGCACAGTAATGGGGTCTCGGGCCTCCACGTTACTGCGGGACGAAGAGCTCGAGGAGATCAAGAAAGAGACAGCTTTTCCCACAGTCAGATCACTCGCCTCTACAGCTGATTCACCTGCCTGGACACAGGAGAAAATGGGACCCTCAGCTGGGAAGATTTCCAGAGGATTCCAGAGCTTGCCATCAACCCCCTGGGGGACTGGATCATCAGTACCTTCTTTCCAGAGGGAGATGACCAGGTAAATTTCCATGGATTCATGAGAACTTTGGCTCATTTCTGACCCATTGAGGATAATGAAAAGAGCAAAGATGTGAATGGACCAGAACCACTCAACAGCAGAAGCAACAAACTGCACTTTGCTTTTCGGCTGTATGATCTGGATAAAGATGACAAGATCTCCCGTGACGAGCTGTTACAGGTGCTACGCATGATGGTTGGGGTGAACATCTCAGATGAACAGCTAGGCAGCATTGCAGACAGGACCATTCAGGAGGCTGACCGGGATGGGGACAGTGCCATATCTTTCACAGAGTTTCTCAAGGTTTTGGAGAAGGTGGATGTAGAACAGAAAATGAGCATCCAGTTTCTTCACTAAAGGACACAGACCAAACTATTCCTTGATGTCTAGTATTTAAGAACTGGAACTTCAAGAGTCCTCCTGTCCACCCGTCCCACCTCTATCCCATCTCTCCCCTTCTCCCGAAGTACCACTGCTGTTGCATGATGACCCCAAATGTTTGCCCATCCAGACCCACCCTGTGTATAAACCTCCCTTACAGAAGGGTTCACCTGGCCTCTTTCTGTTCTGTAGCTGTCCACCACCTCTTGATTTCTCAGCACCATCTTTCCTTCTTGTGCTGCGGAACACCACCCATCCATCCAGTCCGAGAAGGGGAGAGGGAATCATGCCTGGATCAGGCCAGCAGAGCTCTCGCTGTGTGGACATGTAGCTGTGCTGCCTTCGCTGCAGCAAGGTTCCGTTGTCCTCGTGTGCATCCTTGCCTTTCCATTTCCTTGTCACCCAGCCTGCCATCCTGCTGACCCTCACAGTGCACCCTGTTCTACTTGGTGCCCCAAGCTATGCCTGTTAAATCTGTTTCTGACTTGGCAGGCTGGTTCTGTGGTCTGACAGTTTTATCTACCTTCCCTCTTAAATGGGTCTCCAGGATGCTGCCTTTCTAGGAACATTTCAGGAGCCAACACTTCTCTTGGAAGAATGTGACCCTCTCTTGTCTCTTGCACTATTTGTCATCAAAGGGCTTCTAGGTGGAAATGACCTTGAAAGGTCACCTTGGTGGCTTGCCCAGGTCACTATACCTCTGGCTTCTGATTCTCAGCTTATGCACCTACATGGCTTCTCCGATGAGTGCTGTGCAGGTCTGCTTGGCTTTGGGTCACCGTCACCACCAGAGTGGGTGCAGAGTTGTTGGGACCGTCTCGTGGCTCTTTGAGCAAAGAAACCAGGAGCCCCTTAGCACCTCCTGCTCTCACACTGCAGCATGGCGTATGCCTTGGTGTGATGACACAGGAAGATCTCTCCCTTTACATTTCCAAGTAGAGCAGCTAGTGTCACAGAAGTGCCTAACTTATCCCAGTCCAAGAGAATTAAAGATTAGCCTCAATGTCCTGAAGTTCTACACAAAATTCTTGTTTTTGGGTTTTTTTTTGGGGGGGGGGTGGTACTGGGGATCAAACTCAGGGCCTTGCGCATGTGAGGCAGGCAAGGCACTAGAGTTAAATCCCCAGCCCACAAAATTCTTTATGAATTTTACACTTAGCAGTTGTTAATGCGGAAGCCATAGTCAGCTCCTACTACAGCCCAAAGCATTGAATGTATTGTCTTTGCTGCCTGGTTACATGACCCTCCTAGCTCCTGTCTGGACCACTGCTAAGCCCTTGGGGACAAGGGGTCTGTCACTAGTGGCACTGAGGTCATTAAGTGAGCCAGAGCAATTTCTCTGCCAAAACCAGCTTGAACCCCATTGAATGGGGCCGTTGCCGTCTTCTGTTTTGTGAGTCCCTTCGTCCATACATCTGCCCTTGGCTGACTCTGTGACTGGCTGCTTGCTTGCTTGTTCACTTGCTGTCCAAGATGTGTGAACAGTTCTTTAGGAGAGGAACTGCTAAAAAATCCCAGTATAAAAGGATGAACAAAGGTGGGGAACAGGAGTGGCCAGGCTGGATGGCGTAAGTATAAATGCACAAGAAATTCTTTGTGATGTATCACTCTGGCTTCATGATCAACGTGAAGTAATACAGGAATTATGTAAAAGGGAAGAACTGTATGATAGTGACCTGTTAGGAGTCAGAAACTCCTTGGTTTGTATATTTAAAGTTCCTAAGATTATGGCTTTCCCTGTGCTTGGCTGTATAGCAAACTGTTTTAATCCACAGTTGTGCCTTACTGTCCCATTAAAATTGTATTGTTCATTCTGTCAATAAATACTCGTGGTTAAAAAAAAAAAAAAGAATTCTCCATGAAGGTGAGTTTAGACTCCTGCCTTGATGATAAAGATCTAGCTGACTGTGTTCTAGGAAGCCTGATGGGGAAATGGTTATGGTGGAAGGGATTGGAAGCAGCTGTCACAGCATTTGGTATGTGAATGGTTTTTAACCTGTCTGTTGCTGGGATGGTGACCCATAACACAGTCCAGGGCCTCTCCAGTCCACGGTCTACTTGTCCTACTAACCACGTGAGGCACAGAAGGGCACCTAACTGCTTCTTACACTGACTTGTACCCTACCCTCATTTTAAGCTTCATTTTGACTTTCACTTACAGAAATACCTGCTACCACTGATTCTGGAGATGTTGTACGGTTGGGTGATGGTGATATCTATTGGCTTACTTTTCTGCCAACTTTGGGTTTGGCTTTCTCAGATGTGAAAAGTTATTTCAAAATGTCTGCTTGCTTTTTGTGTTTTCACTTTTAAATTTTATAACTTGTTTTCTTATTGCTGCCATCTTTGTCCTTAACCATTTATACTTTTTTTAAAAATCCCTTTGCTATTGCTTTAGTGGAGTTTCTAGAGAAAGCAAAAGAAATACTTGTTCAGCCAGCCACCTTTTCATTTCTTTTCACTCTTCTGTGTGCACATAACATAATTTCCTTAGTGGCTGGAATTCCATCTGCCCTGTTTAGTACTTCATCTGTGTCCCCAGTACATGGCATATACTAGAAGTATGATAAATATTTATGGAGTGACTGATTACTGGCTGACAGAACAACTGACATGGTTGATGAGACCTCTGAATAACCTAAAAGTTGCAAAATTTAAAAAGGACAGCTTTGTGGATACAAAAGGAATTTCTGAAAGGCAGGAAATACAAAATTTCCTTCAAGATACTTTCATTCTATTGCATGATCTTTTAAAATTTTTTCTTACTTTTTTGAATTTTTTGGCTGAGTTTTTATAAGGAAAATATGGACAGATATTAGGATAACAGAGTGGTTAGGAAGAATATGATGTTTATTGATAAAATACAATATATGATGGCTTTTTAAAAAATTGAGCGTTAACTTTTTATTCCATTTTGCTGTCTCATTCAAATACATAACATAATGTACAGTGATTTCAGGTCTGTTTTACTTTCCTAATTTTCTTAGAGTTTGATTATTCCCTGTTTTTAGGATGGAAAACTCTTAGCACAATTTCAAAGACTCAACTTTTTTCCTTGAAGTATTTCAATTATATTCTTAAATGAATTATGAATGCCTTAGTCAGTTCAGCTTTACAGTTTCCAATGGAGGAAAATATAACAATGTGGAAAAATAAAGGAAGAAATGAAAGCAAGGGAAATTATTTTTTTTTCAAAAACTAGAACTATGTTCCATTTCTAGCTTAGTATACATATGTTAATTAAATATCATTTATGAAACACCTAACATGTATATCAAGCCATCCTAAACACCAGAACTCACCAGGCCCTTGACATTCATTTTCCAATTATTTAATTAAGTTGATTTGAAATTCAGTTTTCTTTTGCTATTTTACTGTCTATATGAGCTTTATCATACAAGTAAACATTTTCATTCCGATGCCACTTTGGTGAATGGGTCTAACTTTGGATTCATGTTGTAGTTAACTATTTTACAAATTGAGAGGATAAGTAATTGATAATAAAGAGAACAGAGAAAACTCATGCCAGTGCCAGAATTAGAGCTCACATCAATCTCTAGTGCATTTAGTCTAATAAGTACTTTTGATTGTGAAAAGATATCAATAATTCTACACATTCAAGGAAAAGAATGTCTTGAAATAGGAATAGACATAAAATCCATGAATATGAAAAAATAAGATAGGAAATAAAGCTTGCAATGTGCTGCTTTAAAAAGATGTTAATGTGCAACACCTCATTAAAATTATTTTTATTCTTTTTCATGTTTTGGGAATTCATAGGCTAGTAACAGGTATGAGTTGGGGGAAATTCTAAATAATACCGAGCTATAGTTTCTTCTCTTTAATAGTCTTCACTAATTATTCATGATTGACTTTATTTGTGGGGAACCAAACCATCCATATTTGTTTTCAATTTTGGATTTATCAGTGCAATTTCTCACAAACAAGATGGGTAATGTCAATTAAAAATATATAAAATCTGCCTGTCTACAAATATTATCATTTTCCCTTAGAATTTCTAAGTCAAATGCTCATTCTTTGAAAAGGCCTAGGATCCTTGAGCAGTTTTCTGACTCTTGTCATGAATAACTTCTTTCTTGCCCTGCTTTGTTACTGTCCTGTCCCTCCTTCATCCTCTCCTTAGCCCTCTCCATCCACTGGCTGGCAGGGGAGGATCGTCCTTACAGGCAAGGACAGGAAGGAAAGTGAACAGCCATCCCAGGAGGCTGGAGCTAATGGGGCCTGTGCGAATCTTTCAGCAGGGCTTGTCAGTGAGAATCAGGCAGGAGAGGGCTCCTCCACCAGCACTCTGACCTCTTGGTAAACTATTTGTTCTTCCCTGTATTGATTAAAAAAAACAAGCTACTAACCCAACTCCCTATCAACCAGGACATTGTTTTTAAGAATCTTACACATTTTAAATGCAGGAGCTCAGAGAAGCCCAGGTCCTTGACTTTGCTTTCCTCTTCCTCTACAATTCAGGTAAATCAGATCATTGATGATGTTAAAACAGAATCCCAGAAAGGGGTAGGGGATGCTTCCAGGCTTAGATTTTTTGTGTGTTTTTTTTTAAGAACTTGAACCACAAATGTAAATAATCACTGTAATACCCCAAATATGAAACCACCTAAAATAAGCATTCTTGTTAATTATGAGTATCCAAAGACTGAAATGCATAATCTTATTTATGTATTAGTCGCAGAAAGGTACTGTCTTTTAAAGTATTTTAACAAGCTGAAGGTATTGTTTTCCTTAGTATATAATTTCAAGTCTACCTTGTTTCTTTGTGCCACAGCATACTAAAATATCAAGGCCTCAAGGCAACTTGATCACCTGCACGTATGAATCTAGCAAAACTTTACAGTAGAGAGAAACCTCCAGGTTGTATACCTATTGACGTTGCTTAATAAAAACATCTCGAATAATGGTGCTTTTGGTTGTGTTTCCAATAGCAATGTGATTGCAGTGCACTGGATTAAGTTACAAGTCCTTTGAATTGTGACCTTCTGTCTAAAACAACTTTAGAGGTTACCCTTTTTTCCCGATTTGGGAAACTAGAGGGGGGAAAAGTTAATACTGCTTGAAGGAAGAAAAAAAATTCCTGCAGGTTATTAGGCTTTGGGATTTTTGACCCCTCCCTAGCAATTTCTTTGTAACAATAAGAGTTTCTTGATTCTGAAGACTCAAACTCAATCTCCAAATGCAGCAGGAAACTCGGAGGAGTGTGCTTCAAATATAATTATTTCCTCGGTGAACGCATCACATGCTTATCATGTAGTGGCAATTAAGATCAAAGCATATCACTCCGGATAACTGAAATTAAGGAAGGCAAAAGGGAAGAAACTGATCTAACTGTGAAACAAGTCACCCATATAATTGCTTGTTGTAAACTCAGAAATTTAGGCTGTCCTTTTAGTATAATGAAAAGGTTGCGAATATTTATAATCCTTACTTTAGGAAAATAATTCACTTTATTTGATGAATAATGAGAAAAAATGTACCCTAGCTTGATAATTTCAAGTTTAAAAATCCCTCACTTTATTTCCTATTGACCATTTAATATACTTTTATTTTTATTTTTGAACCTATAAACTCTTACAATATGTATTTATGAATAATCAGTGTTATATAGTGATCATATCTTCCCATGTTGATATATTTTAGTTTGATATCTACCAATGTATAACTAGATAATTTTTATATATCTATATCCAATATATGTCAGTATATATCATTTCAATATATCATACATCTTTCTGGACTTATTGACTTTATTGGACTTCACTTTGCTCCAAAATGATGATAAAACCAGAAGCCATTAATGTCCCATTGCTCCATCTACTGTTTCAAGGTGACTTTGATGGCTAAAAGCTGAGGCACATTCAAGAACAAATAGGAAAATAGGCATGTTTTAAAAAGCAGCATTCATAGAAATATGTAATGCCTAGCACAGTACATAGCACATAGTAAGCACTTAATAAATGCTAATTCCTTGCCTTCCTCCATGAGCTATTCATTGTTTCTGAAGAATTTAAAAACTGAACTCAGCTGTTAGGAAACCTGGAAAACACAAAGCATATTTTCAGATCTTCTTACATGTTATGGGAGGTGCTGACAAGGTTGGTTTTGCCCATGGTTTAGAGAAAAAACCACGTTGAAGAGGAGAAAACTTGGGTTTTCTAGGTGGCTTCATGTCAGTTGAAATCTACTTTGCAGTGTGAGAAGGTAAAGCAACTTATTGCTGAGATTAAACATATACTTCCAAGACTAATTTCTTACATATTTTTATACAAAGAGGAAAAACTGTTTGCCATTTTGCAATACCAGTTGATTTAAAAATAGAAACCTTTTTGTGTTACATTTTTCTTAAAGAACCTATCATTTCATGCCCTTTTATGAAGTCTCCTGCTGCCCTTGCCATCATTATTAGTTCAAGAAGTGCTGCTCACAATTTCTATTAAGAATAATAATTCTTAAAAAAACATCCTATAGGCAGTCATTGCTACATAGGTTAACAAGTTTTCCAACCTACATAAATAAATGGCTATGATTCATATGTAATAACAAATGTGCTTATATTAGGAAGTTGGGAAACAGGCTTTATTTTCATATTGTTGGTATAAAGACTGTGATATTAATGAAAATAATTTCCACGGTACAGTTAATAGTTAGTAATTGCCTCCTTAAATTTACTGTTAAAAGCTATTCATGTTGGCGTTTGAATGGAAAGCATTTAACAAAATACCAGTAGACATTTAGTTTGGCGGATTTAGTATCATTCTTAAAATAAATAGAGGATGTTTTACTTGGTTGTGTTTCAACAGAAGGGTACCAGGAGCAGGATCTTCATTATAGGTCTCGTGCCGGTGAGGAAAGCACAGGTCATGGAAGTGGTCACTCCAAATGCCAGCAAGCTTCATAATCCCAGTCATCTGGATATGGTTCCAAAGGTTCCACAAAGAAAGGTGCCACGGCATGGACTGCAAGAAAATGAATAATCAAGAAACTGAAAGACAGTATTTTGGAATACTCCATTTGCTGTTCTACTTTGAACAGTCTTCAGTGCAAACTATTACATATTTCCAGATATTGATTTTACTAGTGTGAAAGAAATACTGAGTAGAATTTTGCATTTGGAGACAATGCATTGGTCTTCAAGTGCTAGTTCTATTTTTCAACTTACTCTGTCATTTCTTTTGAGAAATAATCATTTTATAGGAATTATCTATGCAGCAAATAGCTGTTGGACTAGGCCATATGCATGCTTACTACTGAAAATATTTTGAGGTAAACATGAATAGAAGGAAAATACATCTTTTACTGAAAACGACAATCATTCAAGAACTTTATTGTTTTTCCTGGAATAGAAAAGAGAGACACTATGTTTTATCCTTTATTTTTTCAGTATTCAGTCATTATGTTTAATTTGATTAATCAATTGTTTACATGTAGTTTTAGAAAAGTTCCAAGTTACCATTTGAATTTCTCTAATGACTCCCTTATATCTGCGCTTGTCCTTTTTTTAATTTAATTAAGGACATTTGTTTATTTTTGTGATCATGCCCTTATTTAAAATTTGGCTAATCTAAAAGCACTGAAAACTTCTATTAAAATTATAGACTTCTTGTATATATGTGGGCACGTATCCAAGCAACAGCTGGCTTTGTCAGATAAACCTGTTTGGAGATACAGTATATGAAAGATCTTTGTATCTCATTAAGGGTATTCAAACATTTCATTACAGTTGACTATTTCAAGTGTTTTCCTTTTCCAGATAAAATTATATGTACGTTTTTGTTTTATTGGGGAAAACATACTGGAAAAATTTTAAACTCTTATTCAAGCAATTATGTGTTGTGAGTTTTGCAGCAAATATCAGATAGTAATGTTTTCTATTATTACATATCCTTAATAATGGTAAATGTTCAGCAAATTTTCCTAAAACCTTTTGTAATCTATATGACTTTGTTTAGGAGACAGTTTGATCCTTAAGAATATATGGTTAAGTTATGTAATTATACTTGGTGAAATTTTTAAAATAGGAAGTTAACAATACACTACAAGCTGGGTCTTATTAATAATGTTTTAAATTTTGGTTATTAAATCATAGAGTAACATTTTTGTTTAAGTTGTATATAATAATAATTATTATATATTTGTATTTAGAAATAATAACCAGACAAAATTTATAGATAAATATATGACTGTTTTTAAATCTGTCTAGTTTTGCTTTAGGAAAATGAAACTATTTAAAAGTGGTAAATATGCACATGGATGTACTTTTAGCCAGTTACTAAGTTTTGTCAAATACTTATGAAGCATGAGCTACATCATGCCAATTAGTGGTCACATTAAATTCATCACGCTTTTCATAATTTTCTTCATAATCACATGCATCTTTTTTCAATGGTATTTTGTTTGGTTATGTAAATAAAAATTTAATTTCAATATAAAGCACTAATATAAATTTTACTGTGATATTCACAAGTAATTTGTATGTAAAGATGACATACTTTACCCAACATTTCTGCTGTTTTGACTTCACATAATTTATGTATTCTGAATTTGCCAATATAATCTTTCATGGATCAGAAAAATAACATTTTAACGTTGTATGTCTAAAATAATTTTAACACTACGGGACACATGGGTAAAATAGCTGCATGTAGAGTTTCAAATAAGGTATAATTCTTTACCAACACCTCAAATTTTATATTTTATGGCGCTTAGTAATAAATCTGATTGCAAAAGCAGTTATTGTGTTGGTGTTTGATATCATAGATTGAATTAATGTAACGTTCTTTTTATCTGACAATACTAGAAACCTCCTTTATAGACTATGATTTGTTTTCTGCTATAACTTTAGTATACTGACTAACTGATACTTCTGGCCTGAGAGAGTGCTGTAGGTCGTAACATAATTCTATTTCTGCTGCATATATGAACAGATCCAATAGCAATCAACTCTTTAGTGAGCTGGCTTCCCAAATATGGTAGATGCCTAGCCCATGATTCCTTGCTGGTACTATACAAAATGAAATCCTAGGTGAGTCTGCAGTTTAAGATGCCTCTTAGGTTTGACAAGGCATTCTTTTCTGAGGAATTTAGACTGGCATCTTTTCAGGGGTGAGGGGAGAGAAAGGAGAAAGCTTGCCTTGTATTTTGGTCATTAAACGTGTTTTGTCTGTATAGGAATGGTTATTTCATTTACAAATTAGCAATGCAAAAAGTAAGACTTTGTATTTTATTGGTTGATGATCTAGAAGCGTATTATGAGATCATTTATCAAGCTACTGTGATTTTTAAAGGTTTTTTTATACCAAGCCTAAAAAAGGGGATTGTTTTTATTAAAAAGATCAAATAAATAGAATAGCATTATTGATAACATAGTTTTAAGAAAATCCAAAGGGGATAACCATTATATTTTAGAGGACAAGATTGGTTCTGATGAGTGAATAGCATCAAAATAAACATTTGTATTTATAAGGCTGACAAATTAAAGTATAATCATTAGCCCACATAAACAATGCCTTCTTTAAATATTTGAAATAAATATAATGGTTAAGTCAGTGGTCTTATAAGTGAAGTTGTTTATCTGCATAGAATGTGAGATCTTAACGAAGCTCAAATCTCCAGGCAAGTGTAACAGCAGATTAGGTATAGATACAGGTACAGTTTAGTTAGATTGTTTAGAAAGAATAGGCTGTAAAGAAAGGATCCTAGTGAATTGAATCTTTTCTCAAAAATCATTTGAAAATATTAACACTGCAATATTGTCTGGTTCGTAGCCTAAGAATCGTTCAGGGAGGATTTGGCATCCTAGAAATTGTTGCAGAAGCATCAGGCAGTCTTTCATTGTAGAATTGATAATAGCTTACACGTTGTTCGCTTTTTCTTGGGAACAGCCATTCTACTTTTATCTTCCCCAGACTTGTTAGTGGGTAGGTACATTCGAAAAAAATTCTGAAAAGTATCAATCCCTCAAGTTTCAGGGCCTGAAAAAAAGTTTTGAAAAAGTGTAAAAAGATAACGTGTAACTAACTACTCCCAAAGATCTTAATTGGGAGCTACTGCAGCAGGAGGATGTGTGTGTGCTGACAGTGTCACAGAAGTTATTCTCACACAGCTGTTTATTCAGATAGCATGGGGCGCGTTCATTTACATAATAATTTTTTTTTAAAGCAGCAAGGTTGAGTCAGACAGAGGAGTGCTCCTTTCAATTGTTGCATTTAAACCAATAACGTTAGGACAAGAGAATAACTGTGGTTTGCGTTGCAAAAACAAAAAAAGCCCCGAGGCTTCATGGGCAGACCTACAAGGCTGCGCAAACAAATCAAGGGATGAGATTCTGCTGTTTCTTTGTCTAGGGTTCTCAGATGCTATCTGCGGCTGCCGTTCGGTGGGGAAAGCGCGCAGGGCGCAAAGCTGTTCCCAAACAGAACGGTGGGAGCTGATGGCTCCGAGTTTGGGGCGAGGTAGAAACTCTCCAGTGCCACTTCCGACTGTAAGCCTTCCTGTTGCCGTCCACTGTGGCGGGGTTCTTCCTGGGGAAAGGGTTTTGGCTCAGTGGCTCAGCAGCCCGAGCCTGCAGCAGCGCCCGGGCGCCGTCCCCCGGAGCCGGGCTGTCCCCTGCGTGCGCGCTCCGCGGCCGGCAGCGCCGCAGCTCCGCTGAGCGCGCTGCACAGCCCTCGCAGTTCCTGCCCAGCAGCAGAACTATGTCAGGAATGGAGGCTTACTAAACCAGAAAACTCGAAGGAGCACATTAAACTGGTGGACGCGGCACATGTGAGCGCTGTAAGTACAAGATGACTGTTTGAAAAATTGTAGTGACTGACAACAGCTGTCCTTGGGCAAAGCCCGAGATAACAGGCGCGCTTTTATTATTGTTTTGATTTGTTTTAAAAGAAAAACATTACGGCATGAGGAAAAGTATGACACTTTGTACCTAGTACTTTATTAGCCACAAGTACAATCATAAAAGTTTAATTTTTAACCCCCAAATTTTCTGAACAATTAGGGTCATTAAGAGATAAGTGCAAATTAATTGTTAATGATTGTTATGATTTATACAAATAAGTATAACAGAAGACCGTATTGTTGAGATTACTTCATATCTCTTTTCTATGCAAGTTTCAAATATTATTTTGTGATTAAAATGTTATATATGCATCTATAGTAACAACACATGGATGACTTTACCTGTGCACGTTAGCTTGATATGGAAAAAAATGAAAAATTTAACATTTGAAAGGACAACAGATAACCACTTTTTAAGCAAATTCATCTATTTGCTTCAGTAAACCGATATTCCAAACGTTATATTAACCAGGCTCATCTCCAAAAGGTGATACAACAAACAATGGGCTAATTAATTTGTCACTTATTGCCACTTTAAATGAATTAAATGGACCTTGAAGTTAAAATCTAGATTCTTCAACTTTTGAATTTCCATTCTAAATGTTTGCCATTCAAAATCAGTATATGAATTGCTAATGACTAATGAGCTTATATTTCTTGGGAGGAGTTTTTACACATTTAAGCATAGCATTTACAAGAATTCAATAAATTCAGAGCTGTCATTGAATTTAGGCAAACTTTTTACGTTTCGTTTCTTAAAATGGCAAGGGGTACAGAAATTGATAGTAAAGCACATAGCGCAGTTTTATAGGTTTGGGATGGTTTTTTAAAATGTCTTTCACAGTAGGTTTTATTTTGTGCTTGTGTGAATCTTTACCCTCACTGTTTGGGGTTTGAGGACATGTACACAATGAGTAGTCAGGGTTTTAAATGATCAAAATTTGATATTTGACTTTCTCAATGCCTGAGTTCTCCTGAGGCCCAAAGTGCTCAGTAAATGAGCAAGCGGCCATACATTTCCAATCTGAAAATTCTCCGCTCTGACAGACCCAGAAACTTAATTGAGCCACTGTTCAGTTTTGGAGTGCCAAATGGAAGTCAACTGCCGTGTGGGTTTCACAGACATGATAAGTGATTTTCTCAAAAGAAAATTTCCATTTGAGCATGAAAATTTATTTCATAAGACTACACTGGAAGAAGACATACTTTCAATGAGAATACTTTTATTTAGTCAGATATCAGTATTTTGAACCACATTTCAATAATTTTTTTGAAAATAATCCTTAAATCAGGTGGAATCGATGTGGTTTAAAAACTTCCTTCTTTTTGGTTTCATATGAACGCTATTTTGTCATTTTCTTTAAATGAGATACTGCAAATGAGTATTCCTGTAAAATAAGCAGCAATAGAATTAAAATATTTACTTTATGAGCTCTGATGAAGAAGGAAATGTACTGCTAGCATTAAAAAAAACAATCTACCCCTCCCTAGAACTTCATTTCAATCTTAAGGTTAAGTTTTTTTAAAAAAAATTAGGTTTTTATTAACCATGCTGAGACAGTTGGAAATATTGATTGAGGAGAAATTTGGGCAAGATCTTTTTCTGCTTTAAAAGCAGATATATAGTTAAGGCACATTTATTCCCTATGAAATGTATTCTGATTAGAAAATTGCCATTGTCTTTCAAATTTGCAAGTACTCAGGTTGATCTGTGGTTGGACAAAACTAGCTCTCTTGCCAACTGTATTTATTTAGATAAGTTCAGTACTTTCACTTTGAAATTTTCTTTTCATTTTGAAAAAAAGTTTTAAATTATAGTCATTTTATAAAAATTGCTTCTAGCAAGCAAAAAAGCCTATGGAAAACCCATAATTTAGACAAGTACCTACATTTTATTTTCTCTGTGCTGCTGAGATTTAGAATCCCTTTCCATTTACAGTTTACTTTTCACAGAACATTATTAACTTTTTGGCTTCATACATGATCTTCTGTCAGATGCTTTTGATTTGTAATTTAGCAAAGTATAATAAACAGTGCAAAAGTCATGATTTTACTCTGCATCCTGAGCTCTGTGGTAGGGAAAATGTGATAAAATGTGTACCTTAAGTCTTGTTTGATGATCTCTCAAAGCAAGTTTGCCTTCTGGAAATAATTTCTGGGGTTGAAGAGCATGGTATTAACAGATTTAATGTGGCTATTCAATGGATTGGCGAAGTACTATGTGAGGTTTAACAAAATGAGAGAGACAAATTGAACATCAACAAAAGTTACATCTGTGAAGAATTATAAATTTAATTAGAAAAAAAGGCAAACTTAAAAGACCTCATTAACTAATCAGAAGTCAAAGTTACAAGTTTAGGACTCTTGAATTAAAATTCTAAGGAGTTCTGCTATCTTTTTTCTTTGTATTTTCACAGCTCTGCCAATATGCTACTATGTATATTCTGTACAAAGAATGTTTAAGAAGCATTAAAGTGCAATGAGTTCATTGTAATTTAAGATGACCATTTATATAATGTAATGGGAAATATTTTTGCATTCGTGGAAGTATTTAAATTAAAGATACCAGATTAGGAGACTAGAAACGTATTAAGTTTGTGGATATAAAGCAGAAAATGTGAGTTTAGTGAATGCCCAACAGCATTTTTCTGGAAGCCATGAAATACTTTTTTCTCCCTTTTGAACAAATTATTCCTGATTAATTATTTTTGAGACACATTGTGATTTTAGACCTTTAAAATACAGAAATTTCTACAGAAATTGTCAAACATGAGAGAAAATCAACACCAATCAGAAATAGGTGTTCTTTTTAGATAAGTCATTATAAGAGTATGTTTCCTTACTGCACTGTAATCTTGTGCTACACATAAAAAACTAAAAGCATGTGAAGTGTAGCATTTTGTAAACTGTAACTAATTTTGCTCACATCTGTGTCTAATTGTTGTCTGCATTCGCATTCTTGAGAGTAGATTTATTTTTCCTGGACCACGATGTGGATTCAGCTGACCAGCCTAAGTGAGGATTAGTTGTTTTAAAGTTATTTTGATTAAAGAGTCATTTTTAAATACAGTAACACACAACACATGGTTTAAATAATCCTTGAGACACAAAAGAATATATCTGAAGTATACTTAATGAAATGAAGATCATGGAATGGGCTTTCAAAAATTGTAGTGCATGACAGTACAGTAGAGACTGGGTTGTCCTAGCATAAAAGAAATATGTTGTTGTGAAAATGCACTTTTTTCAATGAGGAAATGTATTCAGCTAATTCTTGTTCTGAAGTTCATTTTTTAAAAATTAGCAACAATAAACCTTTAAATTTAGAAATGACAGGTGAAGCCTCAAATATAAATATAACCAAACTTTCAAACTACACAATGAATCTAAGATTATACTTTCTAGCTGATGTTAAAATGGAAGTGGATTTTAACATTTAACAGAAAGTATACTTTACATACTCTCACGTAATTAAGCCAAGAGAGTTCTTAAAACTAAGTTCTCGCCTATAATTTATTCCAGGTGTATAAAAGTATGTGTGTGGGTATTTATCCTTGAGGTATATTGTTCCAGTTTCTAAAAGAAACCATTTTATCTTGTGTGAGAGCATTAACAAAAATGGCAGAAACCTGTTATCACAGCATGGCACATATACAGATATTAATGTTTAATCTCTACTTAATGCATTTTGAAAAATTATTTTGTCATCCTGCATGTATTATAGAAACATTATACCAAGACATTTAGACCTTAATGATGCTTTATTCTTGCTAGAAAGGTGGTGTTTCTTAGTTTCATAAATCATAATTTAAAAATAACAGGAATCCACAGAAGATGCTTAGTTGGATAACTTTAATGTCATTTGAGATGCTTCAGTTCTCATCTTTGTTCTGTAGCCCTAATTGATGTCAGTTCAGGTTGAATGAAAATGCACATCAAAGATTTGGAATTCTGAGCCATTTTAAATGTTATGCAGAATGCTCCTTGCTGCCTGCCTGCCAAGGTGTTAGCCTGAGCGTGCAAGCCAGCAGGCTTCCTCACCTGAGTTTCATCACCTGCTGATGGTTAGAGCCGCTTCTGGAAAGAGCAGTGACTACTAAAGCCTGCACCTTAGTGAAGCCCCCAAATCTAGATTCATTTAAAAACAAAGAGATTAACACGCTGGCTAACTGGGATGTTGAACTGATTATTCAGTTATCCGTTCTTTTTTTCAATCTAAAAGATGAGAAATCCACCCAAGTAAATAAACCCACAAACTTTTTGTGTTGCCTGGCAGAGCTGCATAGGCATTGCTTAGTGAGATGACTGGGTATGAAAACTTGTCTTCCCCATTTATTCTTAGTGCAGCATTGCCTGAGAGTTGCCCAGGAGCTGTTTTACTGATTGTTAAATGACAAATAGTAAACGTGGGAGAAAATCATCATGATAAGGATAAGAAACCCTCAAGAGTCAAAGGGGTGGGCGGGAGCTCTGTTTCAGCTGGTGATAACAGAAGATGAAAGATCTTCCGAGGATGCTGGGGGATTATTGCGCGAACTACTGCTGCTAAGCACACTCATTTTTGTTAATAGCTATTTTTTCCAAGCACCTTTTCCAAGCTGCCTGGGCAAGGCTGCTTTGCATGTTGTTTGGGGGAGGGGTAATCCCGTTTGCAGCTGTCATAGGCCAGTGATGAATCACTATCCCGTCATTTGGCTGCCTTCCCCCTGACAAGGGGAGGAGGAGGATAGACCTGCAGGAGGAAACAACAGTTGAGACCTCAACTTAAAGACAATATGCCTTTCACTGCTGCACTATCCTCCTCTTTCTCTTTTGGTTAAAAGAGACCATTGTCGGTCTCAGCCATGTGCTCTGTATAATTAAGAGCTGACACTGAAGCACAGTAACAACAGCTTTTAATTTTTTACCCCTGACCACAGGTGCAAACATCTCAAACCAGTTCAGATGTTGCTGTTTCCTCAAGTTGCAGGTAAGGCTATTGTTGCTATTCAACATTTTTGTAAATTACCTTTCTGTGACCCAGATCTATTTTTATCTAGTATGTCTTAATTATTGCTATTAATAGCAACAGGCTGGTTGGAAATTACTTAACATTGTGTGTGTGTGTGTGAATGTATGTACTTCTAAAAAATGTTTAAGTATTTAGGAAAGGAATAGGAGCCTTGATTTGATGATTGTGGGATAAACTTTCTGGTGTTAAGAAAACTGTGACTGAAATGAGAACTAGGAAAGAAAAAAATAGATTTGAAACATTTCTAGTTTGAATTCAGAAGACTCAAGAAGTAAAATGGCTCATATTAAGTTGTTTTAAAAACTGATATCCATAGTCAATTTAAGTACAGCCTCCAAACTAAAATGACTGTATATTTTATTGACCTAGTGTAGTTGAGGAACAAATATTAGCTTCATATGTGTAACATTAAACTCCCTCATTATTATTTTAGAAACTCACAACATTTAAAATAAAGCAAATGGGCCTTAGCTTTAAAAACTTGGCTGTCAGAATACAGATGGTATCTAGATGTGTTTTGAATGACTTTCAATAATCCTCTCTTAAAAGAGTATTAAATATAAGTGTCTAGTTCTGAAATTGTGAACATGAATAGTGGCTTTTTTACCTTTTTCAGAATAAGTAACTCCTGAGTCTAAGAACCTTCAGGGGAGATTGAACTGTTTTTATATGGTAAAAATGCAGAATGACAGCATTGAAGCAGAATTGTCCTTATTTCCCTAAGTGACAGCTGAGGTATTCTGAGTGCTAATGCTCACAGGGACTCACTGTATGCTGGTCTTATCCCTTTTCAATTGGGCACGCTGTATGTAATCCACAAAGCAAACAATTGAGCCGACATTATAATGTTTTAATGCTGCATTTGTTTCAAGGGAAACAGAGGAACAATTAAGTAGTTTGCCAGAGTAAACACATGCATCAGGACTATCTCATTCCCTGTCACTAGACTATAGGTTTCAAGTGTTTTATTTGGTTTGGAGACCCATTAAATTACAGTTGGGTGGTAAATTACAAGAGTTCATAGTGCTTACTTGTTAGATTCCATAGAAAAGGGATGTATTTCTATTGTACTTATTTATACATTTGCCTTTTCTTTTAGAAAAATAACATCTTTGGGGATTTTTTAATATTATAGAAAACTATGACTACATTTTTTTCTCTGAAAATTTAAACAAATGTCATTGTCTTACATTAGACCTTGTGATTTGATAAACTATGGAAGAGAAAAACAAGAAATTAAAAAACTCCATATAAATGTTTGGTTGCATAGGTAGGGCAAGGTGACACCTTTTACTAGTATGTGTAATGCAAGGATGACTGAAATCAAAGTGCAAGATGGACTATTTTGAGTCTAAGAAAATAGATACAATGAGATTTTTGTGTGAATGTGTTTCAAAGAACGTGTCAAGTCATTATCGCGTTAAATAGTGGTGTCATGAATTTGGTCCATCTGTCAAACTGAAGGCTTCTTGTCTTTAGGTCTATGGAAATGCAGGATCTAACCAGCCCACATAGCCGTCTGAGTGGTAGTAGTGAATCCCCCAGTGGTCCCAAACTCGATAACTCTCACATAAATAGTAATTCCATGACTCCCAATGGCACCGAAGGTGAGTGTTTGCCTTCTTCCCTATTTGCTTTGCACCTTATTGCCTCACTTTGTTACTAGGTGGCTATGATTTCTGTTGTTAAATCCATTAAACTACTATTTCCCCTCTAGGCAATTTGACTTATTAGTTCATATTCATTAGTAGGAACTGCATGTTACTAGGTTATTGTAACATTCATAACTGGTTTAATTTTATATAGATTCATATATATGTACACATGTTATATATATATATACACACATCTGTTCATATGTTAGCACATAACATTTTAAACCTTTGAATGTATTTTATCTCCTTGTTAATCATGTCCACAGCACAGTATCAATTTGCATTATTTTGCTGTGTGAGCAATGAAATTTTGGAATTCTTTCTTTCTTTTTTTTTCTTTCCATTTTGTTACTAAATATAACCAAAGATTTGTTTAGATGTCAACATTGAACTGAATTATTTTCAATGATCAGTAAAATAATTTGTGTACCTAGCATTCTTGTGGCTTTGGCTATTAAAATACAGATCAGCAAAACAGAAAAATTTACTGCTTACAATGTAGGCAATCTTATTTGAAAAGTATTCATAAAACTTACTTTTTAAAAGATTAAGTAGAATACATTAAGCATAGTATAATTACAATTATGTCTGTATAATTCATACATATGAGTATTTATGTAAATAGACCTACTTGATATATACCTAAGATTAAACATATGGAGTTATATGTTTTCTGTCTGTTATGTGCAATCATTTAGGTGCTATGCATATTTTTACAACTTCAACATATGGAAATGTTACTTGTTGTACTGTATTTATTTCTACCTTAGATTATTGAAAAATTACTTCATAGATATATTTGCTTATTTTTTACCAAGCCTTAGGATCTTGATGGACTCAGAAAATAAGTTCCACTAGAAGTTCAATTATCTATATTAGAATTCCATCCATAGGAAAACTCTTTCATCAGTTCCCAATCACCATGGTGATCTTTTATCACATAATTTTTTAAAAACAATAAACACAAATGCTATAAAATTATTGTCCTTTTGGTGAAGTATTCCAGTATTTAGCAATGAAACCTTTTGAAACTTGGTAATGCTATAAAATTTGTGATAATAGATAAAATGTCAAATCAGCTATTTCTGATGTAAGCTATTTATATCCACAATGATAATTTTTTATCTGTAACTGTTCTGTATTTTTCTTTAAAAGTAAATATATTCATTTCCAGTATTAATGAAAATGGTTGTCATCAAAAGTTTTTTGCTGATCTGGCAAAAAAAAATAATCTCTGAATAAAGGGCCTTTTCTCTTGAAACTTCTTCCCATCCCAGTACTCAAAGAGAAATGTAAATTATAGGAAAGCAATTGAAGCCCATAACTAGATTTTATAGAGCAAATAAAATAAGAGCAAGACGTCCTTTTTCCTCTCCCCTTGGGATCTGGCTTCAGGTGAAAGCGTGTCTGCCAGAGGACAGGCCGGGTGTGGGGACAGTCGCATGGCTCACGGCAGGTCCCTGCACGGTGGGGCCTTTCAGTGTTACTATTCAGGGAGGCCACAGAGGGCCCATGGCAGCAAACCTTTCACTGTCATTTCCATCACTGTCAAACCAGATAACGCAATCACTTAAAGTAGCTTCCCAAAATGAGAAAGACTGAGCATATTAAACTAATTTGCTTACTAGACTATGTCAATGTATAGTGCGAAGAGTAAATATGAAATACTGATAGTTAATTTTTTAAATATGAAAAATGAAACAGGGGTAGGGTGTTTTCATCTTTTCAGTATTTTCCTGGCAAGTCATCTACAACACGAACCACCCAGTATTAAAGCAGACTCTGTCTGGGGTCTGCCCTCTTAGGTGGCTTTATGTGAATGAGGTGTGATTTGTTTTTGAAGCACATGTAGAGTAATATGTTTCTGAATATTTACATTTCATAGCTTGGCTGCTTATTCATTCAGTAATACTATATCTTAAAGGATTTTTGCATAACTAAAATAAGGTTAGAACAATAAAATATTTGAGACGTTGGTGTGATCTTCTGCCCCATTCAGCATGGGAAATAATTAGAAATTATTATCCTAAAGACACACTTATGTTTTATGTTTTGCAAATGAGTTTTTAAGACCTAACTTGAGAGAAATACGTAGTTTATTCATCTCATCCTGTTTTCAGGTGTTCTTCACTGGTGTACATTCGAAAGGTTGTGGTTCATTGGAAGGAGAAGTTAGAAAGAACCAGTATAGATGATCCAAAGCATAAAAAGAATTTCTATCTGTCTGAATAGGTTTTATTTTTAACACACAGTTTGAAAATCTGGAACCCAAATTTTCTTCACGGTCCATAGTATGTGCCTATTCAGATCCAAACAATATCAGGAAGCTCTAGGTTGCTATTAAGTTTGTGAATCAATTTATCATGTTACATATCTGTTCTATCACGTGCTTATTTCACTCCTCTCAGCCACCACTAGAGGAGTTAAGTTTAAAATTAGTGACTTCATTAACATCTGGCAAGCTTCCCTGATACATACTCGTTACAGATTTTCCTGTTCTTTCTTTGAGATCTTATTTAATTTGAGACCACCAATATTTACCAATGAATTAGAAGAATGAAAAAAAGAAATTCATTAAAATTTAAGCTTCTTTAAAATATCAATCACTTCTCCTAACTCTATAACAAATATTTCCAGACATACACACACGATTTGTATTTAAGTGACTTTTCGGCAGTGCAGTTTAAAATAGTTTCAGCTCAATTGAAATTAATTAGGTCAACAAAACTTCCATTTAGTTTATACACTTGTTGGCTTTGCATGCATTTATATACACTGTCTTCTCTCAGAACCATTTTTTACTTCCTGCCACCACTTGTCCCTATAAAGAGGCTAAGAAAACAAGAAAATCTCCTGTATCAAAAACCGTAATAACTTCATCTAAAGAACAAACAAGAAGGGAATGAAATGGCGAGGCAGAGAATATTAAGTTTCTTCTTAAGTCTGCTGCCAAATTATCCTAAGACCCAGTGTTTTTAGGTTCTGTTCTTATCAGGCTAGTACCTATTTTCATGGTTCTTATAAGGAAAAAAGACAAAAAGACACTGAGCTTAAATAAGAACCAAGATATATCATGTAAAGGTACAAATTCTCAATGATGAATATCATCATATTGAATACCCAAAATGTACCAATAAACTTAATTTAGAAAAATAAAAATTTAAAATACAAGAAAATCAAAAAGACCCCGAGCTACAGCCTCAAATACTGTTTTGAAAATTTTCCTAGAAGAAATGTCCTTCAGTTGTAGATGCTGTTTGAATGTTTCATATTTCAAAACTTTTAGATGCTTATTTTTATATTTCAACATCTCTCTCAATCATTATTCTTGCAGTTAACAGTTGATGTTACCCAATTTGTAAATCTTGAAATTACAAGACACCTATAGGTAAAATTAGTCAAATAGCATAAATAAGTGCTCGATTTGTATTGAGAAAATTATTGTTGGAAATAATAAATTTCTAAATGAACTAATGAATATTTTAGTTACTATTAAACAACTAAAACTTAACCCAGAATACACTGATGGATGGTTGCAAAAACACTAATGCTTGTCTTTCTTTTCACTGTTCCCCTATCTTTGAGCAGTTGGTTTCCTAGAGAAGAATAGAATAAAAATTTCTTATCAGAGAGATTGTTTAAAAGCATAATTTTTAAGAAAAAGGCTTTTGGGTGGTAATGCTTCTAGTAGATGAATATTAATGGATTGACTGTGACAGAAGAATCAAGCCTCTATTTGCTGAAGGCTTTGTGTTGATATTTATGTTATGGGTGAGAAGTGGTTGGGAACTATTTTTGCAGAAGGGCTGAGAGCTGTAGCAGTAAAAGGAGTTTTATTTACGTACCAATTAGGGCCTTGTTTGCAAAGCGGGGATTCTTTCCATCTTTGTTTTTTCTCTGGTTGTCTTTAGTCCATGGAAGCCTGAGATTGGTCAGTTCCAATATATTGCTAGTTTCAGTGTTTATTTTTGGTTGTCTAGGGTTAGGAAGAGAGAGAGGAGGGCAAGAAAAGAGGTGTGAGTGAAACTAAGAGCTCAAAGTGTGAATTTTCCCTATTGTAAATTCAGATTCAAATGCAAGAAGCAGCTTAAACTGGTCTTAAAACAGATTAATTTATCTTTAAGTGATGTAAAACCAGATGCAATTATAATTTTCACTACAAATACAGTTTCAGGAATTCTGATGGTAACTCAAATAGTAATTTTGAATTGGTGTATCAGATTTCCAAGATGATAACAGATTACAATCTTGAATTAGGTGGTTAAATTTTCTGCATTTAAAATATATTTAATTGTGTTTTGCATATTTTAGAATGTCAATTCAGTTTTACCTATTTATATTATTAGAATCTAAAGTTGTTTTGTTATTTCTGCAAAGCTTAGAACACTAGTAAATTATCTGAATTTATTTTTTTTCTCACTATAAATTTGATTCTGTGAAATACAGTTCTACCCAATGAGAGTATCTTTAAGAAACCTTATTTACAGGAAATATCTGAACTGGAGTGAATGTGTATAAAATTATGGTTTGAGGCTACATTTTAAGGCTATATTTATATATCTGTGGTCAGATATTCTGATGTCAATAGAAACATGGTAATCTAATTTTATTATTGTTTACATTCTGCACATAATTTAGTTTCTGGAAGATTAAGGGACATTATGAGTAAAGAAGTTTCTAAATGACATTTTTAGCCTATAGTCATAAAATTGACCTTTTATAAATTATTCTCAAGCAAAAGCCATAAAAGGAGGAAAATAATTTGTTAGAATTTAATATTTGCTATATTGTGTTTATGGGAATAATTTTCACATGCCTCCTACTAACAATAAAAATGGCTAATGTTCTTTAATAGCTGATTAGTCATTATGCTGACTGTCTTGTTTTACTAATCTTCAGAAAATTTCTCAAGACTGCCAACAGAATGGCTGACAGTATGGGTTTGAATCCAAATTCCATGATTTGCTAGCTGTGGGAACTTTGGGAAATGAGCTGTGTGTCTGTTTCCTCATTTGTGTAGAGATAATAGCAGAATTTATATTAGCCTTGCTATAAGCATATAATATAAAGCTTATAGCATAAGTGGAACTTACAAAGAACTCTGTATCCATTAACTATGTAAATGTACATATATGTAATTACTATATGTAAATGATAATTACTTCTATGGTATGATTCCTATTTTACAAACCAAGCCTTAGAAAGTTAAATGACAAGTTTAAAGGCACATGGCTTGTAATTGGTACCACTGGTATCTGAACTAGGATTCAAATAAGATTTTGAGTCCAGAGAATGGACTTTTAAGTCACTTTGTTTCTCCATGGAGAGAATATGTAATTCTTATCATCAGCAAATACCTTTGCCCTAAACATTCCTGCTTTCACTGCCACACAGCAGAATGCTGTTTCCTACCAAATGACAGAGCTATACAACAACCATTGGTCAGAGGGTTCAAGGACAAAAGGACTTTGTTAAAAGGATAACTCTCAGAGGTAGTTATGCTCTGGTCTTTTAAGTGCGTGCGTGTGTGTGTGTGTGTGATTTTTCTTGTGGTCATGCATGCACTGGATATTGCATCCATAGGTTAACTTTGGGGGATTGTCTCTAACTAGTGTTCAAAGCTTTTGACTTAATTATAATTCCATCAGCCGTCTGCTTGTGTTAAGCCTCTCTGAGATCAAACAGAGATGGGAAGTCATCTCTGCTTTTCATTATAATTGTCATTATTATATCCACATTTGGATTGCAGCAGTATTACTGTGAAATTCAAAAGGCAGTTGCAGTTTTGCTACTGCTCAGAGTAAATATTTTCTACCTCAGGAAATGTTTCTTAGTTGATGGTAAATTTGGTCACATTTATTTTGACTTTGAGAACCAGATTGTATCAACCAAGCATTACTCTGTTGGCATTTGTTTGGGGCACCATAGGAATTGAGTCACCAAACCTGAGAGCTGAGACTATGCCCAGTATGTTCTAGAAACAGCAAGGAGCTCTGTGAGGCTGGAGCAGAAAGAAGAGCAGGGAGGATGAGAAGGGAGGGAATAAACATTTGAGTGGGATGTGTGGGTCATGTAAGTGACAGATCTGCTCTAGCCTATCATCTGTAGCTAACTGGATCTTTTCTAGTAAAACTAGGCATTAGAATGTTTATTGCTTGTACCAAGGCTCGGGGGTTCCAGACATCTGGATTTCTTGATAAACTAGTGACTAGATGAGGCAGCTCTCAGTTTCTTCCAATTGCAGATAGGTCAGAGAATCTGAGCTCTCTACCAACTCAACCCTGATTGGGACAAAACTTTAGTATAAGCAGAAATATATTTCCCCAGAATGTCCTATCTTCTGGGTGAAATCTCTGGTTCACTCTAGAGATACATGTGAATTTCAGGCTAATTCATCTCTCTTTGGTCATTCATTGCTTAAGTAATTCCTGACTTCTTAAAATGTCCAAGGATGTCTTGGAGTGAGCAGTATAGAGATAACTGCAGACAGAATAAGAGGGAAGGAGGGAGGAAAGGGGAGGGAGGGAGAGAGAAAGCGAGATCTCACTTTGTTTATTTGAATAGTTGGCATAAAGGCCAAGAGTAGTTCATTCTCTTCTCTTTGACTCCAAGCATTCATTATCATAGAAGAAATTTATATACATTGCAAATTTTCTAGTTTTACTTTGAGTAGAAAAAAGTTATCTGTTCTATAACTGTCCTCAGTGATTGTCTATTGCCTTTACCAATCTGAGAAACTAATCAAAAATTTATGCTAAGTTTTAGGACACAACATTTTTATAAGTGAAACCTTATTATGATTATGTTCATGGTAATTTGATGGTTTTGCAGATTTTTTGTTTTATTTCATGCTTCCAATATCCCATTACACCAAAAAACATAAATGAACTCTACTAAACACATTCCAGGGAGATATGTTTACTTCCCATAATACAAATTGAAAACATTTTTTTCTTCTGTAAAATGAAACAAAATCTAAAATGCTTACCTATGTGATCATTGCTAAATAATAAGGGGAATTTTAGTTGGAAATAGTATTTTTTAGCAAAATAAAAATATGACCTAAATCAACTGAATTCTTCCTATTGAGCATATCATTAATCCCTCTATGTACTTTATATTATCCTCAAGACAATCTTTAAGGTGACTTTTATCCAGCTACTTTTAAAGAGGTTGAATGACTAGCTCATGTTTACACAGCACATTAGCTGTTCTGGAGAAGGGATTCAAAGACAGATTAGACTGATTTCAAACCTATATTCTTTCTGCTTTAAAACTTGGACTCTCCAATAGTACTGCTTATGTTACTAGAAAAAAAGTTGGGTTCTTGCTGACATACTTTGTAATAGAAAGTTTTTATGTTACCTTAGCTAGGATTATCACCAAAATGAAACCTTATGACCTCTAGTTACATGCCTATTTTATCTGATCGTCTCTAAGCTCCTGAAAGGGAGGACAGAATGGCGGACAGAATGGTTCACTATTGCATCCTCAATATCCAGTGGAAGGTTTGGCAATAAATATTTGTTGATTGAATGGCCTATGTTACTAAGAAAATACTGTTGGTGAGTGATTATGAGAGAAGAGCATCCAATAATTTTACTTATAATGCATTAATAGATTCAGAACTACCTAAGGCTTATTTTTCAAATTTTTGAAATTGGTCATTTCGCATAACAATTCATAGAGTAACTATAGACTTTCTATCAGAGAACATCCAAGTTAACACTGCTGCTGATTTTGAGTTTGATCTGTAATAACTGACTTGCTTTTGACCCGTAACTAATTTATTGTTTCATAAATGGAAACCTCAATTGTATTTAGTATCTTAACAGTGATAAAGAAACTTTTCCATAGTTTAAGAACTGAACGACATAAAGATAAGTCTGTTAGTCTACTTAGGTTTAGGACCTTTGTAAGATGGCAAAGGAATGATAAAAGTGATAATGATAAATGATAAGAGGAGGTACAATTTTGGAGGTGGGAAAAAAGTAGAATAATGATACATACTCACTGCAGTATGAGAGAGAACTTGGTTGTTACAGTTGTGGCAAAGACATTCCAAATCAGAGGAAGTGTGTGTGTGTGTTGAGGATCATGCACAAAATGCACAGAGAGGGTCCAAGATACCCAAGGGAAGTGATGCAGTCCCTAGATACCATGGTCAGGAGTTTGGGTTCAGCTATATGGGAGCTGAGAGGCCGGAAGGTAAATAGAGGAGTGATCCTATTGGGTTTGCAGGGAGTTTTTGGTTTTGGTTTTGGTTTTTTGCAGTGCTAGGGCTTAAACCCTAGCACTTTACTTATACAAGGCAAGTACTCTACCACTGTGCTATATCCCCAGCCCTGTGTTTGTTTTAAGAAATTCGTTTAAGTAGTATTTTGAAAGTATACAAGGGGTGTTGGGCAATGAGAAAAGACTTATGAGGTGAGAATTTATAAGGGCATTTTGTCTGAAGTCATGTATTCATTTACATATGATTATCATTTTCAGCAAAAAGCATACATTTGCCTTAAGGAGAGTTAATGGAAAGGAATAATAATAATATAAGAAACTGTACAGCATGATGGTGAGAGCATAAATTTTGCATTAGATTAATCTAGGTTAAAATCTTAATTCAGCTGTTTAAGCACCTGTGGCTAAGGTGTTGGGGTTTTTTTTGGTACCAGGGATCAAACTCGGGCCCTTGCGCTCTAAGGTGTATTTTGAGAGGCCAAAGAGCAGGGGCTTTACAGGGTTCTTCCACTGGAAGCCAAGGCTTACCACCCACCAGCTCACGAGTGTCCTCTCTGCTCCGTGCCTCTGAACCCCGGTTTGTGAGATGAAGGTCAGAACAGCATATGCCTATAGTGTTGCTAGGATAATTAAGAGAGTTGGAAAGAGTCTGACTACTAGGAAGCACTTACCAGCCACTGGCTGTTATTATTGTAAGATTTCTGAGCCCCTACCTTATGCATTGTAAAATAAGAATTGGTCCTTTATCTCAGAGTGTTATTTCAATTCATCTATCCAAAATACTAAGAATAGTTCCTGACATCTACTACATGCTCACACATAGCAGCTATCACTACAGAATAATAAATGTTATATGTTTTTAAAAAGAAATATATCTTTTGGAACTGGTTACTATAGTGCTTTCATAGTACAAAAAGCTATGTTCTCCTTCGGATTCATTACATGACAAAAAAACCTTTATAGGAACCCAAGAGTGCATGAGGTCCTCAGGAGGTACTTGCTCAGTACTCAGTTGGGGGAGGGGTTATGTCTGGTGCTCATGTGACTTGCTGAAGGGTGGGAAAGCAGTACCAGTCATTTGGTAGGTTGATTACATTTTAGGCAAATAAACCATTTTCCATATTGATATGATTGAGGTTCTGAGTCAGGGCCAGCTCATCTGCTTCCAATCTTCATACACTAGTTTATTTTACCATCTGCTAATTTGCAACATATACTGATACATTATTTAGTGCACTGGTATTTTCAGACTCTCCTGTTGCTGTGTCCTTCACTGATTATCTAAGTCTGCATCAGAGGAATGATTAAGGATGATAAAACCCTAATTGGAAAGTGTTTTAACTCTTCAGTGGATTTTAAAAAGATAAATTAATTTAAAAAACTGACACTAGCTGTGTGACCTTGGACTAGTTATTTAATATCATTAAGCTACAGTTTCCTCATATTTGAAATGATACAATTATAATAAATGTCTTATAAAGTTGCCATGAGGAAAAAGCAAGATATTGCTTGCTTGTAAAGTGCTTAGTACAATGCCTGGCATATGAGAGGCACTCGATAAATATAAGCTACTTTTTAAACTATTGCTCCTCTAATTTAAAGTTACCTAAATACTGCTTGTCAGAAATTGAGAATGTAGTATTATGAACTTCTTTAAATGGGGACAGTATTTTCATATGGTTATGCCATGCTTCCATTATTACAATCAGCTACAAATATTTAGATTCCACTTGGTTTCTAAAGGCACGAGTCTGTTAAAAGTCATTGAGTGGCATGTTTAAGATTTGTACACGTACAGTTAAAAGGCCATAAAAATATAAACTCTAGTTAGTGATGTGAATTCCTTGTTTATGATAAATGTTCATATCTGCAACTTATTCTGAAATACCTGAAAAGTAAGATTTTTTTGAAGGATAAATACTGAAAAGTAAAATATTAATTGTCAAATCCAAGTGGGATGTTTATGTGTGTTCACTGTAATAATCCTTCCAACTTCTCTGGTATGTATGATAACTTTTATAATACAATATGGAGGGGAAAGAGAAGCAAACATTTATTTAGCTTTTATTGTGTACAAAGAATTTTGTGACACTACACCTGCCTCGATTAGAGCACTTAAGAGTCTGGTTGAGGATAAGATTTTTTGAATATTTGACAAAAACTAAAAACTAAAAGGTAGTAATGTTCCAAATAAATTATGAAGGCTAGGATTTTTTAGCCTGTGGCTGAGAGTTCTCTTGAAGTTGAAGAGCTAGTGTGTAAAAGAACAAATATATTCTGTTGTGTTTGTTAAAATAGAAATTTCTTGTCTACACGTTGACGTTCACATGCAACTTTTCCATCAACATATTAAAAATAGGCTATCATTTGAGTTCTGAAATATTTTGGTGTTAGAAAGAAGGCTTCATTCTCAAGAAGGTTAGAAGCCACTGATCTAAACAAGAGAGCTCTCAGAGTTCAGAAGAAAGAGTTCTTCAGCTTGCTAAGGTCTGGCCAGACTTCAAGGAGAAGATGGAATCTGAGCTGAGTTTTGGGAAATGGGTAGAATTTGAATTGGTTGAGAAGAAATGGAATGCATTCTAAATGAGTGAACAATAGGAACAAAGGTAGGATAGTTTGGGAGACTGGAGGAGACCAGTTTAGCTGAAGAGGAATTGATAGCAGATAAGGCTGGAAGGATCAACTGGAGCCAACCTGTAGAGGACCCTGAATACTAGGCTAAGGAATTTGGACTTCATCCTGGAGGCAGTGGAGAGCCAGTGAATATTTTGAGCAAAAGACTGATGTGGAGAAAGTGTTTTAGGTATTAATCTGGCACTAATTTCAAGGATAGATTGGATTGGGGGACAGATGAGCTGCAGTGTGGAGGTTTGTATAATCTGTCTAGATTTTATGTTTTAGGAACCTACGCTAGTGTGACAGGGATGAGAATTTTTTAAAAAGGGTAAAGAAAAGTAGGGACATAAAAGACATTTAAAAGGCACAGTCAACATTTGTCATTTATTTCTTTTACCAAAAAGAAAAAAAAAGCATAATGGCATTCTAATAGACTACACAGCTTTTTTATACTAGGCTTTGAAATTGACTAATATTTCTTGTTGGCCATGTATTTCCTTAAGTTTAAGCTCAGTCAATGTATGCTAATTTGGTTCTCATAAGGTTATACAAGATGTGCTATTTTAAAAAGCTAATACTTTTTCTACCCTCTTTCGAGGTGATGAAGATGATTTTAGTATTTGGAAGGACAATAATCCTGTGTCAGGTCATAGAGGCAACCCCAGTATAAAGAGATCCTTTGCTTTCTAAATGGGAATTCACTAAATCAAAACATTTAATTCATGGATATATATATATATACACATATATATATATATATGTATATATATATACATACCATTTGATGATGAAGAAATAGTTAAATGGCTATGTATAATATTTAATTAATTCAGTCATACATTTTTAAAGTATCATGTAAAATGTATACATTCAGAAATATTACTATTTCCTCCTTTAATATTTTATGTAACAATTTTATTTGTTCTCTCTTACATATGCCTTTGGTGTCCTTTGTCCCCTTCAGAATCATTTAACACCATTTTTGAAAGCATACAGTTCCACTTCTGCCTGATGGTTTGAAAGGCTCCTTAAGTGTATGAGTGATACTGTCACTCAATCTAAACCATAACATTACATAGTTGTTTTTTATTTGTGATTTCTACAGCATGAGCATGTGCAGAGTTGCTTTTCCAAGGGCTCTTTTAAGGCTTATTTACCACAACATTCAATATTTTTCTTTGGCTGATCATATCCCATTATTAAATCTGTAATAATTTATTTACCTCTCTTTTTACTGATTCAGGCAGATCCTATCTAAAAATTTAAAAAATTCCAGGATTGGTTTTTGTTATGCTAATATGTTTTCTCCACGTAATGCTTTGTTCAAAATGATGTAACTGTATTATATATGTCCTGTACATAGGATGCTTTGCAAGAACTTGTGCATAAGCTCACTGAGTGGTAATTTAGGAAGAATAAAATTCATCTTATGTTTGAGAGGTGTTTTTAATTGCCTGTGCACTATGCTTAATATGAGGCTAATTGTAATTTGCTTTTGTAGGTCAGATGCACATTCCTTCAATAAATACTGAGTTCCAACTGTGAGCCAGACATAAGTTTTATAGAGATATTATATCTCTGTAAAAAGATGTAGTTCCTACCATGAAAAATTTATCATATACATATTAAAATGAGTAAGACTTTGAAAAATAAAATGAGATACAATGGGAGTTATATTCTAAAGGAGGTACAAGTACAGACTTAGAAGATCAAGAAAAGATGATCATTTCCAAGTAGTAGATGGAGGAAGAAAAAGAAACAAGTGGGATTTCAGTTGAAATTTGAAATATATGGTTTAGGCATGTGGAAAATTTGTAAAATGTCAGCCAGTAAGGCATGAGCAAAACGGAAGATTTAAGGAAGAATTAGACATCTTAGTAGGCCAATTTAGTTTAAACATCTATAGGGACATATGCTGCTTTATATGTACAATGGGCATTACAGTGTTACATAGAAAATTTAGGACAATTAAGATAGTGTATTTTGTAATGCTCTTATATTCTTGTAAATTACCAACTTTTATGCAAATATAAAATATTTGGAAACGATGGTAAATAAACAAAAAGAGGGTCCCCAATATATGATGAATGAATAGAAACTGAATATAGGGGAAAATGTAGGAACTGCCGAAGACCTCAGAATCAGGATTGTCATGCAAATCTAGACCATGAAAAGATAAATAAAACAGTCTAAATTGGGGAGAACAGAAGCTGAAAAGTGAATGTACTAACTTTTACAAGAGAAGAGGTAGGTGAGTAGGATAGTGGCTATGATATTAAAAATAAATCTGTGAAATATTACAGTGGTACAAGTCATAGACTGCATGCATTAGTTAGCTTTTTGTTAGTATAACAAATACTTGAGATAATCAACTTGTGATGAAAAAAGATTAACTACAGTTCACAGTTTTAGAGCTTTTGTCCATGATTGCTTGGCTGTTGGTTTGGGGCCTGTGACAAAGCACCACGCCATATGAGGAACATAGAGCAGAAAAAAGTCACTCATCGTATGGCTGGGGAAGGGAAGACAGAAACACAAAGGGGTCAGGTCCCCAACCCCCTTTGAAGGCATGGCCTCAGTGAGCTGAAGCTCCATAGGAGGCGCTGTCTCTTAAAGGTTCCACGACTTCCTGATAACACCACAGTGGGGACTGTTCCTGTGCCACCTATATTTGAGGAGGCACTTAAGATCCAAATGATAGCACTTAGCAATAGGAACTAAGGAAAGAGTGCGCAGGAGAACCCAGGGTTCAGAGGAGACTTTCAGTCTACATGACTGTTGCTATTAACCAAAAGAGATGACCACTACACAAGAATAGGATGGTGATTTTATCTTGGACAGGTTAACTTTGGCCTTAACTAGGCAAGGGCATTGCGTCACTGGGATGTGAGGATTAGTACCCATGAGAAAACTGTGCATATAGCCAGACGTTTAGGAGTTGTCTGCACGGAGGCCATTTTTAAAAACAGTGGCAATGAGGGCTGGGGATTTAGCTCAGTGGTGCCACCACCTGCCTCACAAGCACGAGGCCCCAAGTTCCATCCCTGGTATCAAAACAAAAACAAAAACAAAACAATGGCAGTGAAAGAAGCCTTGAAAAAAGGGAGCCCACTCTCTAAAAGAATTAAGGAGTACTGAGCCTAAGAAAAGTTTGAACTGGGCAACTGGGAAAGGCCTTTTAGTGAAATTGTAGGTATAAAATGGATGACACAAAGGATTAGAGAGAGAGAGAGAGAAAGCAGGTGATAGATATAAAGGTAAATGTTCAGGAAACACGGTGATGAAAGAAAGCAGCTTGAGAAGTATCATAGTTGACAAAATTTTTAAAAATTGAAGGAGGGGCTGGGGATATATTAGCTCAGTGGTGGCACACTTGCCTAGCATGGTCAAGGCCTTGAGCCTCAGAAACACAGGAAAAAATTACAAGAGTGATCTGTCTGTTTCTCTAACTGAAAAAGAAGCTGTCTCTTGAGGTTGAGTGATTAAAGATACTGAAAATCTGATAATGGAGCTTCATTTCAAAGGAGGTATGGGAGAAACACCAATAATAAAGATATAGGGACTAATTCCAACTAAAGGAAAAGAAACTTTCCCTGAAATTAATTTGTGGAAAACTGGGAAATGTTGCAGAAAGATGAAAGATTTAATGCAATGTCAACATTATAAAATATTTGATGAGGACGTGCTAAAGCGAGTGAGGAGTGAGGTATAGTTTGGGGGTTGAGGAAAGTGGAAGACTCAGTGGAGATTATTTCAAACAGTTTACAAGAGATACAAGAGGGGAACTGTCAAGCAACAGGATGAGCTGAGGGACTGAAGAGAGACTGAATATAAGCAAGCTCAGCCAGCCTGCTAAGTTAAACCTATTCTGCCAGGTTTATTCACCCCCAACAAAGCTGAGGGTAAACAGTGAGAAACAGCATGTTTATGGATGCGAGTTTTTTTAAAATAGGCTTTGGAAATAAGACAACAGTGTATTCTAGAGCAGGGACCAAGCATGCCTGGCTATGAATTCCAGACTGGGCAGGCAAGGCACAGCCAGAACGGGAGACAGATAGGGCTCTGAAAATGTAGAATATTGCCTTAAACCTTAAGAGCAAGTCTAATGTAAGAGAATGAAGAAATGAAAGGAAGGGGCTATTTCCTGGAGGCAGTGCAGGTCTAGGCACTGCTATAGCAGAGCCATTTAATAAAAAACTGAATGAAAGCAAGTCTCACTGAGGCACCAGAAGAGATGAAGGAATCAGGGTGGTAGTAAAGATACCCAGCTGAGTTTTGAAGCCCCTCAGTGTTCTAGCAGGAAACGACATTGAATGGAAGACTGAGCTTGTACCACATAGAAAACAAGCTGTACTATTAGCATTTGAGGAAAGTTGTGAGGATGAGCTTGCAACCGAGGTTGCTGCCTGCCCTGTGTGTCCTTTAGCGTATTCTTCATAGCACAGGCTGGCTCTCAGTGCAAGAGGCAGAGCTGTTCGTTGGGACTGAACTTTCTCTAACTGCCTTTTGAATTTGTGGTTAGACATATATTTGATCAAATGTACTAAATGGTGATTTCCTGTGAGTGTCCTCTCATCTTGGAGATCTATTTACCTGCAACATTCAAAGTTTAACTGGAAGTTGCGTGGATTAGTTGGATGATCTTCCTAGCTGATATCACCAAAGTGCAATGGTCTTTAGATAAATCTCCACTGGAATTTATGGTGAAGGATGATGAGCTTCTCATTTTCATGAATCTGCTTACCTCAAGGAGAGTTAAAGGGAGATAGCTGTATTTTTCCTGGAATTCTTGGTCACAAGTGCCATGTGCACCATCCTTCTGCTAGCCTTTCTTCGGCAAAAACACACACTGATTCTAATGACCAAAGTATCAGTTTTCTTCTTGAGTTATTTCCACATTACCTTGATTTGATTTTGACTATCCTGAGGCATAACCTCGTGGTTGATCTTAAACAAGTCACTTTACTTTAGATTCTTCTCATTTTCTTTTCAAAGGATAAGCTTAAATTTAAAGCTTATGATAGATTTTGATCCAAGCATCTGTATTTTAAGAAATGCTTTTGGAGCTGGGGATATAGCTTAGTAGTAGGGTGCTTGGTAGTAGAGTGCCTGGCATGAATGAGGCCCTGGGTTCAACCCCCAACACTGGGGGAAAAGAAAAACAAAAAAAGAAATGCTTTGTCTTCTTATAATCAAGGAGATACTTTAATGATAGAGTGACTATAAAAGCATGATTTCTGGACCTAGCACAGTGCTAAGGGTTTTAATATCATTTCTCGTTTGTTATCCTCACATCAGTATATTTTGTATATAATCCCCACTAACAGATGAAGATACTGAGGCACACAGAAGCTAAGTAACTTTTTCCAGGTTCATACTGGAAAGCTAGATTGAAATGAAATTGATAATTCCAAAGCTGGTACTTTTAACTTTTTATTTGATATTACTCCCTGGTATTATTACCCAGGATGAAGGAGAAGTACATTCAGTCCAAGGGATTAGAATATCGCTAACGATAGTGTTAGTGAAGGTGATAAATGTAATGTCAACACCTTTATACAAGCTACTTTACATGAATTTTTATGGAACTTTATTGCATTCCTGTAATGTAAATACAAAATTTTAAATGTTTTATATGAGATAATTAAGATCAAAAATCAAATTAAGTTTTAGAACGTCTGTTTCTCTAACTTCAAAACCAACCTTGAAGGCATCGATGGGTGAAAGTTCGTGTTGTATCTGGAGAAGTAGCAGTTGCCTCGCATAGTTTAGGCCTGGAGTGAACGCCTAGGAAAGGATTAGGAGGGAAGAGGGAGATTTAGAAAGACAAAAGGGAAAATCTGAATTTTTTAAAGGATGAGTCTGAGTAGGTCCTTAAAGATCAGATGGAAGACTGGAAACTTCAAGTGGTGAAAAAAAGACACACATTTGATTAGAAACAAGAGAGAACAAAAATGCTATTTTCTAGTAGACTGAGGTTATGAAACAAAGAAAAAAGCATGGTGGAGGCAATCCTAGTTATTTATAAATCTTATGAACAGATGATTCATAGGTTTTGCTTTTGAGACAGATGAAGCTTAGATGGAAAAGATCTCAGATGTTACAGTACCTTAAATATGTGAGACTTAGCAAAACTTTAGCATGTGGTGTTTGTAAATTCAAAGCCTTGGAGAGGTGCTCTGTTATGTCCTCTGTGGCCTATTGATAAATATGATCATCCTGCTGGAGAAAGAATGGGTAGAATTTTGGTGACCAGAGATTATGCTTGTCTTTTTAACTCTCCAGTGGATGCGTGCTTGGCAACAACAAAGTCAGAAGTAGTCTCTATTCCTTTGGCTTTCATTCAGAAACTATTTTACATCACAATAAATCCTTAGTCTTTTTTAGTATCAGACCCCTGGTGATCAAAGTATTCAATTACAGTACTTGATACAATCATGAATATCCTGGTAGTTACTTTATGTACATCCTCTTCTCCACAACAGTGAGTCTTTTTAAAAACTGAATTCATTGGGAATCTTTATTCCTTAGTGTATGGATGGGTATGTTTGAACAATGGCAAAAAGCAATGAACTTGCGACCTAAAAGAAAAAGTATCATCTTCCCTTCCTTTCTATTCTTTTTGCCTAGCTTTAATGGGTTTCAAGTATAAATGAATGTTCCTGTTGAGAGTGAGAGTTACATTTGATTAACTAATCATATGGAAGAGAGCTGGTGCAGATTTTAGGGCTCAGGAACACAGTGGTTTTGTTATAGGTAAGCTTTGGGAAAGTCACTATAGAGTTCAGTCTACAGAATACCTTAGATTGGGCAAAGACTTAGAAGTCTTGGACCAAAGTGTATGCAGTGGGAGAATTTCTTCTTCTTTTCCTGACAACTGAGTGTGAAATTCTGGCATGAGATCTTCTACCAGGTTCAGGAGACTGGACACTGAGAATCTTGCAGGGCAGGGACTGTGTAGGTTTTATCACTGTGTGATAATGTTCTCAGCTCCCTTGCTCTGTTATAAAGTAGTTCTAACTATGAAAAGTGCCATTTATTACCATTTCTTCAACTTTTGGTCATGGAGTTTTGGATTTAAAAATTCCAAGATTAAATCTCATTTCTGTCACTTTGTGACTTTGAGCAACTTTCTATCTCTCTAGTTTCAATTTTTGCATGTGAAACAAGAAGACAATACCTGAACAGGGAGTTTGTGAGTATAGTATTCTGAGATCTACTTGGAGAGTTGTCTAAGAGCATTAATTATAATGTCTATAAAGTATGTGGCATCTAGTAGATACTTAACATGACCTGTGTCTAGTGGACCAAATTCTAATCTTTTGCTCAAAATGGGGCATTTGATTCTGAGTTCAGAATTCCAGTGGTGATCTGTGTAGCAAAAGAGTGAAATAGAACCATTGCCTTGTAGGTACAGGACATTATATAAGTTGTTTTTAAGGGAGATAAGGTGTGATGTGGAAAACTGAGTAGGAAACTTAAAAGCTGCACTAATGTAATAGTTTTCAAAGAGCTATAGCAGTATAATGGCTATGAAGAGTGAGATCATTAGGTTGCCTGGTGGCATGGAGTGAAAAGGGAAATATAGGCTTATGTCAGAATTCATTAGCATCAACTAAAACTTCTAACCCAGAACAACTGGCAGAAAAGTAAAATCTTCAATTACAACTTCAGTCTCACTGTTGTATGGTCTACATGAAAACAACATGGGAGAGTGATTTCCATTAGTCTCGCTGATCATTTCCCCCAACTTGTTTAAAAACCATCTAAATGATTTTTTTAAAGTGACTATCTGATACATCTATTTATGATGTTTATTTTAAAAGTACTCATTATGCATTGGTGAAATACTTGGAAACCCAGGAGTTGCATGAATTTGTCCTCCGCCTAGTATTTCTAAGAGATTTGCCACATGGAGAGAAGAAGAGCTGTATGTTTTCCATCACCTTCTTTTCTTTCAGAAGGTGTTGACTTTGTGAGAGAAGGATCTCCGAGTAGTCACTTGTTAGAGCATTCGTTTCAGGAAACACATTATGGTTGTCTTAAAATATTATTGCATTCTTTCTCAAAACCTGGTAGTAGGACCTGATTAACTTCAACAAAGTAGGCTAGGCAGATTCCCGTGTTGGCCCTTCATCACCAGTTTGTAGGCAAATAATAGTAATAGTTCTTCATTTAAAAAAATTCTAACACTAGGAAGAAAAAAGATAGATGTTCTGAGATGGTTTGGATCATCTCTGGTAAGAGTACAGTAAGGAGTAGGTTGCTGGGGAGAATCTGGAGCATAAATCAAAAAGCTGTACTTTTTTGTTTTGTTTTGTAGGTTTGTTTCTTTTGTTTTATTTTAGAGACAACCTGTAGACAATATGTAGTTTAGTCTGGCCTCAAAATCATGGTGTAGGCCAGGATGTTCATGACCTCACAATCCTCTTACCTTAGCCCACTGAGTGCTGGGATTACAGGTATGTACCATCATACACAGTCCAGCCAAAAGGTTATCGCTAAATCCAAAGGGATTTTATTAAAGATCGTGTATGTATATATAAATATATATTCCACAAACTAGTATTAGTATTATTTTGAAGTAGAAAACTGTTTCTGCTTATTAGTGTGTTTTTGGTACTAAACGTACATAAAATATTGATGAATTGGCAGTCATATATGGCTTAATGATAATAATCCATTAAATTGAAGACTATTTTTGAGCCATACTGAGAATGTGTGTGTGTGTGTGTGTGTGTGTGTGTGTGTGTGGTATGCAGGCACTTGCCCATAAGCATCATGAAAACCTGTTGATGTGAAGGAATGCCAATTTTTTCTCTTTTTGCTCTATCCTTTTCACTGTTTGGCCAAATAACAGATTTTTCTACAAATTTCAAGAAATAATTTCACATCATCTTATGTATATTTTGAGCTGTGACATTAATAAGAAATTCAGTGAATATATAAGGTAACAATTAGTTTCCATTGAAAGTGTTGCTTTTTAGTAATAGATTGCTTTCTTAGGGAGAAAAAACATGGATGCTTTTTCAGAAAAGATTCTATTAGGAATATTAATCTGATTTATGCTCAAGTGGGAAGATTGTTTTTTAATATGGATTTCTTGTCACTTTTTAATGCTGTATTTCCCTACCTTGCCTTTACCAATAACTATTTGATATATTTTTATTTTCATAGTTAAAACAGAGCCAATGAGCAGCAGTGAAATAGCTTCAACAACAACGGACGGGTCTGTGGACAATTTCTCAGGTTCAGGTAAGGAATAAATCTTACATTTTTACATTAATATTAAATATCATATATCCTAGTTTTTTACATGTGTATATATATGTATGTGTTGAATATATATGTACATATGAGATATAGATTTGTTCAGAATCACATGTGAACAATTGATATTTTTATTTAGTGTGATGAAACACTTGCTGAAAATGTTGGTGATGAAAGGGCTTTTGTTTTTCTTTACTACATTATGTTTATTATTCTAATGACTTCTCCTTTTCTTTCACTTGTATCATTTTTCAGTCATGCAAATTTGGGTAGATAAAATTTAGTTTTTTATACCTCCCAAGAGTTACCAAGCCATTGTCTAAATAATTCTCATGTAAACTATAGATCTAAATTAAATAGTCTCTGTGAAGCGGCATTGAATTTTTAAATTAGTTTATCTTTTTGACATTAGCAAAATCTGTCTCCAAAAGATCCAAATTTCACATCTGTCATAGTGAAATTACTGATAAGAAAGTGATAATGATACTGAAGTAACTATAAGAACCTGATTATACATTTGACAAGTTACCCAGCCTGGACTGTTTCATTTAAAAATTATTTGAATCAGGGACTGGGGATTTAGCTCAGTGGTTCCGCCCCCTGCCTCACAAGCGGAGGGATCTGAGCTCAATTCCCGGTACCAATAACAAAAACTATTTGTATCAGAGATAATTCTGAAATGTTTAGTCCTTTTCGTATTATCTGCTATATTTGTAAGACTTTTCAAGCATAAGTGTTATTCTTTCATTAATTTGGTCAATTTAATCTAGCTCTTAGGGTCATTTATTTAATATACACCACAACTAAAAAGAATTATACATAGATATGAAATTAAATATAAAGGCACAACTTTGATACTGATACCAGATGGAGGCAGTGACTTAAGTATATTATAGCCATTTGTTCTCCCATGAAGCATTTACTAGAATTTGACTTATGCCAGGCAGTGTTATTGGTGCTATTAGGATCCTAGTTCAGGGCTTAATGGGATGAACAGTGACCAAAGCAGCACAATCTGGATAATGCCAGAGGAACAGTTGGGGAGCACAAGAACATCCAAGAAGGGGCCTAGTGGAGACCAGGCTAGTGTGGATTTGTCAGGGAATATGTTCTAGAATAGATGCCTGTGCTCAGTTTTAAAAAATGAGTAGGAAAAAACACATGTAGAACCAGGGAGAGAAATATTGGACCCTCCATGGGAGGGAACCATGGCATGGAGGGCATGAAACACAGAAAAACTGCTCATGGTTCAGCAGTCCTGGTGTGTATGGTGTGAGCAGCAAGGGTGTGCTGTGGAAAGAGGCCAGAGTCACAGGAGGCTTGTGTGTCCCACATGGAGCTCATTTTATCCTAAGTGTAATTGGATTTATCAAAAGAATTTGCATGCATATATTCATAATCCAGAATCATGACCATTGGGGCTAGATAGATTAGAAGAGGGTGACCTGAAGTCAAGAGAAAAGTTAGAGGTTTTCTTTTATTAATTTGTGCAAGAAATATTGAAGACCTCAGAAAACACACTGGCAATGGGTGTGAAAAGGTGAGGTGTTCAATGTCATTATGAGGAAAAATTCATAGTTATAACCAATAGGACAGGGGGGTCAGTCAGGCAGAAAGCAAAGGTGTGAGTTAGCGAATGTGAGAGGACCATGACCAGCAAGGAAAGATGGTGACCTCAGGTGTGGGCGTGTTGAGTGTGAGGTATCATCCACCTGAAGATGTCAAGTATACTAGGGATTCGAGCTCAGGAAAGATTTGGAGGGGAAATATTGGAAGTGTACAAGGAGTTAGTTAACAGGCAGTAACAAGACTGGAGACAGAACCCAGGAAAGGTGTGGACACACACGCATGCACACAGATGCTGTGAAAATGAGATGATTAGTGAAGAAGGGTGAGAATTGAACTGAAAGTAAAAGCACAGAAGAATTCCCAGGAAGCACTGCGAGGAGGACAGATTCATCCGCAGCACTTATAAAACATTTACGTAAAAAAGCTAATGACTCCGTAAGTGAAAAGGCAGGTTTCAGAAGAGTGATATTTTTAGTGTAATCATTTTAAGAGAAAACATTGATATATATGATTACATGCCTATGTGCAAGTACAAAAATTAATGGTGACTCTCTGGATGGTGGAATAAAATTGGAATTTTATTCTTTTTGCTTTTATCTTTTTTCCAAACTTTTTTTAACAGTGTCTATAAATAACATTTATATTTTTAAAAAGTAATGATTTTAAAGTACAGATTACCCTTTGTGTGCTACAAAGAGATAATTAAGTTTTGAAAGTATATGTGGACAACAGTATTGCATCCTTGTTTTTCTTGATTTTGATAACTCTTCTGTGGTGAAGAAATTCCTTGATTTTAAGAAATACACACTGAAGTATTTATGAGTAAAAGAACATCACGTTGGTGATTCCCCTAAAATGCAAGATATACATGTGTAGATATTCACACTCATACAAATACATAGAGGGTGTCAAGTATAAAGCTAATGTAATAAAATGTTGAACACTTTGGATGAAGGATATCTGGGAAGTTTTCATACTATTTTTCTAACTTTTCTGCAAATCTCAAATTATGCCAAAGTAAACAAAACAAAAACAGCTGAGAAGCCTGAGAAGCATCAATGGATATAGCCTGCAGGGATTTTTAGAAAGATAGACTTTACCTATCCTTTTCCCTACTGAATGACATGTTCTGTTTCTGTTTCTCCAACATAGTTCCTAGCATAGTATGTGCTTATAAGATTTATTGGCTGGATGAGTGATTTAATGAAAAAGGAGAGGAGGAAGTGGATCGAGAAAGAGAAAAAGGTCTTTCTAAATATATAGTGGGAAGAGAAGGAGACCCAGTAGAGAAAGAGATGACACTGAGAAGGTCAGGGTGGCTTTGTGCTCCTGACACAAGCTTCATAGAGGTAGAGGTTAAAAGTACAGGCACAACAGAATAATTAATGAAGGAAAGCCCCTGATGGTACAGCAACAACTTCAATCCAAAACGGAAGTGGATCTGCCTATAAAAGGACTAATGTCTATGAAACGTTTCAGAAGCTGCAATGGAAAGTAATGTAGAAGAGCTTGTCATGGGAATTCCTAACTGATTCTTCTGTTGAGCCCCACCCTTCCCAATGACCTCCATTTGTCTCAGGGTGAAAACTGAATTTTTACAAAAGCCTGCAAGTCCCATTGCCATCTGGCTGCAGTGACTCCACCTTGCTGTCCACCTTCCTCACCGTGATTCCTCCACCTTCAGGATATGTCCCAAGTGTGTGCCTCTGCACTGAGTCCCTTCACCTGGGACCTGCCTGCCTCCCCCAGGGCCTTCATGTCCATGCTCAGATCTCTCCTTCTCGTGGATGCATATTTGCAGGACAAATTAGCAGATGAACAAAGGAGCAATGGCTTCTTGCCTCTGAAGTGGCACAAAATGAGAACAGTGATAGAGTGGTGAGCTTGAAGAGATGGAGGAGATTAAAATGGATGCTGCAGTCCCGCCCATGCCCCAACCCCCAGCGACCAGCAAGCGGACAGTGAGGATCTCTGCCACATGGAGCAGGGCTCCATCCCTTCCCCAATGACAAGCTAAGGCACACCCACACCCGCGCCTCTGGCCTCCTGGCTGTGCCGGTAACTGGTTTCACACTACAGAGGCACAGGAAGTCATAAAGGCCATTGTCCTGAGCTCCAGAAGATAGAGCAGAAGTGAACAATAGAAAGAGGGCCTTTCTCAGGATCCTTGATGAAAATTGAAGCCCACTACAAAAGTGAAGGGAATCTGCAATAAAGGCACTCCAGAACACCATACTTGGTAAGTAGGAGGGATCATCACCTCCCATCAGAACCTGGACTATCTTCAGGGGAAGGGCAGCTGGAACCTGCACTAAAACCTTGCAGCATTCAATCCTGCAGGAGGACAGGGAGCTCAGCTTGGGACTTGCAGCCAGAAATCTGCCTGAAACTCACTGGTCCGCTACTGGCTTGCTGAGATTCATTGACTTATATCTGCACACTGCTACCCATGTTGTCTGTTGTGACAGCAGAGACATACCCTGAAGGAGGCCCTTCATTTTAATTTATTATTTGTTATTTTCAAAATTATTTTTTTGATCTTATTTTTAATTTTTAATTTTTATTTTTTTCCACTTTTCAAATTTTTCTTTTTTCTTCTTCTTTTTCT
>NW_004624744.1:19825389-19845567 GCF_000247695.1 Heterocephalus glaber
GGATGCATATTGAGGCCATACTCTTAAGTGAAATAAATAGGACACACATGTGTAAATACTGAATAGTTTCTCTGGTATAAGAAACTGAAAGTGTATATAAGGATTAAAATGACTAAAATGAATAATTGATAATTTGAAATAGGAAGAAAAGGTCCAAAGGGGTTGGGGAATTGGGAGGGGAAGGGGAAAGAAAAGAAGGGAAAGGAAAAATTATGAGAAAAGGAAAAAATGGAAACAAAGTCTATGTAAATAGGGAAGGGTGGAGAGGGTAAAGGGAGGACAGGGAATGGGGAAAAACTAAGAACCAAAATACATCATGTACAGGTACAAGCACCCAATGATAAATGTAAATGAATACCTAAAATGTTCCAATAAAAGAATTTAAGGAAAAAAAATAAATTAGATGCTACAGGTAATGGGCAAACACAAGACTGTTTAAAAATACAGAAGAGGACTGATGGTAGAGGTAAAAGTCCAAACAAGGCTGGAGCTACTGAACTTGGAGCCTTTAGGTGGAATGTTCTTTCCCTACAAAGGCTGAGGAGCCCAAGTAAGAAAATTTTGGTTTGATTGAAGATTGAAGACTTGCCAGGTAGGATGTGGGAGAAAGTGGAAGTAAGAGAACTGTTTGAAGCAAGAGGATTGTTTGAAACAATTATTCATGCCTCCAATATAGATGAAGATGTGGTTAATAACTTGAGGGGAAATGACAATGTTCACGGTCCTCCATCTCTTGATAAGCTTTCAGAACATATACAATAAAAATAAAAGAATGAAAATTCTAGAAAGTGTGATATTCCTTAATCTCAAAGGTCCAGGAGGCTGCCACCACATGTTTTTCTAGTTCTCTGTACTTCCCTTCCTTAGCCTCCATCACTACTTTTAAAGTTATTTTTCAGTGCTGTCTTTATGGTAAGCTATAGCCTATGAGAATAGATACTCTTGTTTGTCTTATCCACACTTACAGTGACCATGGCCATCATGGAGCACATAGAAGCTCAGTAAATGTTTGCCCAAGTGAATGAATTGGTCAGTATTCTTGTGGCTTGAGACCATGGAATGGGGAAAAAAAGGATTAAAATGTGGCTTGAGCCACAGGAGGCCAAGTGAAGACCTAGACAGAATGAGAAAATTGTAAGCTGTATAACACAGGATAATGGGCTCACCAGAAAACATAGCTGAATACTAAAGTTTCTGATAAATGCAAAGCATGTTCAAGAGGTGGCATCACCCACAGATGTGTTAAAGAGCTCTTGTGAACCTCAGAGAAGGAAAGATTTTTATAGGAAAGCAGAAATCCAATGCTTTGAAGAAGCAGCAATGAGGATGTTTTCTGTGATCATTTTGATATCTGGAATCTGGCATAATATGCAGCTTCTACTTAAAAAAGATGTGCAGGAGAAGAAATGGTCTTGGAAAAGAGCTTAGATGAAGATAGTGGGATAGTTTGGTGAAGTGTTTGAAACTAGAAAGATTCCTGTTTTCCACAGATCGTCTATGTTAGACACAAGAAATAATTAAGTGAGCTAAAGAGTTGAGGCAAGATGTAGGAAGAACAGAATACCATGGAAATTGATTTTTGTACTGCCTTGAGTATTTTCCTCCCTTCCTCTATCCTCTTAATGAGTAAAGATGCAAAAATCAAGGCATATTGGAATGGCTGTGAACAGGGCTTTGGTTCACAAAAGAAGAAGGTCTCTAAACCTTTAACTCTCAAGTTGATCTTTACCTCTTTGGCTACTATTTTTGTTATCTTTTTTCCATGATGGCTTAAAAATTCATATGCACTTAAAATACACATCCCAACTATTCTTGATGTCTTTGGCAAATAGGCAGCAAGGAAAAGAATAGGTCCACTCTGATGTTAGTGATGGTAGTTCCACCTCTGTCTTTCAAGGACTCCTAGCATCCAGAAGCACTAAGAAGGCCATGAGGCTCCCTCTGCTCCAGAGAATTCCTCAGGTATCTTGCTTTGGGGAAACTGGTTGGTTTTCCAAGGCATGTGGCCAAAAAGAAAATTGCAAGATTGTTTATCATTTTCTTCAAACAGTAAAATTTTGCTCATTCACTTTTACCAATGAAAAGCAATGTTTTAATGGTTTACATTTTAAGAACTACAAGGTCTGAAAATAGTGTGTTTATACTATCTTTGTATGCCACTTCTGCCATTTTCATAAAGCTTAAATTTGTTATTAAGCTCTCAAATACAATACTAGCTGTTATTGATGTCGGGTGACATTTGAAAATAGAAACAGGAACACTTTACTGTGGAAGAAATATCTGTGTGACAGATATGGGTTCTTTATTTTTCAGTTGGTCACAAAAAGATAATGTGGTGGTTCTGATTCATGCATTCAACAGTTATTTGTTGAGCACCTACCATGAGAAAGGCAATGTTCTACCGATTGGGAATATAGAGTAATATATAGACAAGTCCCTGCACTCATGGAGTATTCATTCTTACAGAAGAGATAGATAATACATAAATAATAATGAGCCTTAGTGTATATAATGAGGCCATGAAAAGTGCTGTGAATCAAACAAAAGCTGATCAAAGCATACATTGGAAGAGTGGATAGTCTCTGTAAAGAGGAGGTCTCTGAGAAGAGGTCATCTGGGCAGAAATCTTGGAGAAGTAAGGGGAAAAGTTTGTGTTGAGGATAATGGAAGGCTTGGGGTTGAGGGTAAGCTGAGTTGTGGAATGATCTAACTTCTATGTTTAAGAAATCACTGTTTGTTGTATGGAAAAGGATTTGTGGAGAGAAGGGTGGAAAGGGGCCAAGTGGACACAGGGAAACCAGTATTTCCCTGGCTCAGAAGAATGATTCTATGTTAGCTCACATCTCCTAGAAGAGTCACCAGGACAGGAACAAATGTGCCAGAATTCTGACGGGAAAGGAGAAGATGAGACAGGAAAGGAGGGAAGGTAAGGTTAGGTGGGGGGTTCCCGGGTTGCCTTGCATTCCAATAACTTTTCAGCAAGGCCACTAGAAGAGTCGCAGGCCTCTCAGGAGCAAGCCTGCCTTCTTGTCTTATCCCCAGTGCATCTTCATGGGCGTGAAGCAGCCCTCCTGAACGTGGCCTCCCTCCATTTGGACAGATGCAGTTCAGAGAAAGAATGGAATGATTGAAAAGAAATGTGCTAAAATAGGGAGATATTGGTTGGCTGTTCCCAAAGCTCTGTGGTGTAATTTAAAGTTTGAAAATGGTGAATGGCTGGTTTATTAACCTTAATAGCTGATCTTGAGAATTCCCTTTGCTTTAGATTATTCTGGTCCCAGGAAATTAAAATTAATCTGGGTTCTTGGATTACTGATTAAAAGATTGTTTTAGGCTATTAAGGGATAAAGTACTTGAGGCATAACATTGCAGATTTTTCATTGCAGGCCAAGCAGAGATTGCAAGGGTTTGGATTTAGAGAAATCCCAAAAGATAAGGCTTCATTATATAGCAATTGAAATATAATACAATAATTTTAGGTGCACTTAATTAGGTAAATAGCAGCAAGTTCACATCATGCATTCTTCACATTTATTTCCCAAAGAATACTATTTACTCTAATTTACACTGCTAAGAACTGGATCAGGTTTGTTATGTATGTCTATGAACAACATAAAATAATCGAAACATTCTTCAAGTAATTTTGGTCTTCAAAATCTACTTTGTGTATGACCTAAATCTCACATTATTATTACGCAAGTATTATTTTTTAATAACTTGCCGTGTGCCAGGTATTATCAGTTGCTGAGGAAACAAGTATGAACAAGAAGTTTTTGGCCCCAGAAACTCATGGTTGGCAGAGGGAACTAACTTCTATGCACTGAATACTCTAACCATAATGTAGTGTGGTGAGTGCCATGTTGCCAGTGTTTGCCAGTGTTTGCAGTGTTCTAAGAAAGTACAAAGGGAGACATTACTCAAAAAGAAATGATGTTTTAGTCTCAATGGTGGAGTGTTCGTCAAGCATAGGAAAGAAGATCATTACACGGAAGAAAGGTGTAGTATAAAGAAAAAATAAATGAGACATAAGAATTGATGACATGTGGAAGAGACCTGAAGTCCAGGAAGAATGCATAGTAATAAACCCAGAAGAGAACTGAAGCTTGCATCTCTCTGTATATTCTGTCAAGGAATTTGGAATTTATCTTAGGGATAATGTGACCAGTGGAAAGATTGTGAGCTGGAGAATAGATATGAAGAGGTTTCCACTTAGTGTACATCACTGTGGTGGCATTCATGGAGGCAGAGGAGGACAGGTGACCATCCATGAGTGGAGCACAGAGAAAGTAGCCACATAAGCTGCTGCGATCATCCACGTGAAGGCTTGAGCTGGGACTGGAGTCTCAAGTGGAGGGATGGCATGTGCAGGCTATGGATGGACCAGTAGGCCATATCTGGATTTGGGATGGGTGAAGACCTCACAGGTCATGAAATGAAGGAAATGAGATGATTTTTAGGTTTTTAGTTTCTGGATAGGGGTCTGGATGGTATATTTTGGTGGAAAGAGTGAGGCAAACCTGGGTTCAAATACCAGAGTTCCAATTTATTTGCTTGAATGTGTTACTCTTATCAGCGCCAAGTTGCTCATGTGTAGAATGGGCTAAAGAATCTCACCTTTTTAAACATATTGCTTAACAGATGGTGATGCTGTCTGTTGGGTAGAAATAAAAAGGAAGAGGAAGTTTGGGGGCAAAGATAGTGGGGATCCGAGAAAATGTTAACAGAAATGTTATAATTACTTTATGTCAATTATTTCATTTAGTCCTCACAACAATCCTGTGAAGTGTAGGTGGTATTATTGCCATAATTTTATAGGCGAGCACACTGAGACTTAGAAGGAATAACTATCTAGAAGAGTTGGGATTCAAATTTCAGCTGAAAATTGAATTCTGATTCCAGATTCTGGGTTTAATTATCCTACTCTGCAATCCCCAAATCTCTTTTTCCAGATATACATAGAAAATACAGATATATAGAGATTCAGATATATAGAGAGGCGTGCACACACACACACACACACACATACACACACAATACATACACTTAAATCCAAGCTTTACAGTACTTACTCTGTGTAATAAACAACCCTAATATCTTCTATTTTTTTGTTTGTTTGTAGAAATTGCTTGGCACAACCTATTGAGTTCATGAACTTTTTGTAAGTCATGACCTACAATTTGAAAAACATAGATACAGAGCTAGAAAATAATAAAATGAAATCCTGTGGCTTCCACCATCAGGTGGCGTTGCATTGTTTGATTTTCAAAGAGTTATTTTGACTATGATTATCTGAGGAACGTAATACTCTTTCATAACCCACTAGATAAATTCCCATTGTCCATGACCTCTTTCTGGGGTTAGAAAGGGGAAGTAGAGGAAGTTGCAGTTGCAGATGACTGGGCAGGCGGTGGTCCTCACAGTCTAAGTGTTCTCTCACAGATCCCTCTCTTCTGTAAACCACACTATATAACCCATCCTCCCATGGCTACCTGTGTGTCAGTCTTCTCACAAGATAAGCACAAAACGGTTCACTGCATGTGTACATCTAAAGCAAGGAGCCCAGTACCTGGAACTGGATCGTGACTCGGTATCTGTAAAATGACAAGGGGTCACCAGCTGGGTTGTTCTGCCATCTCTTCAGTATAGACCCCTTATGTTGCTGCTAGACATCCACCATCTGTCTTGTGAGAATAGGACTGATCTAGATCTGCACTGTTGTCTCCAGATTAGGCCCTATTTTACTCAGAAAGGATTGTTAATAGGTTTTGAGAGTCTAGGCTAATGCTACTGCTATCATCTAGAACAAAGCTGGGCGATTAAACATGAGAAACATACATGCATTGATGTGATTAAAGATGCAATAAAAAAAATCAAACTTTGAGTTCATTGAAACTTATAAAAGGGTTGAATGTAGACTATTACATTAGTCGTCTAGTGACTATGTCTAATTACCTTAGTCATAGAAGACCAGACTCAGCTCTTCACCTGGATGACTAGTATAAATAATAGAACCTCTGAAGATGGTGATAATTTGTGGAAGAAAACAACATTTACATCTTATAATAATTGTACCCAAAGAATGTGCATCTCAGCCAGGTGGAAATTAAAGAGTTTGAAGGGGAGAAAAACATTGTCAGTCTGTCTGTCTATCCATCTAACTATACAAATGTAAATGTGTATATGTAGTTTTATGCATGTGTGTCTACACATGTGCACACATATATGTATTTTGTCCATATAACAAAAGCTAAGAACTACCATTCAAGGCTTTATGCTAACTAAAGTGGATTTTTGCTTCTTTAAGAGCTCAGAATGACAATGAAAGAATGTTTGATAGGGGTTTAATGTGCTTCTGAAAAATATTGAATCAGGTAAATCTGGTTAAAAGAAATAGAGTTCTGCTTGAATGCTTAAATACCTGGGGTTTTTTTAAAGCTTTTTTACTTGAACATTGATGCTGAACACATATAACCAAAAGGCAAAGGGACACGAAGTTCTGTACAAGAAAAAACAGGCTTAGTCTGCAACTTGAGAAGTTTAAGATAGTTATGGGAATTCATTTTTACTAAAAAAAAAATTGCTAAATCAATGCAGGCAAATGAAGATCTATCCTATCCCATTTCTACTCACCTGAAAGATTAGACCGCATTTCTTGGTAATATAGGGTCAGGTTTGTGTGTTCCCCCTGCACACAGACAATAGGCCAGAGGATCTTTCATGGTCCTGCCCAGCCCTGCAGTTCAGCTCCAGCCCTCCCCTTCAGCATCTTTCTTCACAGGAGAGCCAGCACTCCATGTGCTCTTACATGAATTGCCACTGTAAAAAGCCATCAGAGTGTGCAGGCAGGTATTTAAAGTTGTGCTTTTTAAAAATTCGTTTAAAATTAGAGCCATTCAATCAGTTCCTGTGGATTCCTTTTTGATAGCTTAGCTTTCTATTATGTCAAACGATATGAAATTGTCATTTCTGTGGGTTACAAAGGTGAAATATCTGAAGTTTCAAAAGGGAGATCCCTAGTTCAAAATATAGCAATGTTTTCTATGTATTTTGTCTTCTTCTTGGGTCATTAAGGTGTTTTTTTTTCCTCAGCAGTTGGAAGCAGCAGCTTTAGTCCAAGAACAACTCAACAGTTCTCCCCACCACAGATTTATCCTTCCAAGTAAGATGTATTTTCTCTTATTCAATAAATAACTTTTCTGAGTAGACTTTTACTTTATTTCAAGTCATGTCTGTGCCCAGATGTTACATTTTAATTTAAATAAAATCCTGTTTCATAGAGGCTGAAATATATTTACACAAATTTGTATTGAGCATCAACTAGAAGGGACACTGAAGTATTTCAGTGGTTTGTCTATTATTTTTGAAGGTTTGACTTTAAAATTCGCTCTTTAACTGGAATTTGTGATGTGATTGTTAATTGCATGTTTCCATCTAATGCATGGGCTTTCTATTTTCTGTTATTTCTGACAAATAGCAGACCATACCCACATATTCTCCCTACCCCTTCCTCACAAACTATGGCTGCATATGGGCAAACACAGTTTACCCCAGGAATGCAACAAGCCACAGCATATGCCACGTACCCACAGCCAGGACAGCCATACGGAATTTCCTCCTATGGTGAGTAAACTGCCCATTGTGATATAGTATTGGTTGTCTTTTGTATGTGTGTCTTTAAGTGGGACTCAAAGATTGTGGGTGTTGGCCATGTTAGAAAGTGCTGTCTTCTTTTGTGTCTAAATTGTTAATATGATTGGTTTTAGCGGGCACTGTGTGAACTGCACTCTTATCTTGAGGTCAGAGGTGGCAAACAGATTGCATGGATCATATGCCCTCCCCTTCTCTTTCTTCCCCACTTATATCTCAAGTCTGAATTTGCTATCTGAGCACTTGGCTCTGGAATCCAAAGTATTTTTCTGCATATTTGTGATAAAACTTCTGTGAATGAAGTCTTTTGGGGTAAAGATCCATTTCCTATTTATCAGATGCCTTCCCCTGATTAGGGAAGTACACAGGGAATTCAACAAACTGTTGCTCTAGACTTAGAGGGTGGCTGTATTATCAAATTTCAGTATTATCAACCATTAGGAAAAGTGATCTATATATCTCCTCCTGGACTGCACTTTGAAGAGGTAAATCAGGAAACATTTAAAGTTCACATCGCCATTTGCTCTATCCTACCTGGAGATTATCTTTGTTTTGGTGTAATTTAACTCAATTGTTGCAAGGCTAATACCTGTAAATTAAAAATAAATCCAGCCATATCTCAAAGTTCCATCTAAAAAGTCTTCAAATTGCAAAATACCTTTTCTTCAGTGGAGTTGCAATCTCAGTTTTAAACACCTGAACCAAATATATGAATCATTGGCATTTTATTAAAAGACAAAACTAGTGATCAAGAAAAAGTACATGGACTGTTGGAGGAAAGGACTAGTAGAATAAATAATGCTGTGCTTTATCTATATTCTTTCATAATACTCTTTTCTGCAGTATATTGGAAGAGTTAATGCCTTTTTAAAGCATTACATTAATAATTAGAAGATAAATGATTTCTTTTAATTCTGTCTTAAATTCAAATTTACCATATATAAATTTCTCATTAAAATTATAGAAAAAAGTCTAACTTATGTGTGACATCAACTTTTGTAATTTTACTTCAAAACAGTCAGAACTAAGTGTTACCTAGCTAGGTACTTTAAAGCAGATTTTAGAAATACCCTTAAAATGGGCTTTCTAAACTTATCTTTGATTTCTATAAGTTTTAATCAAGGTTTCTCATAGTAGTATTAGGTATGGATCAAATTTATCTATAATTATCTTTTAAACTACTCTTGTGATAATAGAGGAATATTATGTTCTAAATTGTGCAGCTTTTATTCTGTAATATGAGTCAAGTCAGTCTCCAATTTAAGTGCTCCAATTTTACTTGTAAGGTGATTATTTGAAATGTAAGTGTATTTTTCAGTGTGCACAATACTAAAGTACTGTAAACTTCACACTGCTGTCAGTGACACCCCTGATACTGCCTAAGCTGTTAGCCTTGTACTTCCTCTTTTTTTCTCTCTCTTTCTCATTTGGTGGTGTTAGGGTTTGGACATCTTCCTTAGCCAGCTTCTGGACTGGGGTTTGAGTCCTTCATTTCTAAGACATTAATGAACTGTCCTTGGCACTTGAGATAGCTGTTTCAGTACGGTGACAGGAACAGAAGTTGAGATGATAAGAGAATCAAAATTAGCAGAGTGAAGATAAAGATTTCAGCGTGCTAAGTGAGGAATCGGAGATGGTGGCAGCAAGGCTGAATATTAAGGGCTCTGGTCCCAGAGCTTCCATGGTTATGAATCTTCTGGGAATAATCCATTAGCATTTGCCTGGTCACACTCATTTTGCTGTTTTTGGATCCAGAGTATAAATTGATGTACTTGTGACCCAGAGGTTTTATTTTTCTTGGGCCAGTGCATTGAAACATACGGCATTATTCTCTCCCTTGGATTATTCATAAAAAGAAGAGCACATAATTTAGGATTTTTCAGTACTAAGAGTCCGGGTCCAGATAATCTTAAAGATTTTCTCTAAGCACCTGTGTTCACTGACTTTTACATTGATTTGTTTTAAAATAGGCATATCACTCCATGGTGAGAATAGATCAGTGAGGAAGAACAGTTCATTATGTTCTTTGATGGGTCTGGTTGGGGTTTAGCAGAGAAATGAGTTGCCTGCCTTGTGAGTAGAAGTTATCGAGGTAGATGTAGATGTGGCTATGGGTACTTTCTACTTATTCCTACTTTTCTGTACCAGTTCTCAACACAAATATTCCCATCCTGAAATCCCATGCTCAAAGGTCATGGTGAAACTAGAAGGAAATCAGTGTAACCTCACATAGAGAGTGAATGGGGAAAGTTCCTGATGACAGCATGAAAGGAAGAGTTTCTTGAACCATCAAGCCACCTGTCTTGGGCAGGTGTGTTACCAGGAATCATTTACTTGTACCGTGTCGATTATTCATTGCTTTGAGAGTGCCTGTACAGGGGAAAAAAGCCACATTTTAAAACTATTAAGGTTGTGCTAAGCCTTAAATGTTCAGGTCATTATGAGTATTCATGATACTCTAGGAATTAGAGTAAGCTCGTTTAGCCAAGAGTCAGATTCTTCCACTGCCTTAGACAATTACCTAACTTGCTTCTACTGATGAAATTAGCCTAAAATGGAAATAAGCAGTAGGGCTAGTGTGTATTCTAGATCCTAATGATATCATTTATCTTAAATGCAAAGAAAAATTATTAAAAAATATGACTTCTCTTGGAATGTTCCCATCCTCCCTCTGTGGAAATCAAGGACAGTTGTTAACTTTCATGATTGTCTTTAATTATGATTCAGAGCTGAGCCTTATACCTCAGTGCTGCCAAGACCAAGTCCTGAAATTGGGGTGCCAGCTTGGTCCTTTGGGAGGTCTTTGGGGGCCACAAATACATTGTTTCTATATGATCATATGGAAATCTAAATTTGTTTTTATGTAACTATAAACCCAATATATAATCCGTATAGATTTTAAAGATATAAAAGCAAAGCAAAGTCTACTTTAGACTACATTTAAAACAATTGTATTTAATTATTCGAAAATGAAACAAAAAAGGAAGTAGTGGTCCACTTCACTTGTTTATAAATCACTGTGCTGTTTTGTAGGATTCAGTACTTTGATATTCTGCTTCTTTTCTGCTTGCTGTCTACTCAAGAGATTTTTTTATCTTGTTGCTTAGTTCTGCATGCAATGTTGCTTCCTCTGACTTAAAAATGAGTTTTATTGTAGCTTCAGCATTGTGGAAGAACAAGAGAGGGAATAAAAAGACAAGACTGAGACTAGAGCTCTAATGAGTTTTTGGAACGAAAGGTTTTAATTCAACATAGAAATTTTGGAATAGTTTAGCTAATATTTAATTATGGCTATTTCTAGGAAGGAGATGATTAACCTTTGTAAAACAACAAAATAAGGTACAGAAATGATATCTCTAGAGTTATGTTTTATAGAAAGTTAGATGCAGGAAAGGAAGAGAAACTCAAGTGACTAGACATTGAAATATGCAATTATCCTTTGTTTAAATTGAAGCCGTACTTTATGGCATTTCACTGAATGCATGTATGACTTTTATTATTGACCTAAGATTGGGGAGCATTTGTGACCAAACAGTTACATGTGTGGGAGGGTATTTTTCTATATTTACCAGCTTGTGAAAATGAACAGATAGATAAGCTGTCACTAACTGATTTAGGTGCATTGTGGGCAGGCATCAAGACTGAAGGTGGATTGTCACAGTCTCAGTCACCTGGACAGACGGGATTTCTCAGCTATGGCACCAGCTTTGGTACCCCTCAACCTGGACAGGCACCATATAGCTACCAGATGCAAGGTCTGTATACATACGTTTTCCTTGACCCTGTAGGCTGACAGCTGATTTCTAAAGTACGGCCTGATATTCCTGCAGATAGTAGATGATGATGGCGAGAGGACTGGTCTTAGAGAAAGGGCTCCTACTTATAGTTTCCCTCCTCACTCACCAGCTCTCTGGGCCTAAATATCTGTATTTATAACATCGAGGAATTAGACTGAACAACCTGTAAGGTTCTTTTCCAAGAGCTCTAAAATTTCCTGTTAAAGCCAAACTTTTCTGCTTTTGTGTCTTATGGATTAGAAAAAGGAATGAAGAGTAAAACGAAGTCAGGCATGCAAGAGGTTGTCACGTGGTACACGCTAAAAATTCCTACACTCAGTGTTACCAACCAGCTCTCCTAAATGGACTGTTTTTCTTTATTTTAGTGGTAGAGTACGGGTTGGAGGGTGGCAATAATAGCTCTGATATTCAGAATGTGACATGTGTTGACTTAATAATCCACCAAAGATCAGGAGATCAATGTTATAGCTACCCAGTGGATCTTCAAGGTAATGATGCCAAGAACCAGTCCTCTGGTTCTGTTTTTGAAACTACAGACAAAATGTATAATCTAAACACAAATCAGATGGAATGACAGCTGAGAGTATATTGTCAAAGCTTTCTCAATAATATATAGATATTATTTATCATTAGCAGATTGTTATCATACCTATGTATCTGTAAAACATTTGAAAATAGATGTCATATAATTTAAGCACTCTCCTATTATCTTGGTTTTAACCACAAATCAATTCAACAAACCATATTTAGTGTTCTAATAGTGCTAACTCATAGTTGAATTAAGTCTATAATTATATTTTGATTTATAGTTTTCACTTTTTATGTTATCTTATTCTTTCTTACATTGATACTGTTTGTTACAGATAGATTAGAAAATACAGAAAAATAAAAATTACAGAAATGTATCCCATATGACTTTATCTTATATATATATTCATATATTCTAGGTATACAGTATAGGACTATATTTTATAATACTGTATTGCAACCTGCAATAACAAATACATTATGACCGTATTTTCACATTAATCAGTTTTTTCTTTACCATCATTTTAATGGCCGCGTGCTGTTCATAGGTGTATCGTATTTAACTAATCTTCTATTATTGGACATCTAGAGTAATGTTGTGCATATCTTAACTACATTTTAAATTGTTTGCTTTGTTCCTTTGGAAAAGTTTAAGTATAGGATTTCTAGGTTAACTGTTTTACACTCTTTTAAGAGTTTCTGATATATTTACCCAAAGAAGGGCTTTGTATTAGAGTGGAGACAATGGATAATATCTTTGCAAGAATTGCTATTTTGATAGTACAAGATTTTGTTTTCATATGCATTGCATAAAAGTGAGGAGATAAGTTTTTTCTTCACATCACTGGTACTATTGATCTTTGCCTTATTTCTTGTTTTGTTGAGTTTTTTGTTTGGTTTTGTTTTTTGAGACAGGGTCTCACTATGTAGTTTAGGCTGGCCTTGAGCTCACTATGTAGCCCAGGCTAGCCCTGAACTAGCAGCAATCCTCCTGCCTCAGCCTCCCGAGTATCTTATTTCTTAATATTATTATTTTTAAATATTACTATTAATATTATTTCCTAATAATATGTTCTTAATCTTTTATACTATTTATAAATTTATTTCCAGTTCATAATTTTTTAACTTTTAGCAAGCTAGGTTTTATGAACCAAGATTCATTAACCTTCTCACATTTGATTTTGTCTTTGACATAAGTCTTCATTATAAAGTTTTAATATATTTGATGACTATAAAATAAAAACTGTCATAACAGACAGCATTTATATTTAGAAGGATGTTACTTATGTGCCAGATTCCAAAACATTCAGGCTGTCATGGGAAAGAACTAAGTTTCTACACATGCTGAATATCAATTGAACAAAGTAATGAAAAGAACAAATAGTGACAGAGAGACTTCATTAATGAATTTAACAGTCCAAGGCTCTAGTAATGAAAGAAATCATAAAGCAGACAAAATCTGTTTGGTCATAGAACTTTCATTCTTCTTAAGGAGACAGACAACCACTGGATATTGAATCCTCCTGGAGGAGAAGCAGTACCACAGGTGAGAAGGAGGCAGATGCAGTGCCCTCTCTAGAACAGAGGTAGCCAACGTGTACTGCTGGGGCCTCTCAGTTACTAGGCCACCATGAGCTAAGTACAGAAACAGAGTTCATATTTAAAAACTGTCATACTAAGCAGTAAATTTTATGTTTGTTAACTTTCTAAAACAGACTGTAATATGTCTTTTTTTATTTCATGCTTTTAGCAATATGCTATTACTGTATTTTGTTCTTTTTTTTAGTACCAGGGATTGAAAACTCCAGACTTTGCACTTACAAGGCAGGAGGCACCACTGAGCTAAATCCCCAGCCCTAATGTATTTTGTTCTATTGTTATCTTGTAAAGGAGTGGAGCATCTCTTATTCAAAGTGCTTGAGACCAGAAATGTTTTGGATTTCAGATTTTTAGGATATTTGCATGTACATAATGAGATATCTTGGAGATGAGAACTAAGTCAAGACATGAATACATTGTTTCATGTACACCTTAAAAACATAGCCTGAGGGTAATTTTATATAATATTTATAGTTCTCTTGTGTGTTGACTGTGACCTGTCACATGAGGTCAAATGTGAAATATTCCATTTGTGATGACACATAGTTACACAAATATTTTAAATTTTGGAGCATTTTGGATTTGGGGATTAGAGATGCTCAAATTGTATTATACTTGATAGTTACCTTTTTATGTTTAATCTTGCTCTTCGCTTGAATCAATGCCTGATGTAGCAGACACAGTTGATCAGAGGACAATCAGCTATCAGAGTACAGCCAAGAGTTAAGGGAGCAAGGAGTGGAAATAAAGGAGAGGAAAAGAAAATCTTTAGGGGGGAAAGCTCTTGATTTTTAAAAAGAAATAAGGATATGCATAGCACTAAAGTAGGGATTGCTTTTATATACTTAGATTTTATTGCATCTGGATTTTGTTGCATTAGACAGTGCATTAAAACTTCTTAGTGTTTTTGTACATCCCTTGCTTGAATGACCTTTCTAGTGGGATTTTAGAATTCATTTTCCATGGCTGAGTTATTATTTTACATGGGTAATTCTTTGATGGTAATTCATTCAGTTTTAAATTATTAGACATAATATGACTTCCATATATCAAGCTAGATAATTATATGCTATTCAGCTTGAAACTTAACTTGCCAATGATGATGATGGATAATGGTATGCAGAATCCTACAAAATGCATATAGCCAGATTTGGTTGTGTAATTAAATTTCAATATATTCCTTAAATTTTAAGTGGAAATTTTAAATGGAATATGAAAAATACTTTGCCATTAATGATTCTTTGCCTAATTTTGGGAGTATTTTGACCTTCATGTGTTTTTTCAATACATTTTTGTAAATATAGTAATTTCTATGTCTAAAATTATTTTCAATCATTACCTTCTGCTGGGAAGTCCTTCTGAGTCGGCCTGGAATGGCTCATGGGCAGAGAGGTAGTCCTGGGGGCCAGGAACAGGCTAGAAGCCTCTCTGGACTCACGTGAGCCCTCATCCCCATTCCTGGGACCTCTCCAAGCCCAGCTGGCACCGAAGAGCTTGGGCTGGTGCTGACCAGCCCCTGAGGCCTGCTGGCTGGACCTTTGTGATCCCAACCAGCTGGCATAGGGTGGCTGACAGCTATGGCTACAGGACCTGAATCTGGGCTTGGGCCCCAGGGTGGAAGTGAGCTCTCCTTGCTGCTCTGCCCGTGATTTCTATGGGGTGAGTTGATGTAAGGGTCTCACTCAAGCCAAAAAGCCAGGACCTTTGCACAGCTCAGTCAACTCAGTGGGTCCCCAACCCAGGCAGCAGAAGGGGCTGACTGGGCCTGGTCCTTACCAACACAGATGGTGCAAACTCTCTTAACAGTGTTGTTTTTGTATCAATATGTTTGTGCAGTGATGAATGTATTTATTTCTCAGATTCGGGGTGAGCAAGTGGGTATGTGGCAGGCTCGGCTCTGCCACTGCCCTCCCCCGCCTGACTGAGCCATAGCAAGGGCTCCTCCAGGATTGCAAAAAAGGAAAAAAGAAAAGATGAACCTTTAAGCAAATAATCTCAGAGACTCGCAGCATAGCCATATACCACAGCCTGTGAAACAAACAATCTGGACCCAGACTGACTCTCCCAAAGTCACTGAGTTGGGGGGTATGTTTCCCATCCATCACCACTGGGGAAGCTGGGCTGATGGCCCGCTGCCCCACCCCATCAGTATTCACTGGACCTCAGGCCCCCATGCAGGAGTACGATCTAGCTGGGCGGGTGGGCAGGCAGATCCTTGCTCTTCTGTGGCGTCCTGAGTAGGAGGAGGCCTGGGCAGCCAGGAGGGTGGGGCTCAGGAAGCAGGTGCTGCATCCATTCTGTCCCCAGGCTTGGAGGACAAAAGCTGAAGGCATCAAGTCTGAGAAGAGAAGACGGGTCCTCAGCCTTGCCATGCCCCCTTTAAGGGACCAAGGTTCTGCTCTTCCCCAGAGTCATGTTGGAGCTGATGTTACTGAACCTGTGAATCGGATGCCAGTAATGGAATGGAGAGGGACCTGACCAGAGCCTCAGTCTGACATTCCAAACCAAGGATGGGTGGGAGCTGTGGGAATTGAGGCTGCCCAGGACCCCCTTCCTAGGATGCCCCCAGCTTCAGTCACCCTCTTTAATTTTCTACCAGGAACCCCTCCCCCTGCCTCACCTTGCTATTTATTGCTATAATTTATTGACCTCAAAAAAGCTACATAACAGACCTCATTTGGGACAAGGAGGGTCCCCAGGGCTCCCCCCCTCCACTTGGCAGGGCCCGGTGGGGCCAAGTGCTGAGGGGAGCCTCTCTGTACCCTACCCATCACTTGGTTCCCCCCTGCCCCTCTGGGGGCCCCTGGTTGGGCACTGGCCCACTTGCAAATACCTCGAGGGGGAGGGGAAGGGATGGGTTTATAGCTGTTTTGTTTCATTGGAACTGGAAGAGGGATCATGTCCTACTATGCCCTCCCAGAGAGGGGGAGGGACACTGGGATCGCACTCCTGTACTGGCCACTGCCATTGTCACTCATCACATTGAGTTCACCTCCCTCGAGAATTTGGATAAATTCAGGTTGGAGCTGCAGGTACGCAGCCCTCCAGTGTCATAGAAAAGAGATTCACTGATGACTGATCTCTCCATTCAGAAGCATGCAGTCTTAATGTACAGTGATGAGAAACTGTTATTTTATGATCTTTTCATTAAAAGCTTGATTGAAAAAAAAACAAAATTATTTTCAAAATTCCTCACATTCTACTAATCCTAGAAGAACCATAGCTAGTGATTTTTATTTCTACCAATTTCATCTTATAGCTAGAATCTTGAAGAATGGTATATTTATTTTGTTATCTGAGGATATTTTTGCCTAGTTCATGCTCTGTGAAGATATTTTCAACCTTTAAAGTATAGGATATGGTGATTAGCTATTCAGAGATTTAGCTGCTAGGATTTAACACTTTCCTGCTGACTGCCTCACTGGGCAGCTTATACCACTCAATGGGACTGTCACATACTCCCAATGGGACAGTCATGCATGGATGGCCCTGTCATGAATGTGTTAATAATATTAGAATTTCATAATACTAGAGAAATAATGTAGTAGCCCAGAACTTAATCAACTGAACTGTGATGTATGTGCTTCCTCTAAGTGCTATGCTAGCTGATTTAAAGAACCTATGTGATGATGTCCTCATGGACCCATCAGACTTAGAAGGACTGGAGTGAAGACACAATGAAAGCCTGAAGCCTGGTTAACAGAATACTTCCTGAGACACACTGTGGGTCGATGGTTCTGCCACCGCCATCTGTGGGCTTTCAGCGTGAGTTAGTAAATCACTCTGACCAATGTGTGGTACATAGGAAGAACTCGTGGTTGTTTTCATCATTACTACTCTCATTGTGGTGGTGATGCGGTTACTAATAGTTTAGTAGTTCTTATTATAGTCTGGCTTTCTAAGAACATTCCAGTGGGGGCATATATGTGTGTGTGTGTGTGTTTGTATGTATGCATACACATATGATATAATTAAAATTTAACATGTATTGTGTAATAAAATAAAAATACATGTTTAAATTTTTTTTACCAACAGAGAATTTTAAGAACTTAATCCCAGAAAAAAGAGCTAGCTCTAACTAGCTGTTCTGGCATGGAAGGAAAATTACTGTCAAAAAGATCATACTTCTGTACCTTATACGAAAAAGGGGGAGTAGAGGGGACTGGGAGAAATAAGAGGAAGCAGCCAAGAACATGAAGTCTAAAAAGCCATGTTGGCCTGTAGGGAACAGGGAAAGGGGACGTTACCAGAACCTCTGCAGTAAGTCCTAGTCTCCTGTGAGCCACGGCAGTACATGGCATAGTACAGGAAAGGTAGACAAATGAGACTGAGAAGAAGCTGAGCTTTGGGTCTGATCAGTGCTGCTGTGGATGGCAAAGACGAAAGCCCCTAGCTTACTGCACCTTTTATTCAGTATTCAGTACATGGGGAGAAACAAATGTAACAAATGACTTCCAGAGAGTTCAGTACATCCTGCGTAAATAAGATGTAACAATCCAAGAACAAGGAGGACCTGAGTAGATGTTTGTTCCTCCCAGGATGTTTTCAGCTCCCAGGATGTTTCTTGTCCTGGAGAATCACAGCATCACTGGATCATTGAGGTCTCACTTGTGACTGAGGCCAAAATGGAATTATGTCTCAGAATTCCATAGCTGGGCTGTAGGCAGAACTAAGCTAACCAAATGATTTTTCCCTTAAAGTATATAGCATTGCTCCCGACATATCTCCCTTTCTTTTTGTTTTATGTGAAGGTGTTTTTAGGAAAAGTGACCACACCCAACAATAGCTTGTCCCTATATATTGTGAGGATCTATAGTGTGTTTGACTGGTTTAGCTGTCTATAATAAGCATAATTTCTCTCAATTGGGACTGTAAAAGGATTAAAAATCTAATTAATTTTTTTTAAACATTGTTGGCTAAAAAACTTAAAACTTTTGTTGAACTCACATAACTATTGTCTTTAGTTATACTTTTCTACTGGGTGTTTAAGACTAAGTTATGGTGAGACCTATATTAAATAAAATCAACCGCTTGCTCTCTAACAAGGTCCATTAAGTCTCCACAGGCACTGTCTTGGAACCATGCACAGAGCCTCTTAGCTCCTCTGTCAGTGTCAGCCATCAGGATGTGTCACGGCCTTGCTTAACCATGTTGCCTTCTGCGAAAGCATGGGAGATTTTTTTCCTCCAGGTGACATTCCTTTGGCACACTTTTTGTTGGATCTTTACTGTTTTGGTGTTCAGCAACCTCCCTACTCAGGAGGTTGAGTGACTCACCAAAAATGCAGGGTCTTGGAGATGGTTCCCTCATGACCTGGATCTTTTTGCTATTGTTGTTGTCCTTGGAGGGCCAGGGACAAAATATTGGCTGCCTTCTTAGCCCAAATACCTCTTCAGTTTTGGTCTCTAAACTTTGGTTGTTGAACACCCAGAAGAGAAGATCAATAATATTAGCATTGTAAGAGGACTAGTGAACTCAACTGTTATAATTTTACCTGGATATTAAGCATTTTGGAATACAGATATAGTTAAACTGTCATTATTGCCAATTATAGTTGTTCTTGTGGTTGGATCCCTAAGTAGCTATCTTTTTATTGGATGTAATCTAAGAAAAATAAATGAGCCTACAAGTGTGCCTATTATCATAGGTGGCTGGAGTGTCAGAGAAAGGCAAATATCTGAATCAAAAGGTTATTACCATAAACAATATGTGAAAGACCCATACAATTAGAGGGCATGAATACATTTTGTACACCAGAAAAGGAGCAGTATTAAATATCACAATTACATAAAACTTTATGTTCTTCAATGTAGTTTGGTACCAAAACCATCTTTCTAATAACACTCTTGTTTATGCCACAGAAATTAAGCTTTTGAAGATGACCAATGTAGACATATCACAATAACACTGTCAGAACTTGATAAACAATGTAATCAGTTTATAATAACATAGATAATATTTATTGCAGTGTGTCTCCCATAAGATTATGAAAATTACTAGGGGGTCCCTTTAGTGAATTAAGACCAGAATAATTATTTTCTGGGCGGCCACTTCTTTATTCACCAAAGGGAGTACCCATGGTCTCTATGTACTTCGACTAATCTCAATGGTACTTTGATCGGTTAGCAACCAGGGGGAAGAAGGTCATAACTTTAATTTAATAACATTTATCTGTAAGCCAATCCAATAATAGGTGAATACCTTTAAGGAAAAAAAAATTTTTTTTTTCAGAAAGTCAAAAGGAAAAGAGGGGAAAAAAAATTTGAGGTCAACTGTAAAAATGGACAAACAGACAACACACAAACATATAAGAAAATTTATTTATTTTTTCCCATTAAGTTTATTGGTACATTTTTGGTATAAAATACAGTTACATTCATCATTGGGATCTTATACGTTTACATGAGTCTCTTGGTTCTTATTTTGTTCCCCTTCCCTTGCCCTCCCTTCACCCCCTCCACCCTTCCCTATTTGCAAAGACCTTGTTTACATTTTTTCCCCTTCTCATACTTTTTCCTTTCCCTTGTTTCCCTTCCCCTATCCCTCACAATTCCCCTGCTCTTTTAGACCTTTTCTTCCTGTTACACAATATCAGTTATACATTTTT
>NW_004624744.1:19851597-19914466 GCF_000247695.1 Heterocephalus glaber
TTTTCCCAGATCCTCTTTTGTTGTCAGTTCAGAGAGTCCAGGTGGTTGAGTATCAGATTGTTTCATCTCGTTTCCCTTTGGGGTTGCTGTAGGTGATCCAGAAGTCTGTTTTTGAGGCTTGTTTATGTGTCTTCTCATTTCCACGGGAGGGTGGTTCTTCTGGTGCCCACGCGGCTCACCCTCTCTGCCCTAGGAGCCTGGGATGGAGGCGGGGAGCTTCCTTCTGGGTGCTGGGCCATATAAGACAATTTATAAAATGAGAGTGTACTCACATATATTTGTCCAAATTGAATTATAATATCCCTTTCATGATTTTTAGGTTTATAATTGTGTATAAGACTGGTCAAAAACTTTTCTAGTGAATTAACAGAGATCTCTTGAGATTAGAATCAGAAGGAATGCAAGTACTTTTATACCAATAAATGTAAAAACATTTTCAAGTTGTGCTCCCCCCTTTTTAATCTATGTTTATTCTTCCTCTGGGGACATCATCTCAATCCTGGACCCCGCTGTGGATTTGTTGGTCATTGCTGGTGAGGTGGGTCTCTCAGGTGCAGCTGGCTCATGGCTCTCAGCCGGGGTGCTATCACCCATTCTCCAAGATGTTGGTAGTTCCACCAGTGAGACCCATGGTCTCACATTCCAGGAGGGCAGCCACAAGGTTTCATCATTATCTGTTAGGACACAGGCAAAACCTCTCACCCAAGTTATTAAGGCAGGAGAAATTTTTTGACATATGGCCTTTTATAATCTTAAAAACAAGTTTAATAATTTAGGCTCTAAGGTAGAACAGACCATAGATCCTTCCAGTCTTTGAGTCAACCAAATTGCATAAGAGGAATCACTTAAAATATTAAGAGGTTGGGGAGGGAAGTTTTCAATCACAAATAAAATGGCTAGCAACTCTGACCTCTGAGCAGAGTGGACTAAGGCCCAAGTGGGGAGCATTTGGTAGGGAGAGATGATCACCCCTTCGCTGGGCCTCACAGCGAATGGTACCTACATGTTCCCATGCTATTAAGTTAGTTGTCCCTTCCTGGGGAAAAGATGGGATGTACATTTCTATGTCTTTTAACAAATCTATCACAGCATCCTTAGGTACTAGGTACATACATAGCTTGCTTTAACAGCGACTTAAGTAATTTGCCAAAGTTATGCTGCTCCGATGACAAGAGACTGACCCATAGTTGTAACTCAGCAAAGTTAGAAAATTACCCCCAGCTGGACACACTTACCACCAGTGTCCCTTGTCCAAGTCTGGAAATCGTTCTGGGAGATCCGTGTGCTGTCTCTCTTACTCCGAGTTTGTCTCACAGGCGAGTTCACCCTTGGATCCGATTCACATCCACGTTGGGTGCCAAATGTAGGGAACAGGGAAAGGGGACGTTACTAGAACCTCTGCAGTAAGTCCTAGTCTCCTACAAGCCATGGCAGTACATTACAAATTACAGGAAAGGTAGAAAAATGAGACTGAGAAGAAGCTGAGCTTTGGATCTAATCAGTGCTCCTCTGGATGGCAAAGACAAAAGCCCCCAGCTTACTGCACCTTTTATTCAGTATTCAGTACATGGGGAGAAACAAATGTAACAAATGACTTGCAGAGAGTTCAGTACATCCTGCATAAATAAGATGTAACAATCCAAGAACAATGAGGAACTGAGTAGATGTTTGTTCCTCCCAGGATATTTTCAGCTCCCAGGATGTTTCTTGTCCTGGAGAATCACAGCATCACTGGATCATTGAGGTCTCAGTTGTGACTGAGGCCAAAATGGAATTATGTCTCAGAATTCCATAGCTGGGCTGTAGGCAAAACTAAGCTAACCAAATGATTTTTCCCTAAAATTATGTAACATTGCTCCCGACATTGGCCACAGTAATGATGGGCTATTGATAGTGGCAGAAGGGTGGGAAGTACAGAAGAACCATTAAAATATAATGGTAGGAAAGGAGAATCAACTACATCCATCCTTGTGCCATAGTCATCCTGCAGTCACATCTCTACTTTGAGCTCAAGGAATGAGTAGAAATAAAGAAAAAAAGGCATTTAAAGTGAAATTTAGTTTAGAAGATGGGGATGTGACAAGCTTTGCTGTGTAGAAGTGGAAGACTATAGTGCCCTTATAACAAAATAAAATAATAACTGACATTTACTGAACACTTTTTATATGCCAAAGACTATTATACTGATTTCATTTATACCATCTCATTTAATCTTTACAACTCTGAACAATGACTTTAAAGGCTATGAATGTGAAAATAATGAATAATGCATAAAGTTAGCATTAATTTAGTTTCTACAGTATAAGCAGTTACTCAAGGATTGCAACTCAGAATTCAAATGGAGAACAGTCTGATTCTGCCATATTGGACACACATCTAAGTAAATTGCAGTACCTAGAGAAAACTACAAAAAGCCACAATGTTGTTGCCTATAGTACTTATATCTAAGGATAGAGGTGGTCTTTAAAACTGAGACACTGTATTACACAGCTAGATATATAACTAGTCATTGCTTTATTGCTGGTGAAGCTCCAGAAAAATTTTTTAGAGAACCCATTTCCAAGCACTGTTTGTGCTTTCACACTTTCACAGCTCTTAAGGAACAGATTTATTTGGCAGTTCCTGGCCTTTTCACCACTGTGGAGCCTTGGAGCTGGGCCAGCCTTGCTTGGTGCCAACATTTAGTCCAGATGATCCTTCTGGACCCTTCTACACTAATGTTCAATGCTCTGTCATGGCAGGCAGGCTTCTGTAACAATGGCCTGTGCCACTTTAGGCCAAACAAGGATGAGATAGATTTTTGTTTTGCATATACTAGCCCTAAAAATCCCCTGAAATAAAATCTCAATGATTAGGAAATCTTATTGCTTTTACTTTTGCTGCAAGATTACTAAAAAATCTATTTCTGCTTGATTTCTTTTCTGCAACTAGTGAAAGATTAGAAATTTAAATTCTGCTGATGAAGACAAAACTGTTCTTATTCATTGACAACTGTAGAGTTCACCCTGAGGAAGTGAAATCCTTGCCTGTTTGTTTTTGATATCTTCTTGTTCTCCAATGTTAGTCTTAATATTTCTGGAAGAAAATTTGGAATGGTCTGCGGAAGTTTTCCTCCACACACCCTTGGCAGACTTTCCGCAGACACACTAGTTGAAGGGGTAGGTGTAGAAGGGAAAAGAGCTTGGAGAACGCAGGATTTGTTGTGCAGAAAATGTAGATGGTGCTTTCTGTGTTGCGCACTAATTGAAGGGTGTTATGTGTGAGTTTGTGTGTGCCCATACATGTGCCCACAGCATGCATATACACTTAATGAGAAAACCACATAGGAGTAGTTAGTATAGCCTCAGATTTACTGACAAATTTTACAGACTATCTGCTCAGTATGTCACAAACAGCCTTTATTTTCCATTTATGTAAAAATGGCAACTGACTTAAAATCAAGCTCTTAGTTTTGGTTTTTTAAAAATGCAAGTTTCAGAGATGCCAGTAACATCACTATCTATTTAAATCCCACACACCATATAGATAGTTCATCTAGCACAAAAGCAGTAGACTATGTTCATAATGATGGTTCTGAATCACGTAATGAAATGAGATTTTCCTTAGTAGTGTGTTGGAGGTAAGAAAGTGTATAGTTCACTTGCAAAAGATTTTACACGCATGAAAATAAAACATTAAAGTGAAGTTGTGTCACTTAACTGGTTAAACCTCAGCTTTGGGAAAACCCAATCTTCCATAACTATGCTCTGTTGATTCTAGACTGTTGAAGGTGGTGACCATCTTCATTTGTATTTTTATCTCTCTACTATTACTAATAATTGTTAACTATCAAGAGGTCTCTGCCCCAATGAAAGTTAGAAAATAAGATTCACAAAGACTATAGTAACATTTACCTGCAAAAGTGAATCTGAAATATAGCATAATAAAAAATTCAGTTAATAGCTGATGGCACATACCTGTAATTCCAGTGCTCTGGGAGGCTGTGACAGGAGGATCACAAATTTGAGTCTTGCCTGGAGAACTTAGCAAGACTCTTTCTCAAAATAGAAAGGGCTGGGAATGTAACTCAGTGAAAAAGTCATGAGTTCAATCCCAGTACTATAAAACTAAAACTAAAAAGAAATTTTAAAAAAGAAAATAGTCTTCTCCAATTAGTAGATTGTGAGCTGGTTAGAGATACCTCAGAATCACCATAACAGAGGTACCAAATGCCTCACTTAAGCATTTTATTGCCCCAGAATAGCAGTGATGGTGTGGGGCATTCCTGTCATTCTATAGGAGGGAAGGTGTCAGGATTTACCATGAGAGATGGGAGGCACTGCACAGATGTACATGTACTAAGCCCACAAGCCCTGGAAACTCTGCTTTGTTTATTTTCCTTTCAGCTTTATTGCTCTCACTTAGAGAAAAAAATAACTCAAATTCTAACTCTATGTCTACGTTGTTTGTTCTGCCAAAGAGATTGGCATTCAACCTAGTGAAGAGAAACAGTAAATCAGGGCAGAAGTGTGCAAAAGGATTTATGGAAGGGCACACATCCCTGCCTCTCACCACACCTCAGGTACCCATGGCTCATGATGAAGTGAGGATAATCTAAGAACATCACTCTTGTTGCCTTTGATCGCCTCACTATAGCTTTTCGAATATATAATTGAACTGTTCCACTTATTGGTCATTTAGAACCTCAGCAAAATATGCTGTTATGCTTTGAAAGTTTTTCACTATCTACAGATAGATTTTTTTCTAAAATAATGACTCCAAAAGATACAGTCTGAGTGAAATATTTATTAAGCCTTTTCATTATTTGCTATGATAAAACTTTTGAGATTCATACCTTCAGACATAAAATGGCCTGATGGGATAGGGATTGGAGAATCATTGTGGATGCGTACACCCATGTGTCAGTATTCTTAATTACTTTGCCAGTCAACTCATTTATTTTTTATTTTTTGCCTTTTTTTACACTCAGGTTTTGTGGGGGTTTTTGCTAGGTTCACTTTTTTTTTTAAGTAACATTCCGTTTCAGTTCTTTTGGCATCTTGTGTTACCAAAAGTGGTAAAAATTGTATGTAAATCTCTTTAAATCCAGGTATAGCAGTAATTTATGACCAATACCAATTTTTTGTTTAGTTGAGTTATTTTAATTAAAATATGCAGGAATATATCAAGAAAAGCAAATGTAAAGGCTTGTGATCTTTATTACTTAAGTTAAAATTTTCTTTGAAAATAAAGTAGGATACAAATGAAAACTTGGTGCTTTAGGAGCCATCTTTTATGGAAGGGGAAAAGGTCTGGCTTTCAATAACCCATCTGGCCTTCTGAGGCAGCCCCCCAGGGACCTGTGCTAACTTCTGCCGCATAGATCGTGCCCAATGATGGACATAGCCCATGGCAAAGAGGCCACGGAAGGAAAGCAAATGGACTTCTGTGAAAATACACAAGGGACAAACAGCATCCTGCTTGCTGAGTAAGTGCTAGAAAACGCTCTAAAATATGGAAGCACAGACAGGCCCCAGCAGGTTCCAGCATTCTTACTTTGGCTGAGATTCGGGTTTTTAATGTGAGTCGTTGTTCTCTGTGAAGTAGACCTTTGACCTACATGCTATTCCTTTTTTTTAAAAAAAGAAAGTTTTTTGAGGTTATGACTGGGCATTGTTCTCTAGGTTAAATCACACTGAAAACATTGATCTAATATCTTAAATCATGTTATAAATCAATATAGGCTGTGTTCTTAACTATGAAAAGGTAGAAATGTATGAATAAAAGCTTTCGGGGTTGTTTTGTTTTTAAACTGTAATTGCTTAACACCTATGGGACTGGGTAGCCCTACAGGATCTTCTAGCAAGACTGTTTCTTGTTTGTTATGGTTGACAAGGCTGCCACCCTTTCTCTGTAGGAACCCTTCACAGTGACAGGAAGAAAGGAAAATCTTGTCGTATACTGTCCTTGAATTTATATAATCTGCTTTTAAATTTACTAACCTAAAAAAGAGTTATACTAAAGTCTTTTAGAAATTAAAGAATTTTTTAAAAATTCCAAATTTATTATACTTCTTAGGTGTCATCTCTATTTTTTGTGTATGTATGATTTTTAAACAAAAATCAATCTACTTCTTATAATATTTAATTCTCTTTCAACATTACCAGTTCAGCAAATCTAAAGGGTAGTTTTGGTGTGGTATGTTAGAAAACAATGACCTGAGCATAGAGGCAGTGGTCACTCTCTAACCAAGAAGCTATGTACAAGGAAATCCTCATCCCCTACATTTTTTGAATGGAGATAAAGATCCTACTCAGCTGTCTCATGAGGTGATGTTAGAAATTACCTAAAGCAATAAATGGAAATATCAAAATGTAAATATACACCAAAAACACATGATGTGAGCCATAGCAATCTTAAGCAAAAAGAATAAAGCTGGAGGTATCATACTGACTTCAGCATATTCTTCAAAACTACAGTAACCAAAACAGCATGGTATTAGCATTAAAAACAAACACATAGATTAATGAAACAGAATAAAAAGCCCAGGAAAAAAAATCTATGGCTCTATAGTCAACTAATTTTCAACAAAAGTGACAAGAATACTTACTGGGGAAAGGACAGTCTTTTCAATAAGTGGTGCTGGAAAAACTGGATATACATGTGCAAAAGAATAAAACTACACTCCATCTCTCACCATATATACAAATGAACTCAAAATGAATTAACAACATAAAGTATTATTGCATTCTGATTTTGAGGTTTTTCATATACAGGCAAAACTCTTATTTTCATCAATATGCTTGTGACATGTCACCAACACATGGACTTACAGAGTGAGTAGTCTCTTAGGAGGGCTGTGTCTGTACCACAGCATCACTATTCAGTTAAGATGCCAATAGCTGGGCTAACCAGGTTAACTTTAAGCTAGGATGCCACATGTGTGAAGTTCTTGTACCATCTCTGGGCTCTAGTGGTACTCAAGGCTAAAATCCATGACATTTTATGATCTGTTCAAAATCTATGGCATTTAATCAACTTAAAAATGTACTTAATCTGAAATTGTGCTGAACTTTATTTCTTGGAGATAACAAAAATATTTTAACTCCAGAACATGCTTATAGGTCTTGCATTTAATAATCTTTATATATTTAAATCTAAAATTATGATGAAAATCTTTCTTTATATTTGTTATTATTTTAATCCTACACATTTATAGTGTACATAATTTGATAATTAAGTGATAATTCAATAATTTTATATAAGCATTCAGTACATAATATCTGATCTTTCAAGAATAACTCTTTATGTATTATCAAAGTATACAAAATCAGCAACCGGTCTTCCAGATAGTATTTGAAAAATAAGCTCAATTATTTCTTTGATCACTTTTCCGTTCCTTGTTTTTTTAATTTCTAAATATTTCCCTCTTTTAAAAAAATTTTTATTTCTGAAAAAATAAAAATGTTGACTTTCTCTCTTGATATCTTTTGTGAGCCTTCAAGGTAGCCTTTCAAACTGACCATTGCCCCCACCATCTTCCTCAAAGACTCTCTGCAAAACTATGAAAAGCCTTCCTCTTGACCCTATACCTGACCCCTTCAGAGGCTGTGTTCTTACTGAAACCTTCCACCCCTTGCCCTGAATTAAAGTCTTCAAGTGATAGTTTTCTTTTCCATTTACTTGAGTCAAGATGGAGCCTTTCAAAGACACAGTCAGACATAGTTTACTCATATTCATCGTTGTGTGAAACAGATTTGATACATATACAAATGAACTTAAGGACTTAGGATCAGGATGAAGACAAGACTAAGGAGAACTTGTTTAAGACTGGTCTAATAAAGAGGTAAATTACACAATGTCAATTATTAGTGAGCTGAATCTCCTAGAAGGTAAAATCAGTACAAATAGGCATAGTAAAGGAAGGCTTATTGGAAAGATAGGACATGAGCTAGGCCTTGGAGGATTGGAAAATGGAGACTAACAGAAGCAGTGAGAGAGGGGAAAAAGGTATTAAGCAAGGTAAATTTTCAGGATGGCAGTGACCACACCCTGAATTAATACAGGAGGCCATACATGGGGATTCTTAGCAAGTAGCTAAGACCTCCACTAATCCTCCACCCCAAACCCAAACTCTCCCCTCCAAACCCAGATAAACACATATAACCTTGTATTTATTATTGTAAAGATAATAGCTTCCTAGCTCTCCCTCCTCTCTTCACAAGCAGAATCAGAATCATAACATTTCTGGTGTCCCGATATAATAATGTGGATAAGTTGAACATTTAAACGCTTGGGGTTTTCCATTAAAGAATCCTAGTTCTTTTTCTGAGCTGTTTTTCTTAAATAACCAAGACACTTCTGTCGTTCACCCTCACCCCCTCCCTACTTCTCTGTAAAACTATCACCCTGATCTTCACTCAAAATCTTATCCCTACCCTATGCCACAATGCAGTTCTTGCCCTTTCCTATGAAGTATTGTATTTTCTCTCCCAATCTAACCAGCTGTCTCCATGTCTGTCACCCAGCAGCCCTGTGTCAGAGCTTATGGTGCCTAAGAAAGTGATGCAAGCCAGTGTTTCTCTGTGTTGTCTTCATGACTTTGTGGAGTTTTTATGCTTTCCTTGAGGTATAGACTCATGGCACCCATAGTTTTTGCTCCACAACAACTTCTAGAGCAGTAGTTGTCCCTGTAAAAAGTACCAGTGGATACTGTTGATAGAACTAACCTGAAAAGTTGTTGTTTTGTGATTACAGATATATAATCTTTCCATTCAGTGTAAAAATTTTCAGCTTTAAAATAAGCCAGTGGAATGAAAGATAATCTCTTAGGGATATTCTGAAAAGAAAGATTTTTTTCAGTGTTCTAGAAATGAGTGTCCTCCTTCCATGCTAAAATAACAACAACGAAACCCACAGAAATTTATGGCTATATTTGTACAGAAGAGTAGAGTTTTTAAGTAGATAAGATAGATAAGATTTTCCTTTTTTTGTCACTGGGCTCAAACCTAAGGCCTCACCTGTGGTAGGCAAGTGCTTTCCTGCTGAGCCACCTTCCCTGCTCAGGCTTTCCTTTTAACTAATGGGTATAAGGTACCACCACCCTATCCTACTTGGAGAACAACTTCATTCCAGATTCTACCAAGAATTATTGGAGCAATAATGACTTGAACCAATCTCTGCTAAATTCTTTGATTGAAAAATTATGGATTCTAACTGGGAATTCTATCTACCTGGTGGAGTTTTCATGATTTCGTATGACAAAAAAAAGTGGCTATCATGTTTTCTCTTATATGAAGAACCTAAAATATAAAAGAATGAATGGATTAAAGGAGAAACGAAAGGAAAGTAGAAGATAGAATCTTGGAAGTAGAGAAAGGAATCAGGCAGAGAGAGGAGAAAAGGGAAAGGGGAGTTAAAGGGATTGAAAATGCTTGACGTATTTGTTGTAAGTATACGCCAATTCCCCAAAATAAACATCATTAGTCTGCATTACTAACATGCATTTTAAAAAATCAATTAAAAATTGAAACATTTTATCATAGAATTTTTCTGGTGTATTTTATTTATCTGGTCATGATTTTTCTCATAAAGTCATTTGTGTCTAGAAAGGAAAATACTTCTGTATTATTTTGATAAAAGAGTTCCTAACATTAAACCTGATTCTGTGATCTAAGGATGTAAGTAAAGAATCTTGTAAGTCCAGTGAGGACTTTCAAGGAATTGATGCTATAGAAGGGAGTTTTTTCTGTTCCTGTTTTCTCTGTTGTCTCCAGGTTCAAGCCTGGTGTACAGCATCCTTCTCTACAAACACTCCTGCTAGCTGCATGGGGGAGGAGGCAGGTGTAGCAGCCTCTGTACTGAAGCCTTCTTTGGGACATGGCGATTGCTATTTTGACTTTGCTTTCTGGTGTTCCAAACCTCAGGGAAAACTATCTTGGCCTGAAATCTGCATCAGATCAGTTCTCACTGTGGGACCTTTTGCTCCATACAGTTTTTAGCCCTGCTTAAGAACCACAAATGCCCCACACAGAGGCTCTGAGAAGTTTCTTCTCTTGAAGAATATGACTACTTTCTTTGTGTTAAAAAAAAAAAAAAAGCTTATCCTAGTTACCTGTTTTGGAAGCAGTTTCTAAAACACCTATTGAAATTGGTACTAAAACATGGTGGTAGTAATATGATAGTAAGCTATTTAAGTAGATAAGGTTTTCCTTCATAAAAATGAGGCACTATAGGTGTTTGGTAAATATGTGAATGTTCAGATCTTACACAAGCTCTTCTGCCTCAACAAGACTGTGATTCCTGGCTTCAAGGGAAGTCCCAAATGAATGCCTTTCAACAAGCACTCCTGAGGACTAACAGGCCATTTATTGGCTGTATTTTGAAGACATTGCTTTAAAAAATTACAGAGTTAGAAGAAAAAATCTTGCTATCTTGAGAGGCAATATACTATGGGGATGAAGAGGTTGGAATCTGGAACTAGATGGCCTGGGATTGAATCCCAGTCCTGCCACACTTGCCCATAACCTTGGGCAATTTCTACATCTGTAAAATGGGGAATATGATCATATCTACCTTGTGAAGTGGTTGTGAGGAATCAGTAGGTAAAGCAGGTTTCTGGAGCCTAGCTCAGTGTAAGCTTTCCAAAAGTTTTAAGTTCTTGTCACTTCTATTTTGCTTCGTGTGTGTGTGTTTATTATACTTAAATCCTATAGAATTATCCATGAGAAAATTTTAATGAATTTTTAAACTTTCCATAAAACAATACAGAGTAAAATCAGACAGACCCATGTTTGAATTTTAGTTTCCTTGCTTCTTTGTTTTTGTTTTTTTTGGTACCGGGGATCAAACTCAGGACCTTGCACTTTTGAGGCAGGCGAAGTGCCGCTGAGCTAAATCCCTGGGCCCTCATTGTTTCTTTACTGCAGAATGTTGATACTCCCTATAATATCAAGTTTCAGAGTATAAAGCATGTGAAAAGATCAGTATACTCTCTAATAATATAGTAGGTACCTAGTGGGCGTTATCTATTTTTACTGTTATTATATTTTGTGCTCTGGGGATGTTTTATGGGTCAGGTAAAATATCCAGTCATGTATATGCTCCAGTATTTGTCGTTAGCCTGTATTATAGGGGGTGAGACTAATAGGTTTAATTAGGACTTGTTATTTTACTGCTTAATTAACCAGTAGTAATTCATTTTAAATGCTGATTATCAAGTCATGGATGTATAGTATTGTGAATATACTCACACGTATATATCACACAGACAGATTGGTGAATTGAATGATAGATACACATTCTAAAGATAGGAAGGTAGGTAAATAAGGAGATAGACATAAATCTTAGGGGAAAGAGGAAATGGGGTCTGGAGGGCTTTTTTAAGGATGGCTGTTTTTAACCTATGCTAAATTATGAAGTTCAATAAAAGGTAGCCAGGATTTGACAGGACCAAATAAAAGCTGTGAGAAGTAGAATTTAGGAGAGCTGCATGTTGGTTCATCAGTGTTAGGCTGGGATGTTCGGTGGGGATGGGGCTTTCTGGGTGGAGACCAAACTTGTCCAAAAGATAAACAGGGAAGAGACTGGCTAAGGCCTATAAATAAGCCCTGCTAAGGAATTTGTCTTTTATTCTGAGGGTTACAGGGAGTCACTAAAGGTTACTTTTAAAATAGGAGAGTGAAAAGATCAGTCACACGCAATAGAGACAGTTTCTCTTGCCTTGAGAGACAATGATGGCTAAGAACGCAGTATAGGAAGCGGTGGTAGAAGTTGAATGCTGGTAGCCTGGCCCAAGAAAGCAGCTCTGAGTGCCTGAGTCCTACTGTAGGCAGGTGAAGCAGCCCTGCAAACTTGATTCTGGTGATGAAAAATTAATATGGCCTAAGCCTGATTCTCTAATCTGTACACCTCGCCCTGAAGCAAGTGAGATGTTTGGAAGTTGCATTAAGTCTCTCAGGCCACTGGGGTGCCATTAAACTCTGGCTTCAGCACACTAAATGGAATGGAATCTCAGCCTGCAGTCAGCCAGTAAATGAGTATAACTTATGTTGAGTTCCAGCTAATGTACAGTCTTAGAAGTAGCCTTAAGTCTGGAAAGTCACTGGGGTACAATTTGGAGCACTGAACTGTGATTTACTTGGCCATACCCTAGTGGCCTGTATGTGCCAATATAGCTTCCATGGTCTTTTCTACTTTGTTCCAGGGAATAACTTATAGAATGAAAACATCCATTTTAAAATATATTTTCTACGTCTTATTCCTTTTTTAGTGGATAGGGATTATTGAGGTCAGTATTTATTGCTCAAAAATGTGCCATTTAAATGAAAGTAGCAAGTTATAACCTAAAAATGTATAGTTTAAATAAAAGTAACAGGTCATAATGCAAAGTAATTTTTCCTATCAAATGTATATAATAACTGAAGTTTTTAAAAAGCACAGCTTTTTCCAAAAGAAGTTCAGATTTCATTTCACAAAGGATTTAAACTGTTTATCATTTAAAATTTGCTTTATATATAATGTTGTTAATTAATTGTTCTCTGACAAAAAAATGCACAAGGAATGAGTAATATGCCCATGAGTTCCAATGTTTATAAAACACAATAAAACTGATATTATCCTGATAAGTGCTGTGAGATCCCAATCATTCTTTCATTCCTATGCAGTTATCACTATGGGCCTGACATTTATGTTTAATAAATTTGTGATTGTCACATGCAAATGAACAACACTGTTAAACCCCATGCTGGAAGCCCTGGTGCTTGTGGTGGAGCATTAATAGTGTACAAGCTCTTAGATGAGGTAGGTGTTCTGGGAATCTTGAACAATGGACAGAAATGTACAAATGAAGAAACCTCAAGGGCTGGGGATTTAGCTCAGTAGTTCTGCCACCTGCCTTGCAAGCATAAGGACCTGAGTTCGATCCCTGATACCAAAAAAAAAAAAAAAAGAAAGAAACCTCAAATATGAGTCTGTGTGATAAATAAGTTTGAAACTGTCTTAGGAAATAGTTTCCCTTCTTAATAAAAATAACTTTTTGGATCAGGTTTTCAAAGTTCATAGATGCTTGATAGGTGAGAAGAAGCATTCTAGATATATAAAGATATTAAGTAATTTCTATCTAATTTGTGAAACTAAAAAGAGGAAAAAGATATGCAGAGGAGAATTTTAGAAGTTTTTGCTATTTTAAATAATGCCTGTTTGTGTGACTGATAATATGTTGTTTTTTGGTTTTTGGTTTTTGCAGTAGGTATGGGAATTGAACCCAGAACTTTCACACTGAACTACATCCCCAAACCTTTATGTTTTCATTTGAAATAGAATCTGCTCAGGTTAAGCTCTAACTTGTGATCTTCTTGCTTCAGCCTTCCATGGTGCTGGTCATTGTGCTTTCTAAAACATTATCACACTTGATGTTTAAGGACTCTGTGAAGTAGAATTTTTGTAGATAAGAAAATAATGTCTTAGAGTGCCAATGTAACTTGTTCGAGATCCAAATAATTCATACCTGATGAATGAAAAACTCTAATCTATGTTTTTTGACTCTTAAACCAGTAATTAAATGTTCAGTAGTAGGCAAATAATTGTCATATACCAACTACCATGTTTTATACTTGAAGCAACCTATGAATAACAAGTTCACATTGAAGACTTCCTCCAGGTTTTACCAGTGCGTTTATTGCCTCTCCCACTCATTTGTGATAAAATTTTAATTTTAAAAATGGCTTTTATTTCTCAAGCAACACAGAGGTTCTAAGGTAGAAAATTTAGAAATGTACATGTTTGAATATGAAGTGAGTGTAGATTCATTACTTCAGAGATAACGAGAGATTTTGGTGCTCTAATGAGATCAACAAAAATAGTATTGTTGTTTTCGTTTTTATTTTCACAAAAGAATGTGGAAAAATTTTCCATGTCATGAAACATCAATAATAGTTTCCAAGTATTCCATTTTCTGAATAGCACTTACTGAGAACTTGGGGCTGCTTTCTGAATATACTTGTTAGAAACAGCATTGTAGATCATCTTTGAATAAATTCATAATTTTTTTCTTGGGGTAAATTCCTGACTTCAAAATTTCTGGGTTAAATGGTAGACAAAATTTCCTAAGTATTAGCTCAATAAACCAATAGAAATCTCATGCCTGTTTAAATCTCATTTTGCAGTTTATAAATAGCTTTTCTTTTTTACACAATTACCAGTCCCTGATGTTTTTTTAAAAATCTTTACCAATAGAAGCATCAAAAATAGCATATTTTTGTTTTGTACAGCTTAACAGTAAGATAGTAAATAATATCAGGAATAAGATTTGGTCTTATGTTTCATTCTGCACAGTGCCTACTGTTTATTGTTTGAATAAGGGCATTCAACAAGTAGAATGCTGACTTGATGGTAACATGTAATAGATAAAACACTGACCATTTTCCTTCTTGGTTTTTGTTGTAACAAATTCTTTGAGTGCTGCCATTTGTTCTTTTGTGGAATGAAATAATGAAATAGCTTTCCCAGTGGGCCATTATAATGACCATGTAAATAATGACATTTTAAGTCATTGTAAATTCTTCGAAGTAGCATTACAGTATTTGAGATAATAGGAACCTTAAACATCCATTCATTTTACACTATGCATATTTCTTTTTTCTGTACATTTTCATATCTGGGAAAATGTACAGCATTTGTATATTATTCTCGGATCTATGTTCAACTCATTTGCTCATTCTTAAAATTTGATTCATTTCTTTTGTTGTTGCATTAGAGGAGTTCTTTATATATTCTGGAGGTTTTTTCTCTTTCTAATTATTTTATTTTTAGTATACGTTTCTACTATATAATGATCACATTCCTTCTGAGGAGTTGGTACCTGTACATAACACATCTTAATCTTTTTCATCTCTTTCCCCTCCCCTCTGTTCCTATCCCTCCATCAAAGCATATTTCATGTAAAGATCTTAGTATGTTTTCACAAACTGAAATGGAAAACTCAGGGTCTAATTTTGTATAATTTGTAATTTTGTGTAATTTTGTTCTCAGCTCATATGAATTAATCTTGTAATCAGAAATTTAAACTTCTTTACTTTTTAATTCTTCATCTTCCAGTGAAATTGAAATGGTTGACCAATAAAATGTTATTCATGTCAAAGGATTCTAGTGTTGAAGATAAACCAAACTCCAACTGTGCCTTACCCAAATGATATTTTCCAGTAGTCACATTATTCTGTGTGGCTTGGTGAGCTATATTTCTTTTCATTTTGTTTTAGGTAGCAGTTTTACAACATCGTCAGGATTATATACAGGAAATAATTCACTCACAAATTCCTCTGGATTTAACAGTTCACAGCAGGTAATTTATAAAGCCCATTCAACTTCTGAAATATTTTTAAATACAGCATGATTTTATTACACGAAGAAAGATCTGCTTATATATTAATCTATAATGAGAGCTCTCCTAAGCTTTTCAAGAGTTGTTTTATTTCCTTTTAAAAATATCTATTGCAGTGTTTTATGGTAAGTTGTTTAGTTTTTGGATGAGGTTAATTTTACTAGTACTGTACGCTAGAATAGAATATGTGTGAGAAATGCATATCATCTTGTATAAAATTTGTTTTCAGTCTAAGCTCTTCAGTAAATGTGTATTTGCTTATATAAATGCAGAAAAGAAACAGAAACAGCAGCATTTATAATTGCACTTTGAAATGCAAATAAAAAAATAAACATGTTGACAAATTATTCCTGTGTGGTTTCATTTGGTAGGACTATCCCTCATATCCCAGCTTTGGCCAGGGTCAGTATGCACAGTATTACAACAGCTCTCCATACCCAGCACATTATATGACAAGCAGCAACACCAGCCCCACGACGCCGTCCACCAATGCCACTTACCAGCTGCAGGAGCCGCCGTCTGGCATCACAAGCCAAGCCGTTACTGATCCCACAGCAGGTAATTTGTGCATTTTATTAGTCCTGCAGGCTATATTTCTAGTGGTTTAAATGCATTTTCCGACAGTCATATATTCATGCAGTGGTTGCACATTTTGGACAAGTTTTGGCAAAGACTAAACATAAGTTATGCAGCATGATCATGAAATTTGCTTTATTTCTGTTTGATTTTTAATAGAAAGTGTATAAGCCTAAAAAGTACATGAAATAGAGATTTTACGTGTAAATATTCTCAACTCTCCAAATGTATGTATATATTTATTTGTAGCTTTTTAGAAATATAATTTGAGGGCCGGGGATTTAGCTCAGTGGTTCTACTGCCTGCCCCATAAGCGCAAGGACCTGAGTTTGATCCCCAGTACCAAAAATAAATAAATAAATAAAAGAAATGTAAGGTTTAAAAAAAGAAATATAATTTGAAATATTTTGGTATAACTCTAAATCATTTATAGATACCATCTATTGAATATGAGAATAAATGGCATTGCCTACAATTTAATATTCATTATTAAATAATGTTTTTCATCAAAGCAATACATTTGCTGAAGGTTAAAAACATCAGTTAACGTCAAGTATTGACTGTGGAAGCCAGCAAGCCCCTGCCACGCCCCTTCCCACTCCTGGTGTACTGTGAATTTCATAACCTTGCGTGAGACTGTGGATGTTGTTCATCCTTCCATACAACCCTTGAGGGCCTTTCAGATGTGAACTTCTCCACCTCTGGACATGTTACTACATTATCTCTTTGACACTTCTTCCCCTTTATTGATTCTTTCTTTCTGGAACTCTTCAGGTTGTATGCTTAGTTTCCTGATTTGATATTCACTTACATTTTATTTTCTCTTATACTTCTTGCCTCCTTGACTTAACTTTTTAAAATGTAGTCATTGCTTTCATAGATTATCAGACAAGCTATTAACCTCAAAAAGCCAGTTTTCTTCCTCTTGCCTATTTCTAGAGCTGTAACCCACTTTACTGCTACAAGTTGGGTTAAAGAAGACATACCTGATGTAATATTACAGTGCTAATTCTAGATGGTTTTCACAAATCATAAAAAAGATTTTCTGACTGATGCTAATTTAATTTTGACTATAGGAGTCATTTGTAAGTATTAACAGATGCCTCTCATCCTTTAAGTTTCTGTGTTCTACCTTTTCTCTTTTGTAAAAAAAAATATATATATAAACACTTTTATTCTAAAGGAAGACATTACATCATTCTTAAATTTGTCCTCTAACTCCAAATGATTACTATTTATGCTACACATTTCAGCTTTAAACATTTTTATCTTTGATCGTCATATTCCATTTATCTTTATTTCCAAAAAACTAACTCAATATTCTATTTTTCACTCAGTTCACATGTGTAAATACAGCTTCCATGGAACTGAGTATATGTATCTCTTTGCTGTCTTTTTTTTTTTTTTTTTGGTACTGGGGATTGAACTCGGATCCTCACATTTGCAAGACAGACGGCATAATCACTGAGCTAAATCCCCAGCTCTTTTCTGTCTTTTAATAAAATTTCACTCCTATTAATCACACTAAAGAGAAACGTTTTTTAGAATATATGGAACTTATTGTAGAATTTGTATTGAATTTTCCTCTCCACTTCCATAAACTTCATATGTGCATCCTAAGGAAAAATTATGGCTTTCATCAACTTTGGGGAGAGCTCCTGTGTGAGAACATGTGTACCATGAAGTTTCTTGAGGACTAAATGGCATTTGAAAAGAGGGTAACTATGCGATGAGAAGTAGAAAAATGTTTTATGGGCTGTGCAATAATAGAATGAAAAAATGAGAAAGCAAGAAGTTTTAATCATGATATTTTGTTGTGCATGGTACAGTGTAAATAAATTGGTTAAGACTTATTCTTGTTGCTTAAATAAAGGTTGATTAGAGTTTCACCATTTGGTCTCATTCTGAGACTTTGTCGCTCTCATTGAGTTTGACATTGTCTTAATATTTTATTTATAAAAGGAATGCCATGTGAAAGAATGGGTGGCTGGGCATGAAACTGTGCTACATGGGAACAATACAAAATTACAAATTTCAAAATGTATATATAATGTTTTTTGCAAAAGTTTTGAATGATGTGTTTTAGCTTTTGAATTAAAAAAAGCTCCATGACTTGGGTACTTATTTAAATTTCATTATAAATTGACCTGGGGAAAATATATTTTTCAGATTTCTTATATTTATCACATCTTACTAAAATGAAGATTTATGAATCAGCCTTTCTTGTGTTATACAATTGGAAGTGGGAAGTTTACCGAGTTTCCACATTGAAAAAATATATGGATTCCTTTAAAATTTCAAAGATTTGGTCTGGGTTTTGTTTTGGTTTTGATATTTATAAAAAGACTATGGATTTAGCCAAATTTTTTCTGGCTTTAACTCACTTTTCTTACCAGTCATATATAAAATTATAGGTTTGTTCTTCTTAATGAAAAAGACATTTGAATGGTAAAGTACATACATTCATAAAATGAAAGAACTAAATGGAATGATTTAATAAACATAATCTGATAGTTTCTGTTTTGAGATAGAAATAAAAAGTAATGAAAATAATGAATGTCTGTTTTTCTTGAAATAATTTCAAGTGTTTTATTTTAATAGTCTATTGGATTTATAGTTAGTGTTTTATAGTATAGTAAAGTTAGCCATTTTTTGACTTTATGTATGGCCAGTTTTCAGCCTTTTCATTTCATAATATTATGCAGCTAAGACAAATCTACAGGTACATGTGCAGCTCCTCTTATCTTTCATGATGTCTGTTCTTGCATTATTCATAGGATTATTGTGTCCTGATGAGGGCCAGGGATTTAGCTCAGTGGTTCCGCCACCTGCTGTGCAAGCACAAGGTCCTAAGTTCGATCCCCGGTACAAAAAAAAAAAAGTAAAACAACCTAATGAATAAATATAGATAACTGTGGAAAGTCTTTTCAAGGCAAACATATAAGGACTGATTTGTTATATTTTTAAGGATATTTGAAGAATAAGTACCTTTTAAGCCCATGATAATATGCAGTATTACTCATGAGCATGTATTTCCTCGTAAATGTTAAACTCAAAAATCAAGTGAAATTAACATACACTTCTCAGAAGAAGTAGTACAAGTAGCCAATAAATACATGAAGAAATGTTTGGCATCAGTGATCATTAGATGCAAATTGAAACAATACTGAGATTCCATCTTACTCCAGAAAAAATGGCTGTCATCAAGAAATCAAATAACAACAAATATTGGTGAGGCTGTGGAGAAAAAGGAACCTGTCTTCATTGTTGGTGGAAATGTAAACTAGTGCAACCACTATGGAAATAAGTGTGTAGATTCCTTGAAAAACTAAAAATAGGAATTCCGCTTAATCTAGCTATTCTCCTTCTAGATGTCTTTCCAAAAGAGCTAGGGAATCATATTATGATAATATATACATATCTATATTTATGGCAGCACAATTCATAATTGCTAAATCTTGGAAGTAGCCCATATGTTCATTAACAGATGAATGGATAAAGAAAATGTATTGACACATAATGGAATACCACTATGCCATAAAGAAGGATAAACTTGACTCACTTATAGGAAAATGGATCCACCTTAAGAACATGATGTTAAGTGAAATAAATTGGAACAAGCTTAAATACCACATAGTTTCTTCTATATAAGAAATCCAGAATATAAAAGCAAAATAAAAAATAGATAATAGGATGTAGAGAGATAAATTCTTTCTCAAATGGGAAGGGAATCAAGATTGTGGGAGAGAGGGGGAGGAGAGGGAAAGGGGATGCAAAAGGAATTAAGGTGTGTTATGTACGTGTACCAACTCCCCATAAGGAATGTAATCATTTTCTGCAAACATGTACTACTAAAAACTAAAAACTGAAAAAAATTTATATTTATAATTAAATATTGAAAGCTATATGCTCCTTTTAAATAGACATAATTATTTCATTAAAATATATAACTTGAATATAAAAATTTAATCTCCAATTTTTAGTCTATTTTAAAAATTAAAAATAGTCGATATTTTATAGCGTGAGTTTGTTAGCTACACATTGATGATCTTAATAGAACAGTTTACATCATCTGGAGTTATGTAAGAATCTATGCACTTCAAGAAATATAGTAAGATATTATCTGCTTACTGAGCAAGATTTCAATTTATTTATTAGATTAAAAAATTTATGTTTACTCTTCAACTAGTGATGCCAGTCCCTCTCAGTCCCCAGTTGAAGGACATCTTGGTTGCTTTCACTTTGCAGAAGTTATGCACAAAGTTGGAAGAAACTTTGGGTGCAAGTTTTTGTATATATGTAAGTTTTCAACCTATTTGGGTAAATACCTAGGGATGTGATCCTGGATTATATGGTAAAATTATGTTTAGCTTTGGAAGAACCTGCCAAACTATATTCCAAAGTGACTGAACCATTTAGCATTCTCACCAACCGTGAATGAGCTCTTGTTGCTCTGCATCATGGTCAGCTCTTAGAGCTGCCAGTATTTTGGATTTGGCCATTCTAATAGCTATGCAGTGGTGTCTTGTTTTAGTTTGCAGTTCATTAGTGAGACACGATATGGAACATCCTTTTACATGCTAACATACCATCTGTATATTCTCTATTGTGAAGTGTCCATTCAGATCTTTTGCCTACATTTAATCAGGTTTTTTGTTTGAGTTTTAAGAATTCTTTGTGTATTTTGAATATAAGTCCTTTGTCAGATAATGTGTTTTGCAAATATGTTTTTCCCAATCTATGCCTTGACTTCTTGTCTTTTCTTTCTTTTAACAATGTCTTTCCCAAAGTAACTTTTAATTTTAATGAATTCTAACTTGTCAAAATTTCTCATGAATCACACTTTGATATTGCATCTAAAAACTTGTTGCTAAACCCAAGGTCACCTAGATTTTATCTTATGTTATCATCTAGACATTTCATAGTTTTATATTTTACATCTAGGTCTCTGATATATTTTGAAGTAATTTTTGTATAAGGTCAGGATATAGATTTTTTAAAAGTGTATGTTCAGTGTAGTTCCAACATCATTTATGGAAAGATTATATTTTTCCATTATATTTGCTTCTCTGTCAGAAATTGGTTGACTGTAAGTGCTTCTATTTCTGGACTTTCTATTTTGTTCCACTGCTTATTTGTTCTTTCACTGATACCAGAGTGTTTTACTACAAGGTGTGACTGAAAAAATACAGTAAATGTTTAAATTTTAAAAATTTGTTACAATAAAAGCACATTTCCCTCAAAAAACTTCCTCTCATTTTGAACACAATTATTCCATCTTTCTTGCCACTTTATGAAGCAGTTGAAAAGTCCTCTTCCATGAGTATCTTTAGTTGCACTGTTGTAGTTGGTTCAATGTCCTGAATCAATTCAAAATATTTACCTTTCATGAACATTTTGACTTTGAGGAGGAGTCAGAAGTTGCACAGTGCCAGACCTGGTGGCTAAGATGGATGAGGACACACTAATGTTTTTATGAACCTGCATTTCCATTGGATGGAATTTGGCAGCAGTATTCACTGTATTTTTGATCATACCTCATAAAGACACTTACAAAAGAGGACTTCCAGGACTGCTTGAAAAAGTGACAAGAATGATGAGACAAGTGTGTTGGAAGGGCAAGGGGGAGTATTTTGAGGGGTATTAATGACAATGTGTCTTTTACTGCAATAATTGTTAAAAATTTAAACATTCACCTTATATTTCCATCACACTTCATACAGCTTAATATTAAATCTTACAGTCAAAAATTTCAGTTCTGTTACTTTGTTATTATCCTCCAAAATTGTGTGGTTTAATCTAGGGCAGTAGTGGTAAACGTATGGCACACGTGCAAGGGCGATCTGTTTATATCATTGAAAGCTCTAAAAGGTTTCCCATCGCTGGTCTAGGTCTTTTGCCTCTACGTTTAAACTATAGAATCAGCATGAACTATAGAATCAACATTCACAGAGTAAATTTCTGGGATTTCAGCTGGAATTAAGTTGCATGTATAGATCAACTTGGAATAAACCGACATCTTTACAGTGCTGAGTAGTCCCATCCGTGTATATGGACTATCTCTGCATTTATTTACATCTTTTTGATTTTTTTTTTTTTGTACCAGGGATCAAACTCAGGACCTCGTGCTTGCCAGGAAGGCTTTGATTTTTTTTTTTTAGTCAGAGCTTTGTGCTTTTCCTCATATAGATCTCGTACAATTTTTTTAGATTTATACCTATTTCTTTCTCTCCCTGTTGCTTTCCCTCCCTCTCTTTCCTCTTTTTTGGTGGTACATAAATGAATATTTTTTGTCTGTTGCTTTATGTCTCACAACATTGGTATAATTATTAGTTCCAAGAGTAATTTTCTGTTAATTCTCTAATATGTTCTACCTAAGCCATTGTCACCAATAAACAAAAACAGTTTTATTTATTCTCTCCCAATTTGTGTATCTTTTATTTCCTTTTTTTGGCTTATTACTTTACAAGGATTTCCAGTATAATGTTGAATAATAGTAGAGAGGACACGCTTGCTGCCTTCTTGATTTCAGAAGAAAATATCTATTTCCTCACTATTAAGTATAATGTTGATTGTAGGTTTCTTTAGATGTCCTTTATGAACTCAGGGAAGTTCCTCTCTATTCCTAATTTGCTGAGAGTTTTTGTCATGGATGGCCGTTGGATTTTTTTCAAATACTTTTGCCATATCTGTAGATAAGATCATGGTTTTTCTTATTTAGCCTATCACTGTAATAAGTTTTCAGATGCTGACCCAACCTTTCAGACCTGAAATAAATTTTATTTAGTCATTCTGTATAACTCTTTTTAAAGTGTAATTCTTTTTATATGTTCTTAGATTTGGTTTGCTAATATTTGTTAAAAATATTTTTATCTCTAGTCATGAAAAATACTTGTCCATGTTTTTATGACATGTAATGTTGATGTCTGGTTTTAGAATTACAGCAATGCTGGCTTCATTGAATTAGGAAGCTTTTCCTTTGCTTCTGTTTTCTGAAACAGATTACAGAAAATTCAAATCATTTATTCATTGCATATTTGATAGGCTACATCAGGGAACTCATCTGGGCCAGTGCTTTCTGTCAGAAAGATTAATTATGATTTAATTTCTTCAATGGATGTAGATCTATTAAGATTATCTATTTCTCCATGTGTGAGTTTTGGTAGATTATCTTTCAAGGAATTGGTCTATTTCATCTGGTTTATCAAATCTCTGGGCCTAAGGTTTTCATAAGATTCTTTTATTATCCTGTTAATATCTATGGAATCTCTAGTGATGGCCTTCATTTTCTATAGTAAAGGTTTGTGTATTCTCTTCTTCTTATTTTGACTAACCTGGCTAGGGGTTAAATTGTTAATTGATCTTTTAAGAAACCAGTTTTGATGGTTTTCTCTATTTTTTAAAATTTCAATGGCTTCTCTTCATTATTTCTCATCTTTTTGAATTAGCTTGCTTTTCTCTTTCTAGTTTGCTAAGACTGAAGTTTAGATGATTCACTTTAGATCCTTCATCTTTTCTAGCATATGAATTCAGTTCTCTAAATTACTTTCTAAGTATTCTTTTTGTTGTTTGTAACAAAATTTCATTTTCATTGACTTCAAAATATCATTATTTTCATTTTAGTTACCATAGGAACCCTCTCTTTCAGTGAGGCATATATTATAAACATGTTACAGAAAAAAAACTTAGAATTTTGATGGTATACGTTGTAATTAGTCACAATTACCCATTTATTGAGAATGTGTTTACTTTCTGAGAAGTGTATTCTATGGTAAAGTAAAATTACACAATCCGTAAAAGAAAACTTTGGTCAGAATCAACTTTTGCTTATTATAATTAAATCCATAACTACCTTAAATCTTTTTTTTTAATTCCTTTATGTTTTTATTTTTTGGTTTTTTTTTTATTTTTTTGTTTTGTTTTGTTTTTTGTTTTTGGTACTGGGGATCAAACCCAGGACCTTATGCTTACGAGGCAGGCGCGGCACCACTGAGCTAAATCCCTGGCCCTACCTTAAATCTTAAATGATGAGATTTACTCATTTTTTAATTTCTTTTAAAAAATCTTTAGTAAGTCAATGATTTTCTTCAATGCTCAAAGGACAAAGGGGGAGAATAATGTTTAGAGTGTTTTTTGCTAATATCTAAAGTAATATTTTGTCTCTTAGCTCGAAGCATGGATTGGAATACCTTGTACTGAACTCTCAGGTAGATGGTTATCAACACAATAAAAAACATATTTTTTAAAAAGTGATAATTTAACAACTTATGAGTATTTTCATAAAGGAATTTTTAAAAATAAATTGACTTTTCTCAAAAAGCACTTAAGCCATTGCTTTAAACATACTTTTTCTTTGAGATAAAACTCATGAATAATCAAAATGTGAACACTAATTTGTAATCTAGTTACTGAGTGTATTCAAATAATTTGGCTTGAAGACATACTTTTGTCCAAAATCTCTTAGAGCATTTTATAATAATTAAGGTAGCTATAATCATAATAATACCAGTAAAATATAATCAAATATAATTTTGTCCTTAGAGATTTACATTCAGTATCACACACAATCTTATTACACAGCCGTGAGCAACCTACTATTTGTCCCCATTTTACAGAAGAGAAATATGAGGAACATAGCTCTTCGATATTTGATTAACATTAGGTAGTAAGCTGTAGAATTTTGAGTCTGAATTCTTATGAAATGACTTCTGACAATGTGTTTTTAAAATGTTTCAAGGCAGTCAAGGAGAGGAAAAAAATGAATGGTGAATAAAACATTTTAGGCTAGTGTAAAGTAAAAGCCACAATTACTTATTAGGAATGAATTTTAGTATGAATACCATAAAAATAAGTTTTTCACAGAATTTGTTCATTTGAATTTGTTACCAAAATCTCAGTGTTGAAATTCACCTCCACTCTTGCTGACTGCATGCAGACAACTTAGTGGTTAAGGTGATGTACAGGAATTTTGCCAATATTGAATTTCAAGTGACTGAGGAAAAATCAGTACAAGAGGGAATTCAATATGCATGGGAAACCTATTTGTTCCTGTACTTCTTTGATCCCTGCCAAGGCACAAGAAAGTAGAGCAAAGTGCTCAAAAAACAGGAATGTTCTTGTGCAGTTGCAGAACTCTGAGCTCTCACAGGAACTCAGTGTGACAGGGTGAAAAACTAACCTGCCAGACATCTTCCCTACAAATGCCGGTGATTGAGGTCTCCTCTATAATCCCTTACGTGCCATGAGTGTTCGCTGTGGACATGATCCAGAGGTTTGCAATAGCTTGCATTGAGATGCCTACATGTTGCTGAGTGAACCGTTTAGAAAATCTGTAGGCCGTACTTAGCTCATTTCCACAGATGCCTATGGACTTTGGAAAAGTTTACAATTTGTTCAGCTCAAAAATAAACCATTTCAGTAAAACAGTTTCAACTAACTTTTTTGGAAACATGTGTCAGCAAAACAAATATTTGTATCTAAAATAGCTAGGCTATTAAGATGTGAGAAAGCAAAACAGATGTTTGTTTTAGGTTGCTGGATTTGTCTTGATGGCATTTGTTTCTTTTCGTTTTCTTCAGAACATACACTGCATTAAATTTACTGAGATTATATAATTCATAGAAGTAAAGCTCGCTCTTTGTTTTATATTGTCAAGAATGTAATAAAAATAAGTTTTGTTACCTTTGAATTTTGGACTTGGCTTCTAAGAAGTGAAAAGTTCAGTCTTTCAGCATTTATCCATTTGTATGCCCTATCACAGGTTTGTCTAATATTTGGATTATTTGACCAGAAGTCAGGATGTCTTATAGAGTCAATTTTAGTACATTGGATTCCAAGATATCATCCTTACTTATATTTCTGTACAACATATAATTTGTATATGATCAAAATAAATCATAAATTATTGAGCTAGTTTACTTACCCTCCCATTTATTATTTTATACTTTTTCATAACTAATTGATTCCTTATTTAAAATGATTGTAAATTATTAAGCACTCTAAGAGACCAACACAAGTCAACACAGCAAGTATCCTCACTTAAGTTGGAGGACATCAGGATGGACTGACTCAGTTTTTTACCTGGAGAAGTTTGGAAAGAGGATATGTAGTTACTTCTGTTTGACATCCTTCTACTTCATTAAACTGGGATTGGGTGGTTCAGTGAATTTTGGATTAAGTGTTAAATAAAGGGAAGAGTGGTAGATTAATGGCTACCAATTTTGTTCTGAGCTTGATATCCAAATTTGTAAATTTAGTAAAAATATTTAGTAGTGCATTTTAAAAACTTAATAATTCATCAGCATAGGGTGAAATTATAAAGACACAAAAATGCTTACAGAGAAGAGTAAACCTCCTCCTGACCTTCTGTACCCAGCCCCTGGTTTTATCAGCTGTTTCAAGCATACAGTTTGTTTATATAAACATACACCTGCTACCTGTCCACAGTCACTCCCCTCTCTCAAGTATGCATATTTTTTTCTTTTTCTTTCTTTTCTAATGCATTAACTCAGTTAATTCTAGCCCAACTGTATGAGATGCCAACAGTGTTGTACTGCCCCTATTTTACAGAGTACAAGCTAAAGCAAGGTCAGTAACAACAATAGGATTTACCCTCTGGAAGCCTGGATTACACTGAGCTCTTGATCAGCAAAGCATTCTAATGGGCAAAAAAATTAAAATGTAAACAAAAATTCCCAAAAGGTAACAGCTATGTGATATTCATTTAATCATTTATAGCACTCAGCAGAGGTGTATACTGTGAAGTACTCAGTTAAATATGTTTTAAATGAAGGAGCCCTGCTGACTGATAAAGTAATGCAGGCCTGAAGTTAAAGAGAAGAGCTATGTAATACAGTGTATTTGAGGTCACCTTGAAATGTAAGTATTACTCAAATTATTAAACCAATTTTATATAGCTTGAGCCAGTTGCATACACTTTCTCTTTTATCTTACACTTTTCCAAATCTGTTCCAGCCCCACTCCCTTTTTTTCCTAATTAATAATTACCTGTTATGAGCTTGCTTAAGGAATAACTTGCCACAACATCTCTTTACTATATTTTCCTTCCTTTCTTCCCCCATTCTTTATTTTGCCTTCCTTTTTCTTTCCTTCTTTCCATTTCTTTATTCACTATTCATGTTGACAAATGTAGAAATAATGATGTATTAAGGAAAATGGAAGTCATCCATTTCATGTAAAAGTGGGCATCTTAATCTAGTAAGTCACCTTCTAACACTTTTAAAATGTACATATGTGTGTGTTTTCTGAATCCTTGAGAAACTTACCAAATACCTCTTCATAATATGAAGATCACATTTTCTTCAATACTATTATTTAAAGCAAAATTTGCAGCTTCTCACTTTTATGTAACTGCTGATGTTGTTTTACACTATGTATATGCCATATTGTTTTACACTGTATATATGCTGTATTTCACGTTCTTTATTGGTCAATTTGCTAATCGTGGATTGGTTTGGAAATCATGTCTGCCATTGCTTTCTCTAGAAAATTGCTTCTTAGTTTTGAACAGCTGGTTTAAAAATACTTAGAACATAATTAATTTGTAAATTGACAGCTGTACAAATCCATTTCAGTAATTTTAGTATGAAGCAACTGGACTGTAAGGAAGCTTTTAATTTTAAAGTGAGGAGTGACTTTCTAAGATTCTTATGCCGAGGACTTTTACTTTACTGAATACAAACGAGGAATGCGGAAAGACTGTTCCTGGACAGCACAACCTGCCATACGTGGAGCCTCTTGATGGCCCACTGAATGACAGCCTCAGGAGACAGAAGCATATGGCGTGATCTTTCCCATAAATCCCTGTATATCCCCATCTTCTGAAGTTGGAGATGGATGTTCTTGTCCTTTAATGATTTCCAGAGTAGGATTGATGCAACTTACCGAGTTTTAAGTTAGTTATTGGGATTCTCTATTTTAAGTCCATTCTGATCCTTTGATATAATAATACTCACTTGAGAGTGAATATGATGTACATAGCTTCTCAGTCAGACCTGGCCAGGTACCACTCTCCACCTGTGCTCTCTTCACCCAATTCCCTCAACTAGGGAGGATCTCTGAACGTCTCTTGGGTATCACACTTCCTTAGAGTAGAATTTAAGGAAACTAGAATGGAGGCTAGGGCTTTGTTGTTGGGCTAACCAACCAGGACTTGAATCCTACTTCTGCCATTTACTCTGTGCAGGTCACTTAGCTCCTCAATATATCTAGAGACTAGAAGTGTTTTAGATTTTAAACTTTTTAGGATTTTTTAATATCTGCAAATAAATAAAGATATATCTTGGAGACGGGACTCAAGTCTAAACACAAAATTCATTACACACACACATACACACACACACACACGTTACACATATAGCCTGAAGGTAATTAGGGCATCTACATTTAGACTGCAGCCATCAAAGGATGGTTGTAGTCCTATGTTGTCCACTTGTGTCATCTTGTGTCACTCAAAACATTTTGGATTTTGGAGCATTTTTAATTTTTGGATTAGAAATGTTTGACCTGGACCACTCATCAATATGATAACTGAGAATGAAATGATGTAAGTGGCAGCAAGCTGACTGACACATGATCACCTCTCGCATTTACACGTTCAGTATATATTCGTAAATGCTTGCAGGATACCAGGCGCCATGCTCTGTGCTGGGCTATAGAGTTGACTAGAAAGGCAAGATCCATGGTTTCAGAAAATGGAGTTCTCTCTTGACATTCTTTATTTTGGGCATTGTGTTTCAGAGACTAGTGTCCCTAGCTGTGGTTTACCAGTTTCCTGCAGGTAGAATCTGAGGGATTTAAACTAATGGTTGAGATCTGTGAGAAAAATAACAGAAATTTATACGATGTTATCCACAGAGTACTGGAGAATGGGTAATGGCTATATGCCAAAGAAGATGAAGCTCTCTTTAATTTAGTTACTAGAGCTTAACTATGGAAGTGACTTTCCTAGGAGATCTCAGTGCTTGTATAAAGGGAGAGTAATGGTTATAGAACACAGGCTGGGAAGTCAAAGTAATTCTCTATATTAATTCAATTTCAATTGATCCTGAGCTTGACCTTGAAAAACTTGGGTTTACATGCCTTTAATTTATTTACACAATTTTTTGGAGGAAGGTTGGTAACATAAAATTATCAAGGTTCTTTTAAGTCTTCTACTTTTTGATAAGGTGATATTTACTGAAAATCTAAAATAATATTTAGGGTCTTCCTGAAGCCCTTTTTTTTACTTTCCTTTTCCTTATCCTCTTCCCCATCCTCCTTTTTTGACAAACGTGACAAAAACAAATCTCCCAGTATAAAATTATCATGGTTCACACTATCATATGCAAGTGTAAAGGTTTAATGGTCCCTTACTTTGTAGGTCCATGTGAAGCTCAAGTGCTTCGGGAAGCATCGCAGAGGTGCCTCTCAGGCTGTGGCCTTCTACCTGGGGCTTTCCCTGATTGGGGCTTATCATTTTCCCGAGAGACTGCCATGCTATTCTCAACACAGCTGTGTTGGTAAAGCATATGTGTCACCCCAGCAACCTATATCTCCATCCAAAGTAACTCAAACCACTTACCTCATTGCTCTTAAAACTCAGAGAGACTTGCTTCTGTTCATAGGCAGGATGGTATGCGATGGATCCATTCCTTGAGATATTTTCAGTTTTATCATTCAGACTTGCAAGATGCCTAACTCTAATGCTCTATGTGCTGAGTTCTGACCTCCAGAGCTGTGAAGTTGGCTGTGATCAGCCTTAGAAATAAGAGTCTTGTGAAACTTTCTGTTTTATTTACCATGGGTGTTTGTTTCTGGCATTGCAGTGTATCCCCTCATAGAGCAGTCCTGTGAGGTGTTTCTGAACAGGAACTTCTTTGTCATATTTTATGTGCCCCAAGACTCCTAGATCTTTTTATAACTTTGACCAAACCTGAGAGCAAGCAGACCTGTGTGAACTGCACTCTCCCCTCTCTGGCTTCATTTTATCTTTCCCGCACAAATTTTCCTCCTAAAAGAAGAAATTTTTTTTAACGTAGTGCAGTAATCTCAGCACTCTAGGTGGCTGAGGCAAAAGGTCCACAAATTCCAGCCCAGACTGGGCAACTTAGAGACTTAGCCAGACCCTGTCTTGAAATTTTTTTTAAAAAAGTGGGAGCCAGTAGCTCAGTGTGAAAGTTCTGGGTTCAAACCCCAGGACTACAAAAAAAAAAAAAAAGAAAAGGGCCGGGGATTTAGCCCAGTGGTTCCGTCACCTGCCTCGCAAGCACAAGGACCCGAGTTCGATGCCCGGTACCAAAAAAAAAAAAAAGAAGGAAGAAAGGAAGGAGAGGCAAAAGAGGAAGAATAGGAGGAAGAAGAAAAAGATTTTCCTTTAATTTTTAAAACGCTGGCTCCTTAATTAATATGTATATTATTGGTGGGTTATTTTAAACCCTCTTGAAGAAAATTAGGATATAAATTATTTGGAAAATAAATTAAGAATTAAATGTTTTATCCAACAGAATAAGTGCCAGAGAAAAGATTCGCCACAGTCACTCCATGCTCGGGAAGCACTTACATTGCAAATTGCATCACAACCCTAATTTTGAAAAGTACCACCTTTTGGTGAATTAATAAGTAAAAATATTGTGAGAATTTTAGTATGTTAGTCAGCTTTCGGTCACTGTAGTAAAATATTTGAGATAATCCCTTAGAAAAGGTTTACTTCGGCTGATAGTTTTGGTGGCTCCTGTTCATGATCTGTGGCTTTGTTGCTATCAGTCTTGGAAGAGGTGGCATATCACGCGTGGTTGGAGTGCGTGGAGGAGCAGAACCACTCCTCTCTAGGCCAAAAAGCAAGAGAGAGGAAGAAAAGCGTGCTTGGATCCCACCATCCCACTTTTCAGAGCACACTATCAGTGACCTCCACCTCTTAAATATTCTACTGGGGCTAGGAATGGAGCTCAGTGATGCATGACTACCATGAATGAAGCCCTGAGTTTGATCCCCAGAACCACAAAACAGAACAAAATGTCTCTACCACCTTCCAGTAGTGCCACCTAAGGAACTGTTTAACAAATGGGGCTTTGGGGACCTTTCAGTATCCAAACCATAGCACTAGGTAATGGTAGTCTCAAAAGCACACACTTCTCTCTCTTTTCCTCTTTCTGTTCAGAGACCCAAACCTCCCCTATCTAATTAACAGGCTTATTAGTTTTAGTTCAGCTACTCTCTATTATAAAGCATGTTGTTGATCATAAAGTACATCTCAATGTAAGAATTCCTTTTCTCTACCAGGGATTTCAACTTCTGTATTTGTTTTATTTTCCACCCCACACTACCTTTTAAATGTTCTCCCTGCAAGCATTGTGACAACTGCAGCATTTGCATGAAATTTCTTTCCTTCCCATTTTTCTCATTTAGTGCTTCCTCTAAATGATCTGTTTCAGTGCATGTGTTCGCCTAATTATCCCCCTGACCATAGCTTTCATACTGATAAAACTTATTTCAAAAGCACACTTCTCTTGAGATGTATTCTTTAATTGTGCTATTAAGTTGCATTACACAATTTCCTAATTGAAGGGGGAAAAAGCATACTACTGACATGAAAATGTCCTGATGCACTTCAATATTTGATTAACTATTCAATAAGCTTTTCTTTTAATATTCTGCTGGGTTCTATGGGGGTTCAGAAAGCAAGAAGGTCATTTTTCTGTCCTCAAAGTGCATTTTACTAGCAAAGAAGACAGTCACATATCCAGCCAAACCTAGTAAAAGCTGAAGTTTCGGAAGGTTATGCCAGAAAAAACAATGCTCGTAAAAAATGCATGGATGGAAATTTCTTACATAAAGTATTTAAGAAAAAATTAAAAGATTTTGAGTTTATCCTCGGCATTGCAAGATGTCAATGAATGAAGGACAGAGGATAGGGAAGGAATATGTATTCAAAGCCGGAGAAATAGAACTTCTTTGTCCCCATACCTTCAACAGAACATGGCAGCCACACATCCCTATGTGCCTACTGGAGGCTACATGCCCTTTCCCTGGCCTCTCCTTGCCAAGAACAATTTCTGTCTCAGAGAAGCGATGCTGGTTTTGAGGCAGTCAGCTCTGGTGAGTGTGTAAGGCTGGAGAAGGCAGACTGAGTGGAGGTTTGAGAGTCTGCAGGTCTGGGTTTGTGTACTGATTGTAGCCCATTGCTACCTGGGAGCCCCTAAGTTTTATTAACCTCAACCTTTTTCATCTGTTCCATGGGGGCAGAAATACACCCCTGAATAGACTAGTGGTAGAAATGATCCCAAAGCCTAGAAGAAGCCCTTTCCTCCTCACTCTTTCACATCTGACAGAGCCTCACTTTTCTTCTATGTTAATGGCTAAGGTCTCTATACAATTTGAATCTTCTTTTGTTTTTTACTTTCATTGATACGTGTTTGCAGTGCATAATGATTACATTCTATATATGAAAATGGTAATGTACATAACACATTTGAACCAAGAGGATGAAACAATGAACCAAGTGTTTTTGAGTTCTCCCATCCAATCATCATCAGACAGCATGGCAGCACATTGATAAGTATTTACCTGTAACACATTACCAAAAAAATAAAAGTAGTTAAATTGACCTTTATGTGGGGCATTATCAATGATCAGGTACATTTTGCTGTGTAGCCAGGAATATTCTCCTTGCTAGGTTCTCTAAACAATAAATGTATACTGAGCCTCTGAAATATTCCAGGCACAATTCTGGACATGAAGGATTTATCAGTGAAGAAAATACAGTCTCTATGCCCTGAGGGAGCTTACATTTTATGAAGGATACAGGTGAAAGGTAAATATAAAATGTTATCAGAGAGCTTGAAATGGTAAACATTAAAAAGCTGGATACAAAAAGAGTTAGAATGAGGTGAATCATTTTTGGAAGAGTTATCGGGCAAGGTGACACCACAGCAGAATCAGAAGTGCAGAAAGAGAGCCACCATGGTATCTGGGAGAACCATGTTCTGGGGATAAGAAACAGTGGATCCCAAGGCCTGGAGGTGGGAGAAACCACCCGGGAGAGGCAACCATAGGGATGAGGTTAGGGAGGTAGAGAACCCATCCCAGATGGAGGGATCTAAGAGTATTTTTTAAATGAGCAGGAAACTGTATCAGAGCTATTTAGAAACCTTTAGGACTAAAACATTAACTAATGTCTCTTGAGTCTGATACCATAGATTCCAGTGGTGTGACAGTGGAATTCAGCAATGTCAGAGGTTGCAAAGTATTTTTGGAGTACAGGTGACATTAATAACCATTGTAGAAGAAAAGCAAGAGATGTAGCTGAGTGGTAGACTGTGTGCTTATCATGTATGAAGTCCTGGGCTTAATCCCCAGTATTAAAGATCAAAACTGAAAAGCACAGAAAAGCAAAAGAAAATCTTTCTCATCCATTTCCCAAATTCTAAAAGTAAAGGACAGTGCAGAGAGAGAAAACTCAGTGTAAAGTTGCAGTGACCTATTGTGGAACTGCTCCAAATCGATTTGTTTCCAAGATTATCTTTACAAAACAAAGTCTTTATTATATAAAGACTTCCCAAAGAAATATTCCAACATTGTTCCTCTTTTTATTAGAAAAAAATACAAGGAAGCTGAATGAATGTGTGTACATATTCCATCCTCTACTGGGAGTTCTTGTTGGGTATGATATTGTCTCACATGAGAATTCAAACACAAAGTTTAGGCCACCACTGGAATCTCTTTAGAGTTTGAGAATAATAGGAATTTCAGTTTCCAGTTCTGGGGCTCTCTAGCTATAGAGATTGAATCCAAACAGCACTTCTCCCTAACTTCCTTACAGGAAAGGAGAATAATTTTTGAAAACATTGACTAGCGGATTAGAGGTGGATTAGAAACATTGATCAGATTCAGTTGTGAGAGGTCACTTTAAGTCAGAGAAAACCTAAATGCTCAGTGTGAAAGGCTTGTGTGCTCCTTTTCCCTTTGCCTTTTCAACTAAACTTCCTTATTTTCCTGTAGAGTGAATGTTGTGGCCTGACAATAATAGGGCCTCTGAGTTTTTCTTTTCTCAGAAATACATCTCAGAAATGTGCTTCCTGTTCCTGTGACTTGTGGTTGTGTCCTCCAGATTTAGTTGACTACAAAGAACTTGGTAAATGAGTACCCCCAAAGCCCTAGACCTGAGATAGTGCCCATCTTACCTCAGATTCATTAGGTGTGGGGCCTGCACTTGGCCATTTTGTTAGAGATGAAAAGCAGAATCACTCATAAGACCTAAGTGTCTGGTGCCTGTATCCAGCTGGGTAGAATCTATAATCTGTCCTTTATTCTGTCTGCTTCTATTAATGGAAGAGTAGAGTGGTTCTAGCAGAGACATGTGGTCCAGAAAGCAGAAGATATTTACATATCTATCTGACTCTTTACAGGAAAAATTTATGAGCCCTATTTATAGTGAAGAGAGGAGAGAGAGAATGAATTAAAATTAAATTGGATAGTCAAGTTGGTCCCTGCTATGGTTTGAATCTTGACTGTCCTTCAAAGACTCATGTATTGAAGGCTTGTTCCCCAGGCTGTGGTGCTTTTGGAAGGCAATGGGACCTTGACAGGTAAGGATTAGTGAAAGAAAGCTAAGTCATTGGGTGTGTACCCTTGAAGGAAATATTGAGACCCCAGACACATCACGTCTGTCTTTGCTTCTGGGCCATTGTGAGGTGAACAGATCCTCTATGCCATGCTTTCCCACGATGAAATATTGTGCCACCGCGATGATTATGGACTGAAACCTCTGAAACTGTGAGCTAAAATCTCCCTTATTATATTGCTCATTTCAAATTTTGTCGCAGTGACCCAGGGCTGATTAACACAGTCTCCATGCCCCAAATCATACCTGTAGCCTAAACCCATCTATCCTATAGATTAATTTCACTGCATTTGAGAGAAGTTCTAGGTAATTTCCATTATGTGTGTGGTGGGTTTTTGTTTTGTTTTGTTTTTTGTCTTTCCCGTCTCCGGAATAAGATGAAATCCCATTTACTTACCTTAAAGTAATCAAACTCAGCTTCACATGACAGTTAGAAATAGATGTTAGAAATAGACTAATGGATGGAGATAGATAGATAGATAGATAGATAGATAGATAGATAGATAGATAGATTGATTCTCTTGGCCAGTAGCATTGAGTTTAATGGATCTACCTCCTTCAGGGAACCATAATAATCTTCCTTATTGAATTAGAGTCAAACTCTTTGCATTCTTTCTTTCAGTTTTCCTAATTTAGGCTTGGTATGCCATCTCCTAAAATGACTTTTATTCATGCTTCATTTGATTTTAAGAATCTCGAAGTTCAGAGGTACTTCAGTGTCAGTTGCTATCTGGCATCTGCTTCATGATCAATTGTATCAATGTCTGACATATTTTAAGGCTTGAGTTTTGAATGTGACAATATCTGCATTTAGGGAAGTTATATACTCCATTCTTTTTATCTGAGTGCCACATAGCTACAAATAGAATATAATCATTGATTAACTTGTCTTGTGTTCACTAAGTTCAGATAACCTCTCTAAAGACTTCACAAAAAATGCTGCATTTCATGTTCTAAGTTGTATTGTCCTGGCAGGCAGCTTTAGGGTCTAGCAGAGATCATTGCTCCACTGTGCCCCATCCAGTGTTGTTATACATATGGCAAGAGCTTCTTCTTGGCTAGGAGATCAGTTACTTCATTGTGTTTGGAAGGAGTAGCCTTAGTCTCAGAAATGAGTAAGAAGGGTTTCCGTCCTTCCAAGCACAGAGAAGGGAGCCTGCAGGAACCACGTGTCCTATTTCCTTTACAGCCACCACTGGCACATCTAGTCCCAGGGGTGTAAAGTTAGCTCAGAAATCTCCTGTTACCCTAAGATAAATATCCCTAAATCTTGAAGGAGCCAACTGGTCCTTCATTCAGTGCACCAAGACACCATAAAAATTAAAAAACTTCTGTGAAGGAAAGCATAATTTAAAGAAATATCTGGGAAGAATATCTGCAAATACAAAAAAGAGAAAAAATTTATATAAATTAATAAAAGAAAATAAAATTTGCAAGGGATTTGAACAATTTACAGATGGAAATATAATTGTCAAGTAAATATATAGAAGAGTCTCCAACAAATGCAAATTAAAAATCACTTTTCTATACCTGGTAAGATAGTAGTGATTTCTTTGAATCAAGGAAGACATGTGCATAAACTGGCAGTAAAACTGACCCAGTTTTAATGACATTATCCTTTTGAAAAGTACTTGGCACTGTGTATAAGCAAGCAGATATGTTGAGGGAAGCATGAGAAATAAAACTTGATAAAGAAAGATTTGAACTAGTTGTGGTACGTTGTTTGTTGAAGGTTGTGGATGGTTGTTGAAGGTTGAACTTCCCCGAAGTATGCTATGGATTTGGAGGATAACTAATCTATTTAAGAGAGAGACACCAAGAGCTAACCATTAGGGAAGTTTGGTGAGTGTATACCCATAGCTAAGAAAATTTTAAAGCTGAGTAATCCAAATGATGCTCTCAAAGAGACAAAGAATTGAGAAACAATGGAAGTCACTTCCCCAAGGCTCCAGTTGGGGTTAACAGCTTGGGAATGAGTTTCAGGTTTCTGTTTTTCTTTTTAATGAAGGATTTATGGAAATCTTCTGTAGTATTTACAGATTTTAATGATCTTGTGCAAAATTTAATAATTTATGATTGAATAAGTGAACATTAACTTTTTGATGAACTTTTAATTATATCTAATTAATATAGCTCTTCCCCATTTATAAATGTTTACTAGCTTTTAGAAATAACTACATAACCTTCTTAGCTTTAATAAAGTAAAAACTAAAACACTCATTCTTCATATTGTCAAATTTTTCATGTCGAAGTTGCATGCTAGAGGCTACTATGTTCTCAGAAAATAAAAACAAATACTTCTAGGTTCTCTCAGAGTAGACGTAATGAACATTTGCTGAAAATAATTCTGCCCAAATCATTCTGTCCAAAATAATTCTGTGCAATGTCCAATACAAATATAAATAGCTTTGCAAACATCCCCTATCCCTATAATAAAGATGAAAAAAAATTCAAAGGAACAAACAAGATCTACATAAAAAAAAAAAAAAAACACCTCAGCTGCATCTATAGAGGTTAATAGGAATTTCAATGCCAGATCAGGGAAGAAGGAAGAGCTGAAACAGGTAAAGAAAGAGCATGCAAAGGTCCACAAAACAGCACAGTATTTTCAAAGAATGAGAGAGTGAGTTAGAAATAAGTTACAGAGCAAGTTGTAGAGCAACTCCACGGGACTCTTCTCCTTAAGTGAACTAATGTCCCAAAATGATAGCGTCATGCACACTTCTAATCACTGTTACACATATACAAGCGTCACCTTTTTTGTCCCTTTTATTCCCGTTTTACAGATGATGAAACTTGAGTCATTCAAAGGGTTAAATAACCACCGAAGTCATACGATTATTGAGTAGTGAGGTTATCATCCAGAATGAGGCAGCTGAGTCCATAATTCAGTGTTGTAAAATCTAGACTGCCCTTCCTGTTCCATACCGTACGTTTTGGGCATTGATTTTGGGGGTTTTTTTTTTTTTTTTTGAACCGGAGATTGAACTCCGAATTCAGGACCTCAGGACCTTGTGCTTTTGAGGCAGGTGGTGGCACTACTGAGCTAAATCCCCAGCCCATTGATGGGTTTTTAGTCTCTCTGATGGTGGCACAGAAGATAGTTGAAAGGCTCATGATAGCAATCCTATAAATAGCCTATTGTAAGTACTGAGGCCAGAGATGATAAAAGTTTGAAGCTATACCAGAAGTATTGAGGAGTAAAAACCATGTAACTTAGCCCTGTTTTGATGGAGCCAGTAAAGAGTTTCTGTATTTGAAAACTGGAGAGATACCAGTACCATTAGTCAACTGTTAATAATGAAGGAGAACTCATTCTGCCACAAGTTTAATTATTGTGCCTATGAAATGCTCAAGGACAGTGACTTTGCAAACAGCAGAATACTCGGGTCAACAGATGAGGAGGTAAAGCTTTAGACTTGTCAATCTGAAGGTTATCATGATGTCCTTCTTACAGATATGACAAGCCACTGAGAGCTACAATAAAATAAGAGGACTAGGGAGAAGCCCTAGTGCCTAAGACTCAAAATATAGTTCATCCACTGCCTGCCTGTCCATTTTTTTATTACTAAACCAACCTAACAGAAGGAATTTGCTACAGAATATAATAATCAACTTTGTTGCTAAGTACACTGCTTACTCTAACTGACTTGTTTTTAATTTTAGAACACTTTTTGACACAGGAAGTATTGAACTGATTAGCATGCTGATGTATTCATCCTATCTTGTCCTAGATCATCTCTTTTGAGTATTGCCCAGAAAACACTAACATTTAAACATCGGCTTAATGACTGAGAAGGGATAGTATGAAGCCGAAAAAAGGAAGGTCAAGATGTTCTGATATATAGATGGTATAAAGGATAGAGTGGGCAGCACAGCCACTGAGAGATCAGATAAGATGGAGGACTAAAAAATAGTGAATCTGGCCATTATAGGATTATCAGTAACATTTTAGGAAATTTATCCCTGTTGTCTTTTCTACTGTCTATAATCTAAACTATTGCCATATATACCAAGGATCTCCAGCTGAAAATCTAACATACTCTTGAGTTCAGCCTTCATTTTACATATCTTGGCTACTCTGAAGTAATTTATAATTTTGTCTTTCTTGACGTATCCTTCCTCTGTAATATACTGACCTTGGTTGTTGTCTCTACAATCCAACTATCTTCCTCTGTCCATCCCTCCTACATATACTGCATTCCTTCAACTATACTCATTTCTTTAATTACATATAGGGCCAATTTCAGAATCCAAGCCCAGTCCACATTTCTTTCCTGAACTCCAGAGCAGTCTAGCAGCCTACTGGATGCCTGCAACCCCTTCAAATTTAATGTGCCCAAAGAACCTGAAGACTCATTTCTATTCTTCCTTTTTTTTTTTTTTTTTTGTACCAGGGATCAAACTCGGGACCTTGCATTTGTGCACCAGGTGGCAGAACCACTGAGCCAGATCCCCAGCCCCTCTGTTCTTCCATTTAATCCCCTCTTCTCCCTAAATCCCATTAGTATCACAATCTACCCTATTCCAAATCACTCACATAGGCATCTTCTTTGACTTCTTTCTTCTTTATCCAATTATCCAGTTATTAATTTCACTTCCTAATGACACTTCAGATCTGTCACTGTCCTTATCTTACCCTAGTGTCTAGGCCACCATCTGGATTGCTGAATTATCTTCCTGCTGGTCTCCCTTTCTCAGACTTGTCTCCTGTCCTCTGCTACACTGGTGCTACCCCCACTTCCTTGTTGAATTCTTTGCTTCTTATTCCAGCTTTGTTGCTCTTTTCTTCTGTAGACTCAGGTCAGATTGAGTTTGTTTTTTCAGTTCTTAAACATGACATGTGTTTTCTCTCTGTACATTCTCATGCTCATGCTCCTGCCCCTGCCTAGAAAATATCTATACTTTTATTCCTTCTTTACTTATGATTTTGTCCTCCACTTTCAAGAAGCTTCTATAAAACTGGGAATCTGAGTTATGTAGACTTCCTCTTGTCTTCTAGCATTCTACATTCCCCGTACCATAACCTTTTCCATATCACTTTGTAATTTTTTATTTTTCTCCAATGGTCAATGCCTTTCTCTGAATTTTAAACCCCAAGAAGGCAGGAACTATATCTCTTTGGTACATCCTTGTATTTCAGGATCCTAGTGCAATGACTAGAATAGTGTGAACATAACATTCAGTGTTTCTGAATTGAAATGAATGCTCTTGAAAATGCATTTTCACATCCATTATCTTGGTGAGGGTAAAGTTGAATAATTTGTGGAGGGCTTTAAGGAAACATGAGCTGTTGGTGGATTAGAAGATTAAATTATTTAAGTTATTTTGTACTAGTAGGAGGAAGGAGAAGTTAGTCAGAAAAGCTGGTTAAAAGAGTTAGAAGCATTTAATTCCACCTCACAGAACAAAAAGGAAGGGTTTTATAAAACTAGCTTGCACCATTTAAAATTTTCTCTTCCTTAAGTAAGGGAGGCCTGTAAGGTATGAGTGCATACACTTTAATGTTTAAAAGTTTCAGATTATCCATCTTTTAGGATTTTTTCCTCCACCAAGAAAAATTAGATAGCATGATTTAAAACTTTCCCTGTATACTTTGCTCAGTGAATTTGTTTTCTTTTGAGAGAAGCAGAAGTAATTACTATATCTTCTCTATTTCAAAAAAAAAATGAGATAAATGTGATGAATGTTTTTAAAAGTTAATTTGTTTTTAAAGGAAAGATAAACACCAAAAACTAAAGGAATAGGCAATCAGCAAGAGGAAATCTAAGCTAAGAAAAGCTAGGTAAGATAAACTACTTTGAAAATAAAATTAAACTATCTAGAAGTCAAGGCAAAAGGTATAATGGGATAAAATACATTGTTTGATGTCTTTTAGCTCTTCTCAAATAGGAATATCCAAAAGTTGGAGAGATCACAATTCAAGATAGATTTTCATAGAGAAGTAGTTAAAATGCACATTAAATCAGATGCCTATTTTGCCAGTTACAAAATGAATGCTTCATTTTGAGGCCATTAAAGAGGCTTGAGGACAGCTGCCCAGCTTCTTCATGGAGATGTATATTGTAGAATATTCTTTTAAATACAATACTAAGACTTTTTCTTCTAAAAATAACTTTGGCTACACTAAACTACTTAAATTATATTTGTTTATTAGTCCTTAATTTTTTTAAATATAGAAGGGAGATGCTTGGTTGGGAGCATCTTAAGGAGAGGATATCTTAGCCATCTGCCTCTGGAATAAAAGAATAGTAATGTAGATTTAAAGAATGATTAACTATAACCAGCCAGTATTGTATATTAACAGTTCTGTGAGATAAGTTAGCTCAAAAGTGCATCCCAAATAACTAAATAAACTGATCCATTGAGTGGAGTTGTTTTGATTTTCTGACCATAATTAATAAGCTTATATGTCATCATCATGGTTTATGAGTATGACATATGACCAGTTAATATGAGGAATAATTCCATCTTGTTTGTGATGAAAGAGGATATGCAAAAATCTTATATACTAATGGTGGAGATTTATTTAGGTGTTAAGATTAAGTGGAGGTATAGAGCTGCTTTATGTGATTTAGAAATGGAATTTACTCTGCCTAAGTCTATTCCTATCTTCTGTGACTCATACAGCTTTGGAGAAGTACTTTTAAGCTTGGAAGTAATATTGAAACCATACAGTTTGGCACATTGGTGACCTTGGTAGTAGAGTTATGGCTGATAGTATATTAATAAAGATTTCAGTAATGCTGAGACAATACAGTTTGACACATGGATGGCCTTGGGAACACAGCTGTGGCTTATAGTATATTAAAAATTGTTCTTCATACTGTTTTGTTTGGTGAAAAACAGTGTCAACAACATCACAGTGTGCATAGCCATTTTTCAAATTAGATTCAGAGATTTCCACTCTTACCTAATGAAGAAAGTTGTCAAAGAGTATTGGAGGGAAAGATAGCACACTGGACTTCTGGAATTTGGGAAAGGCAAAAATTATACAATGTACATACTAGATAGGCTAAAAAACAACTGTACCTAAGAGGTAAGAGTGGATGTGTTTTTATTCATTTTAAACAAGGGATAAAAGTCTCCCATAACCCGAAACCACCACTCAGCTCATCCTTCCAGCCATTTGGGAGCTGTTCTTTATTTTGTGGTTTCTGTGTAATCATTTCAGTGGTTTTCCTGAGTTGGCCAGATGAGTAATTTTAATGTGCTGCCTGGTTGGTTTTGGATATTTGGTTCAAAGAAAATAAGACCTAGGAAGACCCATTGATGGGTGCCATAGGAAGCATGGGCATTGTGTACACATCTGCTGTGCTTATCTTGTCACTCCTTTGTTCTTACATAAAATGAGGAAGAAAATAGGGATTTTAATTTTTTCAAAGACAAATTTGCCCGATGACTAAGTTCTCCCTGCCACAGAGCTGGTTCCCCTTTTCATTTCTTTCCATGAACCAGACTCCTTTTTGTAGCTGGGAGAGCCACAGCTGAAGCAAATGCATAAATCTCTCAGTATGGCCAGGTGCCATTTGTGGAATGAAAGAGAGAAGTGAATGGGGATAGGGTGGGGAGCACTCTCTGATTACAGAGAATCTCAAAGGGTAAAATCGAGCAGCACCGTCTGTTGGCTCTCACCTCCAATTAAATTTTACTTCTTCTTGATCACACTTTTTCTCCAAACAGATCTTGGAATCAGATACTTCAAAAATTATTTACTAATGAAAGTAAAGGAAAATGTAGGAGGTACTTCGCTCTTCAAACTTCCCTCTGAATTAAAACAAGCTTGATCTTAGCACCATGGTGATAGAGCTAAAAGATGAAAGTCCTTCCTATATTCTTACAGAGTACAGCACAATCCACAGTCCTTCAACACCTATTAAAGATTCAGATTCTGATCGATTGCGCCGAGGCTCAGATGGGAAATCACGTGGACGGGGAAGAAGAAACAATAATCCTTCACCTCCCCCAGATTCTGATCTTGAGGTATGTCATTGCCAACACCCAAGTAAATAACAAGGCATCCTACAGCTAATTGGTGCTTCTGTAGAATTGCTATGTAAACAGCCATAATCAAGAATCCGAATGCTTTTGTTGTTGCTTTCTTCTTCATATTAACAATAAGTAAAGCAGTTTTTCCCTCTTCCGTATTAACTACAGGTTATAATTGGTTTTTTTGGTTGAGGCTAGAGTTTGAACCAGTACCTCACTAGGCAAGTGCTCTACCACTAAGCTACATCCATAGACCTATGCAATTATTTAGTTCGGTATTTTCTTCCATATTAATTAGATGGTAAAGCATCTATTTATTTTCATCTAAGAAAATAAAATTATCTAATTCTATTTAAACAAAATTCTGTCATACTGCTCAGTATCATGACCATTTCAATTAAGGAAATGCCATCCTAAAAACACTTAATAAAATCCACTTTGAAATTGAAGACAGGAAAACCTGGAATGTTCTAAACTGAAATGGTAATCACCTTATGAGACATGTTTTGGTGGAGTTCAAAAGCAGGCAGGATTAAGTAAGAACTGAAAGGGTGGTAGATTTCATAGCCTTGAACCCACTGCAATTAAGTTTGTGCTTTTTGCCAAAGTGAAATCTGATGGTGGAAAACATGGTTATTTTGACTGGGAAGATGAAATTTTTCCAGCAGCATCTCTGTGCATGAACATGTACTGGTGTGAGTGGGAATGAAAAGAAGGGAGACCAGCTTGGGAGGCTTTTTGTGGTGTCTCAAATACTTTTTTGAAATGTATTCCTCCAAATCAAATTAAAAATACCCCATGTGTCCAAGAGTATAAGTGATGTATCTGCTTAGTGGAATGCTTGTTAAATATGTATAACCTGGAGACTGAAAAAACCCAGCAAGAAAAATATACAACCATCCCCTGGTATCCACAGAGAACTATTCCCAGGACCCCTGTGCAGATACTGAAATCCAAGATGCTCAAAGTCTTTATATAAAATGGCCTAGTACAATACTTGTATATAACCTATGTGTGTCCTCCTGAGTGAATCATCCCTAAATTAGTTCTAATACTAATTAGTTCTAATACTAATACCTAATACTGTGTAAATGCTGCAGAAATAGTCATTATCTTGCATTGTTTGGAAAATAAAGCAGTTTCTACCCATTCAGTACAAATACAACTTCTTCTGAGTGTTTTGCATTCCTGGATGCAAAGCCTATGGATACGGAAGGTTGACTACATATCCTATCCTGTCAGTAGCTGCCCCATAGCTAACTGAAGGGGAAGGATTATGTAAAGCTTCATTTTTATGTGCAAAGTTTTAAGATTTAACTTGATAAGAGTAATACATCTTTGCCCACTTCTTAATGAGCAGAGATCAAAGATTTAAAAAAAGATAAATTGATTTCAATTCGCCCTCTGAATCTCTGAAATTATAAACAGATTAGAGTTCATTTTTTATTTCTCCAAAACTGAAACAGAGATTCTACTGTAGAATCTGAGTTTAAAGAAAGAATAAACTCAAGGTTTTTGTCTTACATTTCAAGACTACTGTTTAATGCTGAAGTTAAATGAATAATGTATTTTTCAGCCAAGGGAAAAACACATTGATTTGATTCTTCCTTTGCAGAGAGTTTTCATCTGGGACTTGGACGAGACGATCATCGTTTTCCATTCCTTGCTTACAGGGTCCTATGCCAACAGATATGGAAGGGTGAGTGCAACACGCATTGGTTTTTAATTCCTTTGGAGTGCATATGCCTCAACTTTATCTTTCCAAATGAATGGAATTTAAATTGTTATAAATTTAAAATATAAAAAGGAAAATAACTTGTTGGTAAAGTCAAATATATAAGGTGAGGCAAAAAATATGAAAATGAACAAAGTTAGCTCTTTAAAATGAGATAGATTTTTATGGAATTAAGTTCATTCTTATTTCAAATCCCAATGAATAAAACTAATTGGATGCTATTTTAAATATATAGGTAACATAGAAAGATAGTTTGTGAAGTGCAGTATTTTTTTTGCCATGTCTTTTTATTCATATTTAATGGAGCAAATACTTTACTGGCTATTGTGTTAAATGATTAGCAATGTTGACATTTTGTTTTCAAAACACCTGTTGTGAATGTCTTTGTTCCTTATTATGAGGCTAAATTTACATAAATGGTATGTAATGTTGTGTTTCTGACTGGCAATAGGACAACTCCATGTTGGAGTTGTTATAATGTCTACCTTGTATTGTAGGTAAAGAATAATAATATATGGTGGACATCCCCTTATCTACTGACCTCATGTCAATCTTTGGCCATAAGTTATTGGTTTGCATATGTGACTCAAGCCCAAGCTAGAAATCCACGGCTTCTTTCAGCTTTTCATTCAGTCTCAACAATCTATATGTGGAATACTTTTTTAAATAATGTCTTTCCTGGCATGGTGGCACACTCCTGTAATCCCAGCACTCAGGAGGCTGAGGTAGGAGAATTGTCTGGGCTACACAGTGAGTTTGTGGGCAGCCTGAACTATAAAGCAAGACCCTGGCATAACCAGAAAGAAAGAAAGAGAGAAAGAGAGAAAGAGAGAGAGAGAGAGAGAGAGAGAGAGAGAGAAAGAAAGAAAGAAAGAAAGAAAGAAAGAAAGAAAGAAAGAAAGAAAGAAAGAAAAGAAGGAAGGAAGGAGAGAAGAAAGGAAGGAAGGAAAAAAGAAAGAGGAAGGAAAGGAAAAAGGCAGAGAGAGAAAGAGAGAAAGGAAAGGAAGAAAGAATGGTGAGTCCTATAAGTACAGCAAGTTCATTTTTTAAAAGTTTTAATCATTAGTATTTCATAGTTTTCTCATAGTAGGGCATTGATAAAAAGTTCTACCTCATATATTTTCCAAAAGCCAAATTTATATGTTCTTTAAAGTATGGGAAATCTGAATTACCCCATTATACATTTATCCTTCAGTGATAAGTTGACAGGAGCTGAGAAAGAATTTCAGAAAGCCCACATTTTGAGGAAGATCTTCCTGAGTATGATGTGGGCCTGAAGTCAGAATGAACTACAGTCCCCACGTGGTGATCAAGAGAAAGCATTGTAAGCAGAGGAAATGGCAAATGCAGTGGCAGGAAAGCGTTTGCTGGTTGAGGGACTAAGAGTCCCACGTAACCAAGCTTGTGACGAAGATGGCATTTCCAGAGCTAGATGTAGTCAGGGGGCAGGTTCCAAAGGGCCCCTCAGCTGTAGTCCAGAGGGATAATCTCACTGTGCATGCTACAAGAAATCATGGGGGGATTTTGAAGGAGGGTGTGAGATAGTTTGGTTTACATTTTGCAAATGGTGTTAGCTGTGGAGAAGCAACACAAGGGGAGAAAAGTGGAGACCCAGGTTGGAAGTTTTAGTAGTGATTTGAATCACTAACAGTAGAGTTGGAGAGAACAGATTGGATTCAGAAGTATTTTGCAGGTAGAGAAAAGGATTTATTAGAAATTATTAGAAATGATTTAAATTGGGGTAGTGAGCAATAAATAATACAAAGAAATGAAAGACAATTCCTAGGTTTTTATTTCAAGCAACTTGGAGAATAGTTTGTATTTACTGAGATGGAAAAAAACTAATTTAGAAAGTTTCATGTTGGACAAGTTTGAGGTGCCTATTAAATACCTGCTTGAACTAGGCGAGGATGAAGGTAGAAAGTGGGGTGGGATACGTGGGCAAGCTGGCCAGGGTTGGAGGTGCCAGATGTATGGTCAATAGTTCATGATTTAGGGTCAGGAGCTCCTCAGACACTTGTTTAATTTCTTCCTAAACATTTGTTGAGCACTTGCTCTGTGCTTGAAACTAAATTGACCTGTTTTCTTAATTCCCAGAGGTACCCCTTCCTGCCTGGGTGATTTTTGAAGGTGCATTGCTCAGGATATTGAGTCATAGCCAGAAGCATGCAATAACACTTGATGTTTCCTCACTAATGTGCTCTCAAATCTGATAGTCAAGCCTTGTAAAACTGAGTGGCTCCAGCAGGATTCTTCCAAACAGTAATAATAACCAAGCTGATCAGAATGTCTTACATCACTTTTGTTTCCCAGAAGTCCAAAGGCAGCTCAGTGGAAAGACTTCTTTTTTTTGAGCACAGATTTAGGTGTGTTCCTGAGCATTGTCAGGGAGGCATTCGGCTGGGCCTTCCCCTACATGCACATAAAGAAATGAATGCCTGACAGTGTGATAGCTATCCCAGTGTCTATGGGAACCAGACACTTGAGAAGTAGCTTAGTCACAGTAGCTTAGGCAACTCAATGAGTGGGCCATTCAGTAAGGGGATATAGGATCTGGTTGATATAATACAAAATTAGGGCATGTTACAGCAAGGTGTACCAAAAAAAGTTTTGAGAATGTTCCACCTTCTGTGTAATCCTAGCAGTCGGAAGAGGCATGTTGGGTGTTATAAGGATGTGTTACTTATTTTATAACAAAGCTGATGGGAATAAAAAGAAGGTATTGGGTATAGTGCAGCCTTAGCTAGGGAAGAGGAAAGAAACACATATTAGGGGGAAAGTAAAGTGTGTGAGTATTACCATAAATTAGGATGTTCTTAGTAATAGGTGTCCTAGCTTTTTTTATTTAATATGTTCTGTTAGTGCATGTTAGTTGTACAGACTAATGGGCTTTACTTTAGCACATTCATGCATGGGTGTAACACTTTGATCATTTCCAGCTCCCATTCCTGCCACTCCCCTTTCCTCCTGCCTTGATTCTTTTCCTCTGTTCCTTTTCTCCTCCTCCTCCTTCTCCTCTTCCTCTCCCCTCCTCCTCCTCTTTTTCCTTCCCCCTTATCTTTCTGCTTCTCCTTCTCCTCCTTTTTTTCTTCCTCTAGTCCTGAGGATTGAACCCAGAGCCTTTGCATGAGCTACATCCCTGGTCTGTAAATTTGCTTTTTGATTTTGGTACAGGGTCTCACTAAATCTCTAAGTTGCCCAGGCTCAGCTTAAATTTGCAATACTATTGCCACAGCCTCCCAGTGTGCTGGAATTACAGGTGTGTACCACCACACCAGCTCCTTTCTCTACTCTAATAATCTCCCATCTACTTGCCTGCTGTCTTTTTTCTTTTACTACATTCCATAACGTATTATTTGTCCTTTTCAATCTGGTCACTTAATGCATTTTATAAAGTTGATTTCAAACTAAATCCAAATTACTGAATTTCATTAAAGAACATTAGTCTTTTGTTAAAAGTTCTTTGGTGTCTTTAAAACAGACACCATAATACACTTCTTAATATCAAAATACAATGGGTGATTGAAAAATATAATGAATATTTACATTTTTTAAATTACTACAGTAAAGGACACATTGCCAATTAATTCCCCTCAAAACACTCCCTGCATTTTTAATGCACTTGTCCTGTCATTCTTGCCACTGTCTTTAGCCATTCTGGAAATTCTTTCATGAGTTGTGCTGTTATGGCTGCCTTGATGTCCTGAATTCATTCAAAATGTTTAGCTTTCATGGCCACTTTGACTTTGGGGAAGAGCCAGAAGTTGCACAGTGCTTTCATGTAATGCTTTTATGAGCCTGCTTTTCCACTGGCTGGCACTTGGCAACAGTGCTCACTGTTCTTTTGATCACACCTCATAAAGACACGAAAGAGGACTTACAGATTGCTTCAGATAGTGGCAAGAATGATGGGATAAGTGTGTTTGATGTAGTGGTGAGTATTTAGAGGGGGATTAATGGCAACCTGTCTTTTATTGTAATAATTTTTTAAAATTTAGACACTCACCATATATATATATATATATATATATATATATATATATATTTTTTTTTTTTTTTTTGGTACCAGGGATCGAACTCAGGTCCTTGCGCTTGTGAGGCAGGCGATGGAACCACTGGGCTAAATCCCCGGCCCACTCACCATATATTTTGATCATCCTTTATACATACTCCAGACTTAGATTTCAAATAAATATTGTGCTCATGTGATTCCCCTCTCATGGGAGAACTTCCTAAGACACCTGCAGCAACTGCCTTATTGTTTTTCAACACTTTCTTTTTATTATTGTTTAGCACTTGTGTCTCACAGGGATTTGGGCTATAAAGGATCTTAAGGGTATTGAGTCTCACCCTCTTTTTATACAAAAGCCAAAGCATGAACACTTAAGATAGCATTAACATAAAGACAGCATAAAGCTTTGTGTTTGTTCATGGGACCTATTAAAAATTTCCTAAATACCTAGCACTCATTTAATTTAACATTAATGCTATGAAATTGATATAATTAAGACTTTTATAGATAAGGAATAGAGGTTAGATACCAAATATAGAAAACATTTTGAACTCTGTCTGGCAAAAAGTAAATATTTGATAAATACCAGATATATTTGAAGGTAGGTGAGACTTGACTGTCAGAAATATGGTATGCTGGACTTGAATCCTGGCATGGTGGCCAGAAGGTAATGAGGTGGCAGTGTCTTCCAATTTATGAATTACAACATGTGACATGCCCTACCTGTGATGAAAAAAACACCAAATTTGAATTCAGGTATATCTTAAGCTCTTGACTTCAGCTCTTTGGCAAATTATTTTATTCTTAGGGAGTCTCCATCTTTTCATTCATACAATCAGCTATTTAACCCATACAACTGCCTTAAGAATTAACTTATGACAGGAATTAGAAAGGCTTACCATAGTGTCTTACTAATGGCCACAATACATAGTAAGAAAAGCACATCACTTTTTGAACTTGTAGCTGCTCTTAGTGTGTTTGTTTTTTTAACATTCAAGGCTTCTAAAAGAAGCTCAGTTATCATAATGCGAGTTTAGATCATCTAAACCTGCCTAGTGGGTGTTATCATGTAGTGCACTGAGGAAAGAAAAAAAATTGAGAGCAGCTTATCTGCCCCATTCCATCAGAACACTCCAGTTGGCCAGTAAAGATTGTTGTTTTTATTTTATGTTAGGGGACAGCACTAAACTCCAAGACCTTTTGAGACTGGTAGTGAAGATGCTGAACCCTTAGTGAGACAGAGATTTGTTCCTCATGGGGTCCTTGGGTGGTAGAGGGTCTGGTTACTTCAACCATGTGATCTTCTTTTGGAATCCCTAGACCAGGGGTTGGCAAGGTTTATCTGTAGAGGATCACAGTATAAATATTTTAGGCTTTGAGGGCCATATGCCTGTCATAACTCTTCAGCTCTGCCCTAGCATTACTAAAGCACTTATGGATGGTACATAAAAAAAATACATGTGGCTGCATTCCAATGAAATTTGATTTATAGTTCTCAAACTTGAGTTTCATGTAATTTTCATGTCTTATGAAATATTATTGTCTTGGATCATTGTTATTAGCAATCAGTCCATAGAAGACAAAGCAGAGGCAGCATGAGTGAAAGGTGTGGTGGGCCAGGCTGACAAAAGCACACCTCTGCCCATGACATTGGCTTCAGCCACATGATCCAGTCCCAAGGAAGTTGGAAAGTGTGTGCTCTTGCTGTGTGCTTAGGAAGAAACAGAGAATGGATTTTAGTGAATGGGTAGTAAGAAGCACTAAATCTCAACTCTTTGACCATTGATTGAAACCAGAAGCACACTTTCAAAACCCCTGGGGCTCTGGCCATCCCAAGGCTCTGTGGTTGCAGTGGGGCTCCAGAGTGATGTGTGGCCAGTGCAGTCCCAAGGGTGGTATCCTCATTTAATTTTATTCTTTGTATATCAGCACTGAGTTAGATCAACAATATATGGCCACATTTATAGCTTCTAGATACTGCAGAATGACATAGAGTCTAGACTCAAAACACACCAGCAAAAGCCACAGTTTTCTTGAACAGCAGAGAGATTAGTGGAACCAGCCTTCTTATCTCTTTTTTCTGTCTTATCATGAAAGTTTCATTCTCTCCCTGTAATTATTAGCCTGCAGTCACCAGCCTTGGAATTCCCTTGCTCTGTATCCCTAGGAAAAGCACCTTGTAGCTCCATCTCACTTCTGGTACCCTAATCTTCCCATCCATAAAATGAAAGCAAATACAGAGATCTGTTAAGAGAACAATGTGGAGCACCTAAAAATATGTTCATGGGCAAAACATAAATAAGAGCTACTGGCGGAGGGATTTAGCTCAGTGGTACCACTGCCTGCCTCGAAAGCACAAGGTCCTGAGTTCATTCCCCAGTACCAAAAAACAAACAAACAAATAAAAGCTACTATTGTTTGCTTTGGAGGTTCAGAGGAGGAAGTGGGCAATTGTGCATATTTTCTTGTTCCAGGTAGCAGAAAGGCAGAGTTGGAAGTACAGCATTGCAAGTGGCCAAAATCATACACAGAAAGGGTAGATACCTATAAAGTATATTTAGAGATCAGACTTGGAGCAAATGAATAGGAACAAAATGTGTTTAAATACTAATACAAACACTGTACCTTTATTCAGCTTTCAGTCTTTGCTGCTATCTCAGATTATCCAGTTAGTTTCTCCTTTATTCATGAGGAAATTTTGGGTCAGAAAAATTATATCATTCACCCAAGGAAGCATGTCTATTAACTGGCAATACTAGAAATGTACTCTAATCTTCACAATCCATTGCTCTCAAAGGAGGGCTGCAGACAGTATTGCATGCCAAGATTTCCTGCTGTGGGCATGGGCATGCCATGAATAATGTTGAACAGTTGAGTGACACAACACAAGTATACAATTCAGAAGGTTAATCAAATAAAAGAAAGTCATTGTGCAGTGAAACTGGTAGGAAATAACAAAGAGCTAAACAAAATGGCTATAATACTAGAAAAGAGAGAGAGGGAGTGATTACACATGAAGTTGTGATTGGCTTTTGATTGAATTTAGATGGTTAGCCTTCCCCTTGGCACCAAGTTGGCTTCATGTGTTGAGGCCAAATGGCCAAGTTCACTTTGGCTTTCTTCTTCCTCCTCCTTCTTTGTACCACTTCTTGGCAGTTGTCCCATGTTTGGGGCTCAACATATTTTTCTCAGTAATCAAAATTAATCTTTGGAATAGTGAAGTTTTTTTTCTTAATTCTTTACTTGGGTATTATTTTCATGATGTTGAAAGGAAGTCTCTTAAGTAAGAAGAAAATGAGTGTAGTCAAGTGTCAGTTATCTAATCAGTAAAAATTATCTGACTAGCACCACCACAGGTTTGGATTTCTTTCAAGTCATTCAGGCAATAATTCAACCATGGTTCATTTTGTACAATCTCTCATAGTAATCTAGATTATTTCTTAATTGGCATCATAATTAGCCCAGCTCCTCAAACTTGACATTTCACACCAGCTGTTGAATGATAGGGCCTTATAACCTTTGAAAAAAGTAAATATTCCCTTGATAGTATCAAGGCCTTTAGACAGGAAGAAAGACATCAGTGAAAACCCTTGGGTCTCATAGGTTGTATATATCATTTGAATTTTTAGTAATGTTGTGTACAAGAAATTAGGTTGCAACATATAATTTTTGTCTCTTCTTGGATAAGGGAGCTAATTTGCAAAGCTTATCCTTAATCCTTCCCCTTTGAACAGCCAGCATAAAGCTTTAAAAATAAACCACTTTGTATTCAGAGTGCCCATTCCTGTTTTTCAGCTTCTTTTCCCCAAAACAAAGGATCCTGAATAGGGAGAATTTTCAAGTGACATTCAGGTCCAATTTGTGGCTGTAATATTAGCATTCTAATGAGGAATTATTGAAAAGGGCTGAAAGCAGGTATTTTTTTTCTTTCATTTGATTGATATTGCTCTAAGATTTGACCTTAATTTGAACGTACTTAACAAGATTTCGACATTGAGCAACAAATCTTCCTAAACCCTGTGGCATTGTAAGCATCACGCCTCACTGGGCCACTACAGCTCTCAGTAACTGCTGCAGGAGAGGCTTAGCTGCCCATGTAGAGTCCATGCAGATGGCAGTTAGGAACCTTAACTTTCATTGCACAGATTCAGCATGTAAGTACCATACCCAGAGGAACTAGTCATGGCTTCTGAAATAGTCGGACCATCTTCTTGAAGCTCTAACATAAGATGGCAATTTTTAAAAACATGGTATAGTCTACTACTTTAGTGATTGCTAGGAGTTTGTAGAGCTGATCTCACAGAAATAGTAGGATATACGATCAAAGAGAAGAGCCAGAATAGATGTATTTTAAATGTACTTTTAAATTGAAAATAGAATAATAGTAATAGAATAGTAGTAGAATGATAATTAGAATAATAATTAGAATAATATAGAATAATAGTAATAGAATAATAATTAAAAGACAAAATTTGCTTATTTTTGATTGTTTTGTTTTTCTTTTTCAGCAAGAATACCATAGGTACTTTGTGGGACTCAATTACTGATTCAGAATATGATAGTTATCTAAAACTGGAGCAGTGAGTTAGGTATTAAAACAGTTCTTACATGTCTAAACTTAAAAGGATTTAAATTATGAGTCCAGCATGGTGACACATGCCTGTGATCCCAGCACTCTAGAGGCTGAGGCAGGAGGCTAACTATGAGTTTAAGGCCAGCCTGGGCTACATCCTGAGGTCAAGGCCAGCCTGAGCTATGTACCTAGTGAGACCCTGTCTCAAACAACTGAAAAAAAAGCTTTTAAATTATACAAGTTATATTGTAAGGGAAAGGCTAAGCAGCTAAATTCAATCAAAATATACTGTTTGCTTTGGTGTTAAATTCTTTGATCTTCAGTTTATAAAACTAAAATGATACAGGGAAGGCTGGAGGGGTGAAGGGCACACAGGGAATGGGGAAAAAAATAAGAACCAAGATACATCATGTACAGGTACAAGCACACAATGATAAATGTAAACGTATTGTATACCTAAAATATACCAATAAAAGAACTTAAGCAAAAAAACCCCTAAAATGATAAAAGAAAAAGGATAACAATAAACATGTAAGGGGGTGTAAAGAGAAGTGCATTAAATATAAGAACAATTTTTCTTTTAATGCTTTACTAGTATATCTAGGCAATAAAGAAACTGCTTCCTCATCAACATTTTGGTGCTATTTTTAGTTGTTATAAAACTGAAATGACTTTTGGACTGCATAAGATCTAATGTAATATTTGGCATTTGTGGCATTGTTAAATCAACTCTAAAAATCTTGGGATGTATCTCTTAAAACAGTTACATAAAAGGTTGAGATATTTTAGTGGTTGGATAAATTGTTAAATTTAAGGTTGCTAGAGAAAGGAGAAGAGATATTTTGTTACTATACTCAGAAGAAATATTCTGGATCCTATTCTAAAAAGCCCAAAAGACATAAACAGGTTTTCCTTCAAGTTTCCATCTCTTTTTCATCTCCAAGGACTATGGACACTATAAGCCAAAAGTAGAATTTTTTAGAAACTGAACGAAAATGGGTTAAGAAAATCATTTCTGTAGCAGCCTCAATTCTTAAGGGATTTGTGTTTGCCACTAAAAATAGGTTACATTGTCATCTGAAGCTGGAAACTGAGGAGTGTTGCAGTTTTTCTGGGCTGTTGGTGATCATTTTGTTGAATGGATAACTCCACCCTTCTCCAGCAAGCAGGACTCTGGCTCTTTCCTGAGACTTGTGCGGTTATTCTGTCCACTGTGCCAGGATAATGTGCTTATGTGGTGCTGGGCAAGTAGAAAGCTCCCAGAATGGGACCTTGCCTTTTGATGCAAGACAGGCAGGAGAAATTAGGAAAGATAGCAATGTGTCAGAAGGTGATGTCTGGTGCCCCACTGGGGCTGCCTCTATTGGGGCTCTTGCTCAGTTGACTGTAGGTAGAGCTCAGGGTATAAAAGGTGTTTTGTTGCCATGGAGACAAAGCTGCTGCATTTACAGGAAAAATTATTATGCAACACCATCAGTAAAATAGAGTGCCTGGCTCCTTTATGTTTTCTTTAAAAGGCACTAAAAATCTCTGCATTCCAATCTTTTCTCCAAGCTTTGCTCCGAATAGGGTCATCAACTCTGTGACAGGATTTGTTTCAGCTGTTCAGTCAGTAAAACTAGATAATTAGACTGTGCTTCTTTTCTCTGCCCCTTAGTGTCTGTAAGCCACCCTCATAAATGTAGCTGCAGTATTGAAAAGGCCCAAGTGATTGGGGATAAGTACACACTCCTTTCAAAACAAAATGCTTAAGATCAAATACGTACAAATACTGGAATTAGCAAGGCAGACATGACTATTATAGTGCTCAACATAAACGGACAACAACAAAATAATCGGAGTAGCATGGACTTCAGCCTGATCACTGGACTACAGCAAAAGTATTACAAAAATACACCTACTGTTACCCTTTCCCAAGGACCTGGAAGAATTCACTGTGGTTTCCCTGTTGGGTAAGATCCATTCTAATACCATGTGGTTTCCATGTTAAGACTACCCAAAATTTAAGACTTATCAAAAGAATTTGTCAGAACAGTCGTAGTACAGGTAGGTTGTACTCAATACCTCAGCCTTCTACCATAGAGTAGTTTAGTTGTGGTAACACTCATTTAAAACATCCATAAAGTAATTCAGAAAATTGTACCACCAAATGGTACACTTCTCAAGTTGTACACACTAAAAGCCCCAGGGTTGTATGGGCTGCAGTATCTAGAACACATCCTGAGCTCTGCATTCCTCTCCTGCCTGAATCACTGTTTGACACTAACCTGCCCTGATGATAACAAGTTGTTCAAAAATCAGTCTTTCATGTTTATAGAATATAAATATAGTTAGAGTAGATGCTTAGCCTTAAGTCCTGCCTTCAGCTTATACATTAATAAAGGAGGCTGCTGCTAGGGAATGAATGAGTCTTCAACCACAGCCTATCCCTGGGGTAAAGGTGAACTAATGCCAGTCCAGATCACCAAGTATGAAACGTCAGAGTCTCCAGAGGCCTAACAGTGCTAAGAAGGAAGCACGTCTAATACTGCTCATGACAGGCATTTCCAGGAAGCTACAACTATTTAACTACTGAGAAATCATTAGTAATAGGGGGTCAAATGATAACATTAGCAGTATGGATCAATAATCGGAATCCACAGGAGCCATACAACCAAAAAATAGATGGTCTTAAATAAGGTGCTTTTAGGTTTATCTATTCTTAAATTACACCAAGGTTCCTCCTTTGCAGCTGATCGATGTTGCAGTGCAATACTGCTGTTCCCAAATGTATGAGAGGATGATCCTGTGCCTTTAATTATAAATGCAAGAGTTCCCTGGGCTCCTACAAAAGAACACTGCATATTATAAAAATGAGGGGAGTTAGTGCAGGCAAATCAGAGACTTACATATTCTTGGGTATATTCTACACTCTCACCTAAGCCTGAGTACAAGCAAGTCCTGGCACCTGTTCCTCCTCAATAAAAGGGGATACGCTGAGGAACTTTCCAAGGCTTTTGCAATTTTAACTTTTTGACACTTTAAACATGTGGTCTAAATTTTTAAAATAAGCCTTTTTCGGCATTTCACCCCCAAAAGATAACCAAAAATTTCTCAATGAATACTTACACATTTTTTAATTTTTATTACAAAAACTTCCAAACATAAGCAGAAGTACGTGGAAAAGTATAACAGAACCCAGTGCACCTCTCTAGCTGCAACAAATATCAAGTCTTAACCAATCTTGTTTATCTGAATCCTGCCTACATCCCTCTGCCATCCTGTTCTGAGTCTGAGCTTTGCAGGCAAATCTCAGGAACCGTATGACTCAATTTATGTATATTTCAGTATGTATGCAAGACTCCAGTAAAAGAACTTTTAAAAATACAAAGAGTAGATAGTGCTCAGGAACTCAGCCACCTAGCAAAATTTATAGTTTCAAAATATTAAATAGCTACTCAATAGTTATATTTCTTCATTAATAGCACATATTTGCAGTCCATGATGATTGCATTTATCGTGGGAAGTTTTGATATCTATCTCTCTATATAAAAACCACATCTTAATTCATTTTTTTTGTCTCCTTCCTCTCTCATCCCCTCTGCTCCCAGCCATTCTTTCCCCCTTCCCATTGCAAAACCTTTATTTCCATTTTTTTTAATTCACTATTTTAAACCCCTTTGCTTCCCCCTCCATTCATCTCTTGTTCCCTTTCCCATTTGAAAAGATCTCCCTTCTTTCTGTTATCTTTTATTTTGCTCTTTATTTATATTTTGGGTCTCTCCCATAAGAGAAACCATGTGATATTTAAGCTCGTATCTGATTTATTTCCCTTTACATTATGGTCTCAAGGCACATCCATTTACCTAAAATGCCTCCAATCTATCCTCTTCATGATGAATCTATTCTTCTCTATAGCAGATGTCACATTTCTTTATCCAGTCACTTGTTGATGGGCATATAAGCTGTAATATAACTTTAACTCTTTGGGGAAGATACTTAGCAGGGAAATACCTGGATCAAATGGAATTTCTATTTTTAGTTTTTTGAAGAATCTCCATACTGATCTCCATCGTGGTTGTACTAGTTTACATTACTATCGACAATCTAGAAGGGTTCCTTTTTCCCCCAGCAGCCTTGCTAGCATTTGTTATGGATTTATACTCTCTGGAGTAAGATGGAATCTCTGTGTTGTTTTAATTTGCATTTTTCTAGTGGTCAGTAATATTGAACTTTTTTTTCCCATATTTATTGATCATTTGTATTTCTTCTGAGAAGTGTCTATTCATTCTGGTTGCCCATTTTTTGACTGACTCTTTTATTTTGGAGGCTCTAATTTTTTTTTAGTTCTTTATGTATTCCAGATATTAGTTCTCTGTCCAAGGACAGCTAGCAAAGATTTTTTAACAGTTATATTTCTTTAATTTTTAAAAGTGTGTACTTCTTATTGTGGTAAAATACAAGTAACATAAACTTTACCTTCTTAACCATTTTAAAATATACAGTTCAGTAGTGTTAAGTCCGTTCACACTGTTGTACAGCCAACCTCCAAAATGCTGTGTCTGATGTGTTAGCTTTCTGTCACTGTGACAAAATGCCCAAGAAATCAACGAGAAGGCTTCCATCCATGGTTATCTGGTTGCATCACTGTGGACCTAAGGTGAAGCAGAACATCACGGCAGGAGGCTGAGGTGGAGGAAAGCTGCCCACCTCATGGCAGCCAGGAAGCAGAGATCCAGAAGGAGCCAGAGAGGAGGGGGCCAGGACAAAAGAGTTCTGCGGGTTACGCCCTGTGACCCTCTCCTTTCAACTAGGCCCCACCTCCTATTTCTATGACCTCCTAATAATAACATCAAATTATAGACTATAACGGTCTATTCAGTGAATTAATCCACTGATAAAGTTAGGGCCCTCCTAATACAATCACTTCTGTAGAGTAACATTGTCGTACTTGGGGAATAAGCCTCTAAAACATAGTCTTTTGGGGACACCTTATATTTAAACCACAACATCTTACAAAGTTGAATATCTGTATCCACTCAACAACTCCCCATTCTTGTTTACCCCCAGCTCCTTGCCACCTCTATTCACTTTGTCTCTGTTTCAAGTACCTCTTTAAGTGGAATCATGTACACTACTTGTCTTTTGGGGAGTGGCTTAGTATCTTCAAGGTTCATCCATGTTGCAACATGTATTGAAATTTCCTTCCTTTTAAAGGCTAATATTCCACTGTATGTGAAAACCACATTTATTCACTCATCTATCATGAACACTTGCGTTGCTTCCACCTTTTTCCTATTGTAGGAGTTCTTAGAATTGTAGAACTTCTTTATATAATTGGATATTAACTGCTTATCAGATCTGTAATTTGCAGATATCTTTTCCATTCTGTTGGTTGCATATTCACTCAACTTAATTGTGCACTTTGATGCACATATGTTGTTAATTTTGATGCAGCTCAGTTTGTTTCTTTTGTTGCCTATATGTTTAGTGCTGTATCCTAGAAGTCATTGCCTTATTCACTGTCTTGAAGTTTTTCCCCTAAGAGTTTCAGAGTTTAGCTTCTACATTTATATCTTTGATCTGTTCTGAGTTCATTTTTGTGCACAATATAAAAATCCAGCTTCATTTCTTGTGGATGTTTGATTTTCCCATCATGATTTGTTCAAAAGATTATCATTTCTCCATTGAATGGTCTTGGAACTCTTTTCAAAAATCGACCACATATGCAAGGGTTGATTGGTAGTCTTTCTATTCTTTTGGTTTGTTCATCTGTATTTATGCCAAACACTGGGAAGGGCTCATGTCAGGCATTATGCTGGATAGCAAAGATGGAGAGAAATGGATATAGGAATTAAAAAACCAACAGGGGATCATAGCTTAAAATTTAAAATAGTTTTTGAAATGCTGGAGACAGAGAGTTGAAAGACGTAACCAAACAAAACATTGTACACAAAGTAGAAACACAAAGTGCTCATCCTTTTTTAGAGACCTGACACCACTTTGTGTGTGTGTGTGTGTGTGTGTGTGTGTTTTGTTGGGGATCAAACCCAGAGCCTCATTCATACCAGGCAAGTACTCTACCACTGAGCAACATTCCCAGTCCATGACAACCATTTTTTAGTTCTACAATTAAAAATTTCATGCCTCAACCAAAAAGAAAGAAATCTGTAACTCCCAAATCGAAAAATAAAGGATATAGGGATAATCCCTCCTTAGACAACAGCATATCACCTGTGGTACCCAGGGGCTGCTTGGCCAAGCTGAGAAGAATCAGGAAGGAGGAGACACTGCACTGATGAAGGCCCATGGGAGAAACACTGTAGAACAATGGGGTCCTGGACTCTCAGGCTTGGTCGGAGACCATGATAGATTAGTCCCATGTAACCTGTGGGAACAGATCCTTTGCTGTGATTTTCTTTAAGATCTTTGAGTGAGAGCTTCCATTAGAAGCACTTTATTTTGTATTATATTATAATTAAATATATATCTAAATATAGTATAAATTCAAATTAAGATACCATATTTATATTTACACTAATGTAATTAGTATATATTATGATTAAATATAATTGACATATAAATACATTATAAAATTAAAAATTAAGTATAATTATAGTATAGTACAGTACCTATTAGACCTCTGCCTGTTCATCTTTTGAAGACAGAACTTCATGGCCAAAAGTTATAGTTTGACAGACCACAAATAGGTAACACATTGGGGATGTAGGTAAAAATGAGACATTTATGGGCCATTCATAACAGTTAAGGTGTTTGAATATTTCTTAAAATAGGTGGGAGAATGGCATGGGAGCTAGTGGCACCCAGGAAATAAAGCCCAGTGAAGGAGAGCATTGAAGTTATCTACAGAAGAAATCAATGACTAGGAATAAAAACATGAAAACAAAAAATGATGATGAAGATGAATAAAATGTGAATTCCAGTTCTAAGTGGCAGGATGTCACAATTGATTTAATGTGGGACTAGAGAGAGGCTGCTTATAAATGCCAAGGTTTGGGGTTAGAAGCATGTCGGTCTTCTAAAGAAAAAACACAGTGGGTTTACAGGGGAAATATGATAATGTGATTTGCCACACACTGAGTTTCAGATACTTTATGGACATCTAAGGAGAACTGATCACAGGTAGTTGATATATGAGCCTTCAGTGGACATCTCAGATGTGACACAGGGGATTGGAATGGTGACTGAAGCCTGGGGTGTGCTTGGGTCATGAGGCAACTTGAAGAGTGAGGAATGGGTGAGCATTCCTAGAGATTAGGGGTGGACAACAGATAATCAAATCTAGAAAGACACTCCGAAAAGATTGATGATGTCATAAACACACAGGAGGAGAAACATCAAGTGTAGACAGCAGTGGCAAAAGCCACAGGGGATCAAGTTGAGGAAACAATGGAAACAATTGCCAATGAAATTTACATTAAGCGAGATTCACTTTGATGTGGAGGCAAAGCTCCAAAAATTTTTCAAAAGTGATATAACATAAAAAAGGTCTTTAAGAAGAAACCATTTCATAACTGTGCCCCTGATTCAATGATTGCAAGACGTTTACTTTTTTAAGGAAAAGTAAAATTAAGCCAAAGACATGGTGATTTTCAAGTCTCAGTGGTAGGCTGAGAATGTGTTTTTATACTTTCTTCTTCTGAGTATGCCAAAATAGGCCATCAAGCTATGATAACTTATTAACTGTTCAGTGTTAGGTTTTGTCACATTTGACATATCAAACATGTTTAAAAATTTTTAAGGTATTAAAATAGTATTGATTTAAAAATTAAAATGTAAAAATAGTATTGATTATAATAAAAAAATACAGTCTGCTTATGATATGAGAAGAACTCTGGTTGCTAGAATTGTGTAGGTAAATCCATGAAGATAGTCATCCCTCTGTCTATCTAAGTATCTATCTGTCTGTCTGTCTGTCTGTCTATCTGTCTGTCTATCTAGTCTATCTTCTAGTTTCTCTTATGTAAAACAGAATAAGGTAACTTTTTACCCGCCGACCCACTTACAGTGCAAAAATCACAACACTGCTGGAAACCAGTGTTCCTCTCTCTAAAATCAATGAGGGGGTATTTTCTGGGGCTCTGCTTTACAAAAAATAGATTGATCATGACAGGGCTGTGAAATGGAAGATAGCAAAGTACACTCCACATACATAACTAGGAAAATTTTTATGCCAAACCTATGTTTCACCTTTATGTGTGTGTGTGTGTGTGTGTGTGTATGAAAGAGAGAGAGATGGCTAGATAGATCATGGTATAAAATTTTTTGTCTTGTTTTATTCTGTCTTGTTTTGTTTGTTTACTGTGGGTAATGGTTAAAAGATGTTTGAGAAACAGTACTGTCCACCAGAACCCTTTCCTATTCTAAAATTCTCTCTTGTTCCATTTACAACCAAACAGTTGTTTTGGTGTAGCAAATTTTTTATAACAATACCGTGGAACAGCAGTTAGAAAAACTGTTCAGGAATGACTGCCTACTAACAAAAAGAGAATAACATTAGAAGGTAAATAAAGCCAACATCTGTGTTGTATTTTACCACAGGAATGAACAAGCCTTTAAAATTTATTAGTATTCTGACTCACAAGTCATTACTGTAATTTATGAAGAAAAGTTAAAGCATACTATATATTAACAAATAATCGAGTAATTCTTGTGATGGCCATATAAATAAGCAACCATATCAAGGAGAAGTAATATATTCTCAAAAGTAACAGTACCATGGCACATAAATTCCACAATTAACAGTGAAATAAATGTGGTGAGTCTCCTTCCTAGCCACATAAAAAGATTCATTGGCATGGTTATGAGACAAGTCAGTGTATTTTTATTGGCCTGAACTAGAAGGATATACACCTTAGTCAGGTGTTTTGTTTTAGAAACAGCTGTTTGAATTTTCCCTACTGGTTCATTCTGCTCTCAGGCATATTTGTGCATCTGCTTTTTCCAGCACCTTACAGATAGCATACTTGTGAATAAACAATTTCCCATAAAAACAAAGAGTAAATGAGTTGTTTTCCTTACTTATTTGTAGACTATTTTTAATTCTTCTATAACCTGGGAAACTGTATAGACTCCTGTTGGTATTAAACAAGGAAAGTTTAAGGAAGTGAAGGAGAATGAAGCACCATACAGGAAATTTGAGGGAATTGCTTTCATCTGTGCCTCCCTATAGTGCTTGGGCACTCAGTGAGCCTCTGTCTTTCTGCCCTGTTTTTTATGAATTCTCAGGAGTTTACTTTGCCCCTCGACCAATCTAACATTCAACCTTGGTAATCCCTTGTCTTCTGCCTCCTTTGCACTATCACTCAGCTACAGAGAAAGTGTAGGAAGAAGAGGAATTAAAGCTAGGGATGCCATCCTGTCGTATTTTCACAAACACACCTCCCTTCTTCCTCTGGATATCCTGGAAGGCAAACACTGGGTGGTGCTGTGGGGTGGGCAGCACTGGCTGTGTAGCAGTGCTAACTGCCTCCCGGGCCAGCCGAAGATAACTGGCCAGTGGCAGTTGCTCAGGGAATTTCCTCTCCCATCCTTGCATTCTAGGTTCTTGCTCTCTTCTAGGTGTAGAAACACATATGACTGTGCCAAATAGAAAGACAAGATTGTTTAATTAGTCTAAGGGGCACCAAAGGTAAGGCATGGCCCCCCAAACCTAGGTCTGTTCTCCCACCTCTTACTGAATCTCAGAGCACCGGAGGAGATGGGATTGGGGTGTATACTCAAGGACGTGACAGCCTTTAGAGTTATGTAAAGAGCAGAGTGTAAGACACAGGCAAGCCTTCAGATTGGAAATGAAGATAGCATGCTCAGAAGACAGTATTCCTTTGAGTTTTAGGTTCTTGACTGTAATACAGACTCAAAGATACACAAATATACACCTGGCAGGTCTGTGATCTACTTGAAGGCATGATTTCTCTTCATTACAATTCTGTACTTACTCCAAAAAATATTGAGGTAAAAAATAATATATAAGTTATCATTCTTTGGAAAAAATTTAAATATCATGT
>NW_004624744.1:19931159-19992058 GCF_000247695.1 Heterocephalus glaber
TAAATACCGAATAGTTTCTCTAGTGTGAGAAATTGAAAGTGTAAATAAGGATGAAAATGATTAAAATGAATAATTGATAATTTGAAATAAAAAAAGAAAAAATTAAGTCAAAAATATATAGTAGCTTAACATAATAAAAGACATTTACCTATACCAACAGCCAATATTTGTACATAGCAGTAAAAAAAAATGGGCAAATTGCCATTAAAATGGAAACAAAATAAGGATGCCCTCTGACAATACTATGTTCAGCACTGTTCTAGGAATTTGAGGCAGTACAATAAGACATAATCTATAATTAATGACATAAAAGTCACTGGCTTTTGTAAAAGATTTGATATACATAGAGAATTAAAGAGAAAAAACTAGAATATTCTTAGAATTATGTAATAAACTTTGAATGTGAAGGATACAAAATTAAATATAAAAATCAATAGCCTTTCTATATAAGACATATACAGGAAAATAATTTTAAAATTTTAGCAGAAATTATAAAACAAAAACAAAATAATCAGAAAAGGAAAGATAAGGATTGCTTTATGTAAAAAGTACTTAGCAGAAATATATGCTAAAACTATAACGATAATACTGAGAGATATAAAGAAAGATTTGAATAAATGAGCTATTTTTCTTTCCCTTTTTTTGTACTTGACAAAATTGTTCTGAGTTCCATTTGGAAGGATAAATAGTTACTAGTACTTAGAAATTTTTGGTGAAACTTAGTGAGCGAATGCCTGGATCAACCAAGTATTAGAGTGTTTTATGCCTCCACAATACTGTGAAAGTCTATGTTGCTTAACAGTGACACTGAACTAACTACAGAGAAAAGAGAGAGTTTAGACAGACTGGAAGTCATAACAAAACTTTGTATGTGTCAAACTGATCAGGTTTTGAGTGAAGAAATGGATTAACTTACTAGTAAAATATATAATTTAAACAGTTAAAACATGAAAGAATAAAACACAAGGAGAAAAAATAAGTAAATCAAAAGTAAATTAAAAATTTTAGATCATTTGGCAGTGAGAACATAAAAGTGATTGATACTATCTATATTAATTACACATCTAGGACTTTTACTAAATTATGATTAGCAATTTTAAGTATAGTTTCTTTCTTGATCTAAGTGCTGCTTGTACCAATGTGTTTAGCTTGTAAAAATTTCTTGAGTTGCAGTACTTTTTAACTAAAAATTTTCTTTTAAAAAAGCACTTTTTGGGAATGGTGGCACATGCCTGTAATCCCAGCACTCAGGAGGTTGAGACAGGAGGATCACCGTTGAATTCAAGGCCAGCCTGGGCTACATAGTGAGACCTTGTCTCAAAATATAAAAAAGAAAAATAAAAAAGTACTTTTTGAGGAATACACATATACATATTGCTTACTCTAAATCTGTTAAAAAAATAAATGTCCTATATCATACATTCACTTTTCTTTCTCTAGCACAGTGCCTAGTAAATGTGTATTGAATAAATGAATGAATAACAGTTTATAAAAAGATGAACTCTGGAATTTTAACATTGATTAATGTCTGATATTTAGAATTTTCTTATTTTTATTTTTCTGTATATTTCAAATTCTCTCTCTCTATATATATATATACACATACATATACGCACATATTTCTTCTATAATCAGGAAAGCAAGTAAGCACTATTTTTAATGGCCAGAGATGATACAAAAAGACAAAATCATGCAAAAATTTGTAACCAATAAAACAAAAACTAAAGTTGTTGCAACTCATTAGTAAAAACAAATAATTCCACAGAATAAATGAACAAGGTCTATAAACAGACACTTCACAAAAGCATTCCAATTAACCTACATGAAGACAGGAAAAATGTTAGACTTTACATGTAGTAATCAAAAATGTTAAGTCAAAAAGTCCATGCTCAGCCTCTTGCCCATCAAACTGGCAAAGACTTAAAACCACAAGCGCAGTCTACAGGTGCAGTAAGTGAATGCTGGGGGAACTGCTGGCAAAGATACAAACTGATACAAGTTTTCATAAAAGCAATTTGGTGATAGGTAATCAGAACCTTAATTTGCTGATCCTTTTATGCTACAATTGTACTTTTAGCATCTTTTCAAAGAAAATAGAGGACTTGGGATGTAGCTCAGTGGTAGAACATGCTTCGTATGTACACAGTGTTGCCTGCCATCCCCAACACTACACACACACACACAAAATAGAGTTGCAATAATAATTGCTATTATTAAAATAATAGTAATAAGCATTTATGGAATACATGTCCTAAGTGTTCTGCATACGTTATTCCATTTAATATCCTGATGTCTTTTATTGTCTCTATTTTATGGAGGAGCCAAGTGAAGCTTAGGATAGTTAAAACAAAATCTGTCTATGGTCATAACTACTGAGCAGCAGATTCTGATTCAGGTCCAACACTAACCAGAAGTCCACTCAATCCTATCCTGGGCCCCCAGAGGTATTTTTATTTTGCCACTAAAACATAGAAAGGTTTTTGAATATCCAGTAAGAAATTAATAATAATTTATAGTATACCTTCATTAAAAGTTAAGACTTTATTATTTTTAAGGACAAATACTCATGGTCTACTTCAAATTTTTAAATTGGCTATATAAAACAGGATAGCCATAATGTTAAAATTTATGAAATATTTTTTAAAAGCTAGAAGGAAATATATTTTACAAATATATCTACCATGAATGAAAGAAGAAAATAAGGTATTTATACATGATGGAATGTTACTCTGCCCTAAAGATAAACTTGACTCATTTGTTCGAAAATGGATGCACTTTTAGTGTTAAGTGAAGTAAATCAGGTACACAAGCTTAACATTCACGTGATTTCTCTTACATGAGAAACCTAAAGTACAAATAAGGAGCAAAATAAAAGGTAGATAGTGGGCAGAAGGGAGATAGGTCTTTCTCAGCTGGGAAGGAGATTAAGAGATGGAGGAAGAGGCAGGGAGGGAAGGGAAAGGGGATGAAAAAAGGAATTAAGATGTGTTACACACACCTACTACCTCCACACAAGGAATGTAAGCACTGTGTACTGCAAACATGTACTAAAAGTTTTTTTAAAAAAAACAAAAACTACCATGGTATAACTCAGTAGATGCAGAAAAAGTTTTCAACATAATCCAACATACCTTCATAATAGGTACAGAAAGATCTTACCTTGAACTGATAAAAGCTATAAATGAAAAACCCACTGCCAACATTACACTGAATGAGGAAGAACTGAAATAATTCTCTCTAAAATCAGGAACGAGACAACTACTTCTGTTCAGTAAGGTACTTGAAACTTTAGCCAGAGCAATCAGACAAGAGAAAGCAATTAAAGAAGTAAGAATGCTGAAAGAAGTCAGATTGTCCATACATGCAGATGATAAAATTATTTTACACCAAAGACTCAAAAAGCTCCACCACAGACCTTTAAATATGATAAACAAATTCAACAAAGTAGCAAGATATAAAATCAATACACAAAAATTAGTAGCGTTCCTGCACGTTCATAATGAAGCCCTTGAGAGAGAAATTGGGAAGTCAATTCCATTCAAAATTGCTTCAAAAAATTTAAATACCCAGCAACCAAAAAGCTTTTTTAAATGAGAAGTCTATAAAATATAGTGTGTGATTCTGATTTCAGTATCTATGACACATTGAAGGTATATATATTAAAAAGTTACCAGTCATTTCTGAATGATTAAGTTATAAATACTATTTCTCTGTTATGCCAAAAAGCGGATATGTTTTTGTAGCATCTTACAGGCTCTTTTCTTAACATGAGAAAATTACTGACAGTTATTTTACATTTTATTAGTAGTGCATGTTCATAATATGGAATGTTGAGGTTCATTTTGGTAAGATGGTATGTAGATTAACATATCCTGATCTTTTCCTGTCCCATTATGCCCTTTTCCCCTTCCTTCCCCTCCCTCTGATCCCCTTCCCCATCTCCTCTGTCGCCTAGGTTTCTGTTACTGCTCTATTTATTTTTCTAGTTAGTTATCTTGTCTCTCACAAAAGGTAAAACATTTAACTGATTCTGGCTTATTTCACTTAACATAATAGTCTTGAGTTCCGTCCATTTTCCTGCAAATGTCATAATTTCATTCTTATTTATGCTGAATAATATTCTATTGTGTAAATCTATTACATTTTCTTTATCAATTCACCTATCAATGGGCATCTAGTCTGTTTCCGCAGCTTGGCTATTGTGAATTATGCCACTATAAACACATGTAGGCATGTTTCACTGGTATATATGTTGAGTTTAATTCTTTTGGAAATATATCAAGGGGATAGTGTAGCTGTATCACATGGTATTTCTGTTTATTCATTTTGAGGAATCAGCATACTGATTTCCATAGTTGTAATACTAGCTTACATGCCCATAAACAATTAATAGTACACTCCAACCTCATTAGCATTCATTGTCTTTAGTGTTTTTGATGATAGGCATTCTGCCTGCGGTGAGATGGGATTTCAGTGTCATTTTGATTTACATTTCTCTAGTGGCTAAAGATGCTGGGCATTTTCTAATATATTTATTGGCCATTTGTACTTCTTTTGAGAAGTGTCTATTTAATTCATTTGCCCACTTTTGATTGGGTTGTTTTTAATTCTTTATATTAATCCTCTATCTGAAAAGTAGGTAGTGCAGATTTTATCTCATGCTGGGGGTTGTCTTTTCACTCTGTTTATTATTTCCTTTCCTGTGCTGAAGGTTTTTAATTTAAAATAATCCCATCTATTGACAGAGGTATTTTCCTTTACTATTCGACTCCCCTGTGTTTTTTACTCTCCTGTTATTGATTCTCCTGTATTTTTGAAGTCCTAGTCAAGAAGAATTTGCCTGTGCATATTACTTCCAGTTTTCCGTGTTATCTTCCAGCAGTTTCAAGTTATGACTTTCTATCTAGGTCTTTGATCCACTTTGATTTGATTTTAGTTCAGGGTAAAAGACAGGTCTAGTTTCAGTCTTCTGTATATAGATACCAGTCTTCCCGGCATCATTTGACTATGTTTTCTCCAGTGTATGTTTTGGCCCCTTTGCCAAAACTCAAATAGCTGTAGGTATGTAGCACATTTATGTGTCTCCTGTGCTATTCTATTGGCCTCTATGTCTATTTTTGTGCCCTTAAGACATTGCTCTTTTTACTCAGGATTGCTGTGACTACACTTGGTCTTTTTTCATTTCATATGACTTGCAGGATTGTTTTTATCTAGATCTATGAAATATGATGTTGGTATTTTAATAGGGATTGCACTGAATATGTAGGTCCACTTTTCAAAACATAGCTGCTTTCACAATATTGGTTCTTTTGACCCATGGACAAGGGTGGTTTTTCCATTTTCTAATGTCTTCTTTAATTTCGTTCTTTGATACTCAGTAGTTTTCATTGTAGAGGTCTTTCATCTCCTTAGTTTAGGTTGTTCCTAAGTAAATTTTTGGAGCTATAATGACTGGAATTGAATTTCTTTCTCAGTGGGTTCATTATTAATGTACAGTGGTGTATTGACTTTTGTGTATTGATTTTATATCCTGCCATTTTGCTGAATGTGTTCTTCAGATCTAAAGATTTTCTGATGGAGTTATTTTAGTTTTCTGTGTAAAAAATCACATCATCTGCAAATGGGGATAATTTTGACTTCTTCTTTTTCTATTCTTACCCCTTTAATTTCTTTCTTTTGCCTGATTGTTCTGACTAAAGTTTCAGGTACTATATATCGAACAGAAGTGGCTGTCTCCTTTCTGATTTTAGAGGGAATCCTTTCAGTTTTTCCTCATTCGTCATGATTTTGGCAATGAGACTGTCATACATGGCTTTTATCAGCTTGAGATAAGATCTTTCTATATCTATTTTCATCAGGTTTTTAATCATGAAGGGATGTTGGATTTTACCCAAGGTTATTCTGCATCTGTTGAGATGATCATATGGTTTTTATATTTGATTCTGTTTATGAGGTGTATTACATTTATTGATTTATGTATTACCATCTTTGCATCCTTGGAATGAAACCAACTTAGTAGTGGTGTGTAGTCTTTTTCTTATTGAGGGTTTTTGTGTCTATGTTCATGATGGATATTGGTCTGTAGTTTTCTTTCTGTGTTGAGTTCTAATCTGGTATTGTTTCCAGGATAATGCTAGCATCATACAATAAATTTGAGAGTGTTTCTGCATTTTCTATTGTACAGAAAAGCTTGATTCCAAAACATTAGTGCTAGTTATTTTCTAAAGATCTAGTAAAATTCACCAGTAAATCAATTGGGTCCTGGGCTTTTCTTAGTTGGTAGATTTTTAATTGCTATTTCAATCTCATTCCTTGTTATTGATCTGCTTCCTTATTATTGATATTTTATACCTTCTTGGTTCAACATAGGTAAGCCTTATGTGTCTAGGAATTGATATCTTTCTTCTAGATTCTCCAATTTTCTGGAATATAAGGTTTCAAAATTGTTCTGCCAATCCTCTAGATTTCACTGGTGTTTCTTTTTATTTTTCCTTTTTCATTTGTAACTTCTGTTTCTCATTCTTTTTTATTTCAGTAGTCAATAGTGACTTACTGAGTAATGACTAAGTGCATAGGCATGGTTCTAGATACTGGGAATAAAACAACTATTGAATAATGGGCAATGTCCTTATGAAGTTAGTGCTGTGGAAAGGTAGTAGGAAATACTGTATAAATAAAACGCTTTCAGCAAGAGATAAGTGGTATGAAGAAATTCAAACAGCACTGGATGACGTGGAGTTGGGGAATGTTTAGCTAAGATGATCAGGGAGATGTGTATCCGAGAAGGTGAAATTTGTGAAGAAACCAGGAGGTAGAGGGGGAAGCAGCTGCAACAATATGGCAGTGAAACATTCTGCCAGAGGAATGGCAAGTGCAAAGGCTTCGTGTTGAGATTGAGTTTTATTCCTTCAAGAAAAAAAAAAAAAACCTAGTATGGTTGGAACAGAGTCAGTATGGGAAAGGTGTCATAAAGGTCCTGTAGATCATGGTGAAGAATTTTTTTCTAACTCCATGGGAAGCCACTGGAGAGTTCTAGGCATGGACATGATAGAATAGTGTCCATACTTTTAAAAATACACTATCAAATGAGGCATGAGGGGAACAAGATTGGAACCTGTGAGACCAGTTAGAACCTATCACAGCCAGCCAAAGAAGACATAATTGTAGACTCTCTAGATATAGTGAGAAGTCACAGGACTTACAGTATATCTTATTGGGAACACTGGTAGGATTTGAGAGGATCTGATATGACAGCAGAGTGAAGCAGAGTCTAGGATGACTGCTGGGTTTGCCCTGAGTCACTGGATGGGGCTCACATTTCTGAGATAAGGAAGTATAGGTTTGGATTGATAAAGAGTTGGCTTCAAGTCTTCTGTGTTGAGCATATTGGGTTTAAATACCTATTCAGTATCCAAATCAAGAAGTGATCCGAGCAGGGATATGGGAAGGTTTGGATCTCAATTTTAATGGTATAGTTTGGGAGTCACAAAAGCCATGAGCCTAGTCATGTGAGTCATGGCATCACATAGGGGGGCAAAGAGTATAAATTGAGAAAAGGCCCCAACATTGAGCATTAGCCAATCAAACAGTTAGAATAGGGCCAAGAATGGAGAGCTCTGAAGAAAGAATTGTGAGGAATAGCCAAAGAAATAGGTAAGGCAATATGCAGCATTACAGAAACCTAGCAACTAGTCTTCCAAGAACTAGGAAACAGGCAGCACTGTGAGACAGGCACCCAGAGGTGAGTAAGATGAAGGCAGAAAAGTGATTGTGGGGCCAGCCTGAATGTTGGATATGAATGACTGACTGATCAGCACCATTTCAGTGAAGCAAGGAGATGACAGCCCAGTTGAAAATGGCTGAGAAGATGAGGACTGAGCAAGGTGTACAAGAAGGACTGGGAGTTGCTGTAGAGGCAGAAGGGACAGAGGTGGGTGTGGGGTGGCTGGAGGGGATCATGGGTGTAGGGGAGCATTGTTTACATTTTAAACAGAAGGCGGCGGTTAGACATATTTGAATGTGAGTAGAAGTGACTCACTAGAGACAAAGAGAGACAACACCTGGAAGAGTACAGTGCCAGTGGTAAGAGCGGTGGGACCCAAAGCATCAGTCTTAGGGTTGGATAAGAAGCAAAACAGAAGCTACAGGTATAGTGAGATTCAGGAGCTGTAAGAGAAGGCTGTTCTTGCTGTAGAAATATTTACCATCCTATATTGTGATTTTCTATCTGTTTTTTGTCCTCCACTGAAAGTTTCTTGAGGCCTGAGACCAAGTCTTATGGACTTGAACTCTGATCTCCTAACACAGGGTTTGATACACGGCAAGTGCTCGTATATGTTCTGTAAATGTTTTCTCCGAAGTTTTCGAATTAATACTCTACAATGAAAGCTATTATTTTTAGTATATGTGCTGCTGCAGCAAGCACAAGCTATTATTTTTATAATTTGCCAAAGTTAACTTTGAAAGTAAATGAAGATTAATCACAATCTTAAAAATAATTTAACATTGAACAGATGTTACATTTTGATATCCTTTTTTAAAGTCATACTTTCAAAATCCTTAATGTCAAAACACAACGTACATGGACGAGGTATGATGTAAAATGATAAATAGTATGGTTCCAGTGTGGGATTAAAAATAAAGAAGATAGACATTTATAGCTAAATGGATGCACATTGAGGCGATACTCTTAAGTGAAATAAATAGGACACACATGTGTAAATACCGAATAGTTTCTCTAGTGTGAGAAACTGAAAGTGTAAATAAGGATTAAAATGATTAAATTGAATAACTGATAATGTGAAATAGGAAGAAAAGGTCCAAAGGGGTAGGGTAAGTGTGAGGGGAAGGGCAAAGGAAAGAAGGGAAAGGAAAAATTATGAGAAAAGGAAAAAATGGAAACAAAGTCTATGTAAATAGGGAAGGGTGGAGGGGGTGAAGGGAGGGCAGGGGGATGAGGAAAAAATAAGAACCAAGATGCATCACGTACAGATACAAGCACCCAATGGTAAGTGTAAACATACTGTATACCTAAAATGTGCCAATAAAAGAATTTAAGCAAAAATAAATAAATGAAAATAAAGATATATACATAAAAAGGTAAAAGGTTTCTCTACATTAAAATAATTTCTATAAGAAAATGGACTTATTTATGGATAGTGGGATTAAAGCTTAATTTTTCTTTATGTTTTTACTTTCTATAGTAACTGTTTCATTTTTATTATTAACATGTTAATGGTACAGATTTACTGATATCTCCATATATGTGTATAGCATGTGTTGATTATATTCTTCTGACCTTCTTCTATACTCTTCCCCTAACCCCAGCACCTTAATATTTTTACAATTATGAAAATATTGAATATAATTATGACTCTATTCCAACTTGACTCAAAGCCGTGTATTTCCTGTGGCTTGTTATCCTACAGTTCTACAGCTGCCAAAGGTTGAACTCATGGATTCCTTCATTCACAAGGGCCCCTTCTGTACCTCAGCTTTCTATCTGTGAAACTGGATGATGGTATACCTCATGGGGTCCTGTGAGGATTGCATGAATCAGTATCTGTTACATGCATCAGAACCAGCCCTGGCACACAGGAAGCACTAGGGAGGTCCTAGCTATTGTTATTGCTTATTGAGTATTTTCTGCACCAAGAACACAGAGCCAAGCTCTATAAGGCTGAAGAGGAGGAAATGAAAATATCTTAAGGAGAGGCTTGGGAATGAAGGGTATGAGACAGTAAATGGTTTGCTGCCAAAACTCCATGTAGCATTCCAACAGAAATCACCTAGAAACAACAACAAAAAGTTGCTAATGAATAGTTTGCAAATGCCCCTGGATCCAGGCACACAATAAAGTACATCTTTTGGCCTCCTGCACGCTGCCTTCACCCCTACCACATGAGAAAGGTGTACTGTTGGCAGCTGAACAGCTTCTGTACCTGTCTGGCTTTGCACTGTGCTCTCCTTCCCAGAAAAGAGGGTACTGGCTCTGTGATAAAAGACACACATTTTCCAAATATTTTAAAAATAATATTTCAGAAACTGTTTTTTCAGGCTACATATACTGTACATGTGTAAATATTTCTACAAATTACATTACAAAAATGGGATCATGCTATATATAGTGTTCTCTCATTTTTTCTTGCTATAATTTATTCATTTATTCATGAATTTGCTCATTCACTTATTAATTCAATTTTATTATTTTTAATTTAATTTTTAAAAATGCATACGTGTTTAGAGCAAATGATGTGTACATTCATCTTAAGGAGTGGGTACATGAACTGAACATATCTTGATTTTTTCAATTCCCTTTACCCACCAGTCTCCCTCCTACCATCTCTAGATCCCCTTTTCCCATCATCATCATCATCATCATCATCATCATCATCATCATCATCATCACAATTTTTAGTTCATCCTTAAGACATACACAGATTACATTCATTGAAGATAGTTGGTATGTGTACATGGCGCATCTTAAATCTTTTTACCTCCTCTTCTCTTCCTCCCCTCTCCCCACCCCTAGATTCTTGGGTCCCCTTCCCATTTGCAAAAGATCTATCTCCTTTTTTCCTTTCATCAGTTTTTTATTTTGCTCTTTATTTATTCTTTGGATTACTCACATGAGAGAAACTATATATTTAAGCTTGTGTATCTGATTTATTTCACTTAACATTATATTTTCAAGGTGTATCCATTTTCCTACAAATGTCTCAAATTAATTCTTCTTTATAGCCGAACAAAATTCCATTATGTATATTTCACATTTTCTTTATCTATTCATCTGTTGATGGACATATAGGCTGCTTGCAAGATTTAGCTGTTAATTCTACTGCTATCAACATTGGTATGGATGGATCTCTGTAATATGATGTCTTTAGATCTTTGGGGAAGATACTTAGAAGGGGAATAGCTGGGTCAAATGGAATTTCTAATTTTAGTTTTTTGAGAAATCTCCATACTGATTTCCAGAATATACTAGTATATTCCCACTAACAACCAGAAAGGTTCCCTTTTCCCCTAGCCATGCCATCATTGATTTCTTAATGATTGCCATTCTTTCTGGTATAAGATGAAATCTTGGTGTTAATTTTCATTTCTCTAATGACTGGAAATGTTGAACATTTTTTCATATGTTTATTGGCCGTTTGTTGTTGTTGTTGCCGCGGCTGCTGCTGCTGCTGCTGCTGCTTCGTCGTCGTCGTCTTCGTCGTCGTCGTCGTCGTCGTCATCCTCCTCCTCCTCCCCCTCCTCCCCCTCCTCCTCCTCCTCCTTCGTATCTATTCATTTCACTTTCCCATTTATTGATTGAGTCCTTTATTTGGGGAGGTCTAATTTTTTGAGTTCTTTATATATTCTTGATATTAGTCCTGTGTCTGAGGAATAGCTGGAAAAAATGTTTTCCCATTCTATAGGTTGTATCGTCACTCTATTGATTGTTTCCTTTACTGTGCAGAAACTTTTTAATTTAAAGTAATTCCATTTGTTCTTACTGTTATTTCTTGTGCATTAGAGTTCTTTTCAGAAAGTCCTTATCTAACCCAGTGACTTCAACAGTTTTACCTATTTTATCTTCCGGTATGTTAAGCACTTCTGTTTTAATATTTAGATCTTTGATCCATTTTGATTTTACTTTAGTACATGGTGAGAGAGATGGATCCAGTTTCAATATTCTGCATATGTATAGCCAGTTTTCCTAGCACCATGTGCTAAAGAGGCTTTCTTCCAATGTATATTTTTGATTCCTTTGTCAAAGATAAAATAGCTGAATGTGTCAGGTTGTTTCTGCATCCTCTTATTTTTTAACATCTTACTATCTTATAGTATATGTATGTAAAATAGTTTCATCATAAATTTAAAAGTATTTCATTTCATCCTAAATATCCAGTGTCATCTGTTTACATATTTTTAATTTTTTGAAAACATCAGGTGGTTTCAATATATGTATAAAGTACATATGTATGTGTATATATATATATATATATATATACAGATTAGTAGGCATATATGTGTATTTGTGTGTGTGTGTGTGAGAGTGGACTATGATAGATATATTTCTGCAATTTTCCAAATAGATATGGGACAAAATTTCTAAAAGACAAAAAGGAAACTGAAAACAGTTTTCAATGCTTACTTTCCAATATTCCTTCTGATGTTTCCTCTAATTAATAAGTCTAAAAACTTTATGAGAAAGTCAGTTTTCCCCCCAAAGAAATCTTCCTTATTACAAATATCAACACTGTATTTTATTTTTAAAAATATGATAGATAGCATTGCATTGTGTTTTCATTTGCATTTTGTAAGCGCTAAGATGGAATGGCTATTTACTTGTTGATTGTAATGTGCGTATCTCCTGTGTGAATAATATGTCCAGGTCCTATGGTCACTTTTCTGTTGGACAGGGTAGGGAGTAAGTTCTTATTAATTTGTAAAAATATTTTGTTGTATAACCCATGTGTCAAAATTGATGTTTTTCTTTTAATAATTTTTCAGACTTGGTTTTGTCTTTTGTTTTATTTCATTTCATTTTGTGTTCATAGTGATAAAGTTTGCCTACCTGGTTTTTCTTTTGTTTTCTTCTTTACTATCATATTTAGATAATCCTTTATTTTTCCAGTGTCACAAAAAGAGTTATTTACTTTCATCTAATAAAAAGAAAACGTATATTGTTCTTTAGTTGTGCTGATAAATTTTCCTTTACTTGTGGGTGAGGTTCCAGCAGGGACCAGGCCTTGTGGTTTGTGAAGTCACTTAGCCAAGCAGAGCCTTCCCCTCCTCCTGATGTAAGCTCCAGTTACCACCAGGTCTATGGGACTGACAGCGCAAGCTGCTGGGCTTCCCGTTGGTGAAATAGGCAAGGAATGCTGTTAAGAAAGTGGTCTGAGTAGGATCTGAGGGTATATTCCGAATAAGGGATAAGGAACAGAGCATTGAGCATCTTTGTACTGGTTTCAGCAATAAAATAAGGTAGAGATAGGAACCCCAAGAGAAAGAGCTGGCCCTGGAAGGAAGATGCTGCATTCAGGTTTGAGATGTTGTATTTGCAGTGTGTGTTGGATATCTTGGTGGAGTCTAACAATAAGTTAGACGCATAGGTCTGGAGCTCAGAAGAGAGAATTGAGCAAGAAGCCATTACCCATGAAATCCATTAAGATTTGCCAGCAAGAATATATTTAATGAAGAAGAAAAGTTGTCTCAAAGTAGAGGCCCTTTTCTGAAATTTTAGTTTGGCAACATGGAAATGAAATGTATATAGGTAATTCCTGATTGAGAAACTTAAATGATTAATGCAAGGCAAGTGGTCATTCTAAGTTGTAATCAACCAACTGCTGATTAAGCTGTTCATGAAACTCTTTCCACATGTGTCCAGTCTCTGTTCCACTGGGTGAAGCACTGAGGAAGCAATGCAATAGGAGGGAAAAGAGAATGCTTCAAAAGTGGAGAGACTTGGGTTCAACCCCTGCTTCCTACTAATACGTGGCCTTCACACTGTTGATAAGCCTCAGCAATTAAGGGGGTGCTGTGGAGTGAGGAGATAGCAGAATCCAGTGGCACCACAGGGAATGGAGTACCTTCTGTTCTTGTTGAGTAGAAATGGTATTTTCTCAATATGGGTTGTCCTGCTGTCAGTTTATTTTAGGATCCTGTGAAATTAGCCTGTCAGTGTCACCTATGATGGGCTTTTAGTTTATAGCTTTGATTTTGACAGGTGCTTGCTAGCTGTCAATCTGAAGAAGAGAGCCACTACTTTGTAAAGCCAGAGTTCACTTCGTTGCTTTCATAGGAAGTTTGCTTAGCAGAAAAAAAGAATTCAAGATACGTTTTTTCTCTTTCCTTTTTCTTTTTTTTTTTAGATTGAATAGTGCAAAAGAAGGCCTGTAACTTCAACTTCCCCAAAATGTGTTTAAGCTGCTATCCCCAGAGGCATCTCCCATTTCAGCATGGTTACAATGGAGCCTCTATCTGGGCTTTGCTCCCTATTCTAACAGCACTCACAAGGAGAGGCTCTCTAAACCCTGGATTCTTCTCACTGCTGTGTGCTGTGCCTTTGTGAGGCAGATGGAGGTTTGGGCACGGGGTGAGCATGTTGCTTTTGAGCAGCATAATTTTGTCAACTATTTTTGCCTCGTTGGACATAACTAAGAATTACCTTCTGGTCTTGGCATTTCATCAAACAGTTAAAGGGAACTCTCATGTCCAAGATAGCATCCTTCTCAATTGGTGGGAACTGTTTGTTTTAAACACACATTAATACAATCCTAGTGGGCTTGGAGATAAGATGTTTCAATCAAACAAATAAAATAAGTGGTCTGGAAAACTAATAGTTGAAAGATAAAAGTGTTTATTGTGTATGTAATATGTAAAGGTTTTGTGAAAGAAGGATTTTTTTTGTTGTTTTTTAAGGTAGTAACTGAAACATCTACTTTAAAATAAAGGAAAATGATTTAGATATTATGTGATCAAGATGATTAATGTATATTCACAATCATATACCTATTCAAAGGATCGTAGCAGAAGAAGTCATCCTCATGATTAGACAGGGCCTTATGGAAATTAACAAAAAGAGCTTTTATAAAATGCAAGAGAAAACTTAAAACTTTAAGTTGAAGTAAGAGACAAATGACAGCTGCATTTTGTAAAACTCTTTAGAGATATCGTTAAATAAGATGAAGATGTTCTGTTCTCAAGGAGCTTACAATCCAGTCAGAATAGGGTTGGGGGATGCGAACAAGTAAAGCAGAAGAGTTAGTTCAGAGGCACGCAGGCGTGCTCGGAAACGTGAGGGTGACAGCAAAACTTCCACCAAAGAACCAACAAGAACCAGCAAAGCTGGATGGGTGGAGAAGAGTGTTTGAAGAAAAAAGTATAATGAACAAGCCTGGGAGAGATGAGTGATTAAAATATCAGATAAGGAAAATACACAAAAGAGAGCATGAAGAGATAAATGAATGTTATCCATCTATCCAAGCATGCTCATTACAATAGTCATTCACTTAAGCATTTATAGAGCAACAATCATGCCCCAAGCATTGTTTTCAATATGTACCATAGAATTATGAGAGGAACTGACGCAATTGCAGCCCTACTAAAGCTAACAGTCTAAGAAATACTGGAAAATATCCATCAGCTATTTTTTAGCTAAAAGAAATTTGAAATATCCATAAAATGAAATTTTATACAGCAATTCAAAAAATAATTTAGGTGATTAATTCATATAAAAAGGTCTTTGTTACAAACCAGTAAGTGAAGAAAGAAAGTTGCTGCAACATGTATGTCTAGTTTTACCTGCTTTTTTCCCTGTATTCTCTACAAGAGTGTGGGTTCTGTAAGGAATATGAGGAGCTTTGGACAGACCCATGCGAGAAAAGGGTAGAAAGGATGAGAGGGATATTCCCAGTAGATCCTTCTGAGAGATGAGATTGGAATTGATTTTTCTGGTTGTTTTGTTCATTTTGCTTTGTTTAGTGTGGTGTGAATTTTCTACATGAGGATGTATCATTTTATAATCTGGCAAAATAATACATTTATCTTTACAAAAGTACTAAGTAATTATACACCCTTCAATGACAAAATATAGTACCATTATCAACTAAGTTTTGATTAGGACATCTATTCTTTCTCCACTCAATCCTGTCAATCAGATCAGTGACATCTATGTGCTTGGCCCAGTGTTAGGGAACATAGGGAGAAAAAGATACCTAAAATATGCCGTCTTCCCTCAGAGAGTTTATTATCTGGCAAACCATGTAGAAGTTGTCTGTATAAGTCTTCCTGCGCTTAGCCATCAATTGCAGAGTCTTGGGGATTCTTGGATAGAGTATGTAAAACATGGCACAAATGCCTGTCCCTGCGTGGTTCCCAATAACAATGGCTGCTCCTATTCAAATGGTGGGATACAGAGGACATCAGCGATGGAAAAAGGAAAAATATCAGTCACAGCTTACTGAAGGAGCATTGCCTGAAAAGACAAAGCATTCTAGCAAGCAGTAGACACAAGTATCATCTGAGAGAGGAAAGGAGTGGCAGCCCAGAATGGCAGAAACAGGTGGGATGGAGGGATAAAGCAGCATTAGAAAGTTAGGGCTCACTGCAGAGGCTCTCAAATGAGCACTTGCATGAGAATCTATTGTTTCTGGTTTAAGTTATCTAATATATCTGTTAGAGAGAGAAATGGAAGTGAAAGGCATCAACTACCGCTACCCCAAGAAGATCATACCCTGCATTGGAGACTGTATTCCCTGATCGAGCCAAACCGTATTTCAGAAAATTGCATTTTAAAGCGCTACAAGGATGAGTTGAAAACAGAAGGGCTTGAAGGCATTCTAGTGCCTTCCCTGAGAGAAAAATCATAATGGCAGTCACCTGAACCCTTTTCTTCAGCCCTCCTCACATTTATAAAGCCTTAAGGGCAAGATTTGCCTCACATGCAACTTTGTATGATTGGTCCCTGGTCTGTAAGTGTTTCAGTTATTATTAGTCAAATGCACAACAGGGCAAAAGAACACAGATCATGTGCCTTATATATTTTCAAGTGGTATTGCCACAGTGAATATATAATATATAGAATATTTGTGCTATATTAATGATACATAATATAGTATTTTCCTCCCAAACATGACTTTTTTTTTTTCTCTCATGTTTACTGCTTGAGAAGTGGAGGTGGCTTTATAGAGAGTGGAAATAGAAGAATGCACAACATTTTTCCTTAGTTTTCCTTTCAGGCAGGCAATTCCATTTCCTGTGTTAACTCTCAACGATTTGGGGCATACCAGGGCCTCTCTGCCTGGAGGAAATTTATCTGAGAGACTGCTCCCACCAAGGTAATGGAGCTGAAATAATTTACCCTTACCTGAAGTCTGCGTCTTACAAAAGATTGAGAAGGGGTGATTGTGGTGGTAGAATTTCAGGCTGACCGATGTGTGGCAGAGAGAGAGCTTGGTGAGTAAGTGCAAGGCCCTCAGCCGTCTCCCCTCCCCTCATGGGGCTGACAGCCGGCTGAGGTGATGATGGAACCCTTCCTGCAGTCCATGGGGAACCGTCTTTTCTGTTTTTTCCTTCAAGTACCTCTGTCCGGTTCTGCATATTTTTCTTTCTGGAGTCAGTAATGATGACATGGCAGAGAAAACTGGCTCAGAAAATTTTTGTTAACATATTAGCTAAGGACATTATGGACCCTGACCTATTCTGAACTATATATTCTTTTATACAGAATTAAGTATCTCCTACATTATAAAATTACCTGGCCATATAAGTTAACTAAAGCGGATAAATTGGTCTCTTTTAAACGTTCCAAACTGAAACTCCACCTGAAGTGGAGATTGAAGATATTGTTGATGACAAGATATTGTTTTAAAAATTATATTGATGTGATTTGCATTTAAATAAAGATTGACATGGAGCAGTGATAAACTAGAACTTTTATTTGTTGCAAATCTAAACTGGAAAAAAAATGCCCAAGAAGAAAAAGAAAAAGCACTCTCTTAAAATATGACTTATTTTACATTACAATTTATAGTTCATTAGTTTATATATGAATAAAACAGAAGTCTTCCCATATAAAGCTTTTAATTTAATACTTTGTAGATAAATTAGTATGTGATTCATTTTTTCAAATGGCAGTGAAGGTTAAAAGAAATTAGTTGTAGAAAAAGATAAAAGATCTCCTGGTTTGGATATTTTTCCGTACTCTGGCAGCAAGTTTGCAATCAAAAGAATGATTTTTATGAGAATGTGATTATTCACAGCAAGCTTCAAGTTGGTGTCACTATGAAAAATTCTTCCTTAGTAGATGTTCTCAGCAGGAATAATAGATCTAAAAGAAAGGAAACAGGAGTTACAAAGAACACTGACTGTTGCCAGTGACAAATTATGTTTGCAAAAGTGATGAGCAAACCCATTGGCAAGTGAGAAATTGGTTCAGCAGTAAATCAAAGGGCGCTTCTGAAGAGTAGTTCTGAGTCAACATCTAAGAGAATTATATTTATGTTAGATATGGGCTGAGTTTTCTTTTTCAAATGTTTGAAATAATTGTTTTGTGCATTAATTTGGCTTTTAGTCTTCTATTGTCATAAAGATGCATTTAAAATTATATAATTCTGAATGTGTATGTTCTAATGATAAATTTGTTTAGTACAGTTTGATGGATTGTTGGACTCCAGTGTATTGCCCTATGTTGTGTGGAAAGATTTACAAGATTTTCACTAGTTCTTACATAAATTGTTAAAATGCCACATCCACTGATATTAACAGAACCATAAGTGAAGTTATGTATTTGGGTATAAGCTTGTGTATAATATCAGTCAGTGGTAGGAGCACAGAATGCAAGACAATACCTTGTGCTTCTGTACAAAAACATAACCTAAACAATGAAGGATGGGGAATAAAGGCGTAGCTCAGTTAGAGTGTCATGTGCTTAGCATTTGCAAGGTCCCAAGTTCAATCCCTAGCACTGTGCCCTTCCCCAAGTTAATCACTAAAACGTGGATCTTGTAGTACTAAATATTAAGTGTTCACTGTATTTAAAAAGTGAAGAATATAAGCATTGAACAAATATTACATTAGAACAAATGTAATATATGCCATAATTATCCATTAAATTAATGCATTACTGTCAGAGATGAAGGACTGAACAATTTTAAATAAGCCCATTTTGCTTTAAAAGCTTGGTTGCAATTCTTTCTGGCTTTCATTAAATGCCTTTTTTTACCTTAAGGTTTACAGTGTGAATAAAGTCAAATATATTTAATCAGCTGGTAAAGAAGGTATTAATGGTAAGAAAGAAGAACTCCAAGCAGAATGAAACTGCCATATCATATTTATAATACTACCCACTAAGAAGGAACTATCTTCATGTGATTCCTTTGAGATCCTGGAAACCAAATGCCAAAGTAGTATAATGATATCTTATTTTTTAATTAGTGCATTTATAAAAATAATATTGTAGGAAAATATTAAAATTTTGACAAATGCACTTTTACCCTTTTTTTAGTTATTAAGTTTGGGGATCCTGGGAACTTTTATTTAATGATCTTAAATATATATATATATATATATATATATATGCTTAAACATTAATTTATCTTTTGCCTTAATATACCATTAGCACATTAGCAGGCACTTTCATTAAAGACTTTTAATCTCTAAATATTTTATGAATATCAATATAAACAGAATCAGATCAAAATAGCTAATATTTCACCTTTGTTAAAACTTCTGTAATTCAAATTTTGGATTTCTAATACAAACACCTAGGTCTTCTAACATAAGCATAATTCTAGCAAAATCTCTCTCAAATAATCCCTAAAGGATAGTGTAACATTTAATATAGTAAAATACTATTTTTATAAGTAAGAAACAGTAAAAAAAAAAAAAAAAGCGTTGTGTATCTCCACAAATTACATCTTATTACCAACTTTCAAAAATGTTGAAATTCCTTTTTTCAGTTTCTGAGATTTGAAGTTCTGTTTTCTTTTCCTATTGGCGTATATAGTTGTGTCGTCCTATTCCTATCAAAACAGATACAGATATCTAAACATTGATTTAAAATGTTATTAGTGTCAGTGGTAGGCTGAATGGGAAGTTTTGAGTGGGACTTTAAAGATCCATTTTTCTGGGTCTGTTTTAAATTCCTTAATTTGAACTTCCCCAGAATGAGGCAAATTTCAAAACTTCTTTGTTCTTCCTGGCCTGAGCCTCAGCCACAGATAATGTACACACTTTTCTCCTGCAAGGAAGCTGTGGAAAGAGAGCAAGAGAAATTAGGATGGTCACCAAGTACAGCCCAGAAAGATGACAGGCCCTGCCAGAGTGGAGCGGCAGTGAACTGCACACCTGTCCTGCCACACAGCAGGGTGCCCCATGAGCTTGCAGGGTTTCATGATGGCGGCAGAAGGGCACCAGGCACCCCATAAGCTCCATTACGTCTCCTTCAACGTGCAGTGAAGGCTCAGGCACACCTTTAGAAAGCACATTGTAATCACGTTATTCCACACCAGTAAGTATAAATACACAGTATGTCAACTAGACAGCCTCTTTTAACAGAGAGAAATACTTGTATACAAGTAAAAGTCTGGTTTCTGCAAATTGACTAACTCATGGACAGAATGTCTTAACCACAGAGGCTGGACATGACATGCCAAGTCTAATTGTCAGTTAATTAGAAGGAGGGTTCTTTGAATCTTTCCCATCTATGGGCTTGTTCCTTGACCCATCCTGTTCTGTAGAACTTCTAAATCACAGATTCTCTCAGGAGAACAGCTCTTAGGATGCCCATTTTACCTTATTTTTCAAAGAAGTTATAAAATACCTAGGGAGTCTGAAGTTGTTTCCAAAGCCACTCTAACACAGGTCACCCTATAAGGCCATCTGGATGAGACTTTGAGAATAAGGAGAGAGTAGATAGATCCACAGGTGGACACAACTGTTTTACATGCTAAGAATTGCTGATCACTAGTCAAATTCCAGACAAATGGTGTGGGTTTGTCTCTAAGGTACTGCAACTCCCCCTGTACTGTGTGCCAACTTTCCTATTTAGAGGTAAAAGGAATGCTTCTTTTTAGCAACTTGTGCATTTCAAAGGTCTCAGGCACATATATATTTTGTTGAAGGGGAGTTCAGAGCCCTGAATATAATTACCTAATGACAGGCAGGAGGGGACAAAGAAACCAACAACCATTTCCTCTGCTTGGCAGACTCCAGCTGGTCTCAAGAGGTGCACTAATGTCAAGACAATGAAAGCTACTCCTCTAGTGACTCTTTTTTCTTCCATCTTTTACTCTCTAAAGAAAGGTATTGAAACAATTAATTTGCAGTATGGTGTTCTTTTACTCATGGTAAATCTGGAACATGGACCAAATACAGTACAGCCTCAGTCAGCAGAATTTGGTCTTGGTAACGGAACTTCTCCAAAAACATGCTTGTAACTTTTTTATATTGTTCCCTTTCATAATATGCACACTGCTGCAGAGTGTATTCCTTAAGAGTCTCTGTTTATTCAAAGGCTTCAGGTTTGCTCCAAGTCTGTGTTTTTAGTTTCGTGTTCAGAGGTGTAGGACATCAATGTGCTGGTGGTTGTGTCACTCTACTTGGCACAAAAACAAGCTCTGTTATAACTGTCTTAATTCCTTTTATTAATTTTCCTAAACTAGCTTGGATCATATGGTGTATTTTTATATAATTATGGTACAAGTGAAAGGCTTGGGGGGAAAGTACAACCACTGCAGTATCAAAGCAGAATAAATATTTGTGGAAAAATTCTGCCATAACTTAATATTTTGCATATGAGCCCCTGTACAAAATCTGAGTTATTCCTGGGGCTTGATCCAAAAGAATAAGTCTGTGGCCCACCCCTCGAAGACCAGAGATGATGATGGATCAGAAAAAGGTCAGCTTGAGTGGTGATGCCAAGAATAATGACAGAGGGACCAAAAAAGGCAGAATAACAGTGCACCCAGGGTTCTAAAAGCCAGTGCGCATTGGCCACATGGCTGTGAGTTCATACCCCATGTGCTGTCTGCTCTGGACACCAGGCCTGGCCTTCAGCTGCCTCATGTGCTGGCAGTTCTTCCCAGCCATTCCTGTGAGCACTTTATAGTCTAGCTCTGTGAGTGCTTAGGTGTCTGTGAGCTGTAACAGAAGTAGTAATAGTAGTAGCAAATGAAGCTTGCTCATTTATTTATTTTACTCCTCTGTGTCACATGAAGGGAAGCCAGGCAGGTACACTTTGATGGGTTGGTTTGTGGTATTTGTCTGGAAGATGCTTGCAGGAGCCTGTCATGTTGGAACAGGTTTTTAGGCTAATACCTGGGGACCAACACCATACCTGGATGGTTGCCGTCTGTTTTCCTTTAATACCCTCTGCTGTGCCTTTGGCCTGGTCCATATTCCTGGGACTCAGAGATCCCACTCAGGGTGCTGAGTCAGTGTGATCACCTATAATTATACCCTGTATGCATCCTCCACCCCTGGCAAAGTCCTGGTGACCACAGAGGCTCTCTCTCAGGATGATGTCCCTCTGATGTGCCAGTCATTTAAGGGCCTGGTGATGACATGAGGGTTGGGGCTTGCCCTGGAGGAAGAAAGACACACATCCAACTCCCAGGCTGGGAGAGAAGGCCATGGCCAAATGTTAAACACAGTAGGACCAGGGCCGGGGTTGGGGAGTAATGTTTTGGAACCGGACAGCCCTAAGCTCCAAACAGATCAGCCACAAAGGGCCTTGGTCATGAACAACATACAGAGTGGGCAGGTGTCTGTAATGGGGTCAAAGATAGTGTCTCAACCTTTAACTTACATCATTGAACTTTTCTGAGTCTTCATTTCTCATATCTGCAAAATGGATTATAACATTAAATACAATTGTACTTTCACCATAAATTCAACTCAGCAAGAAATAGGAATCTATGAGTGAGAGAAACCATAAGCCCACTTTTGCAGGAATCCACAGGAAAAACAGACTGAGAACTCCTTATCCAAAATGCCTGAGACCAGAAGTGTTTGAGACTTCATATTCTAGAATATTCACCTATATGGAATGAGATATCTTGGGGATGGGACCCAAGTCTAAACATGAGGTTCATTTACATTTCACTTACACTTTATAAAAATAGGCTGAAGGTAACTTTATACAATATTTTTAGTGCAGCTGCATTTTGATTGTGACCCATCACATGGGGTCAGGTGTGGAATTTTCAACTTGTGGCATCATATTGGCATTCAGAAAGATTCAGATTTTGGAGTATTTCAGATATTAGGTTCTTGGATTAGGGATGCTCAGTTTGTATGAGAAATGATTCTTATTGAAGTAGTTTGTCTATTTCTTTGGGAGAGGGAAGAATCTGTTCCACAAGGCATTCAAAGTGTCGATATAGGACACTTTACTAAGCAAGTATCAAAAGGCGGGGCATCCCAGATGCATTAGGACTTCTGAAAAGGGAGGGATCAACTCCAGGTTGGGAACAGTGGGCTTGCACTGTAACACTTTTGTTTTGTATATTACTAGGGATTGAGCCCAGGGGCTCATGTATGCCTGGCAATTGCGCTATCATTCAGCTACACTCACAGCCATTATATATATAAATGTGTGTGTGTGTGTGTGTGTGTGTGAGAGACAATATCTCAATTTGTAGTCCATGCTGGCCTTGAACTTCCTATGTAGCCCTGGCTGGCCTGGAAATCATGATTGTCCTGCCTCAGCCTCCCATGTTCTGGGATTAAAGACGTGCAACCACACCCAGCTTCCTTTTTATATTTTGAAACAAGGTCTCACTAAGTTGTCCAGGATGCCCTCCAGCTCTAGATCCTCCTGCTTCAGGCTCCTGAGTATCAAGAGTTACAGGCATGTGCCATAGTTAATTGTAAAATTTTGCTAGTGAAGGATAGTCACAACTTTTCCTTGCACTGGCTCCCATTCTTCTATAGAATTTCTTTGATACAGGTCAGAAATGGTTAAATTAAAATGTAAATTATAATCATACATTTCTCTACTATTGACTTGTTGCTGAGCCCTTGTACAAAAATGGCATCCCTTCAGAAAGCCATTAACCAAATGTGTTTTCCCCATGCCTTGATTCCTTTCCATCTTGCATACCAATTCTGATGTCTGTGTTTTTGGCATAAAAAGAAATGAGGTCTTCAAGAGCCTTTTCTCAGGCCTTCTGGGGCCTGTTCATGAGTAGTCTGGTGTTCCTCTGTGTCTCTAAATGTGGGCTGTTTCCTTGAGACAATGAAATCTTGTCCAATAAATGCTACTTTGCTCCACCCACCCCATAGCCATTCTAACTTAGAGATCTGGATGGGCAGTGTGAGACCAAACCCTGCTTTGTCCCTGACACCACAACTCATTGGCTGTGAACAGTCTAGCAAACCACTATTTGCCTGTTTGATTACAATAGTCAAAAGGGAACAAAACCAAATCTCAGTACTTCAGAACTATGCAACACTCAGCTACTGGTGTTCGTTTGGATTCCAGTGAGATTCTGCTACATTTATCATAATTCTAATTAATCACTGTGAAGTTAGTTAATTAACTTCTTTCCTGCTAAACTGTAAGTCCCTTGGGCACAGACTGATAATTTAACCACTGCTTCTGAAGCAGAGCCAGTTCCTTGCTGTGACCTGCAAGCCCAGTACAGTAGTTCTTTCCCTGGTTCCTCCCTCCTGCTTTGGGATCTCTGAACTTGCTCTTTCCTTTTCCTATAAGGCTCTTTTCCCAAATACTTGGCAATGTATATACCCCCTCCCCTGCCATGTTTGTTCTTCTCCGCACTACCCCTATCAGACATACCATACATATTACATGTTTCCTTGTTCGTGTGTCTCCTCCACTAGAATATTAATTCCAAGGTGGTAAAAATGTTTGCCTATTGGGTTAAATGCCGTGTCCTCAGCATACAGAACAATACTTAGAAGACAAAAAGCTCTTCATAGGTAACCTGACACTAGTGAATAAGCCTCTTTCTAAGCTAAGGCTTCACCAGGTAGCCAGCTCTGGTGAGCTGAGTGCAGAATGTAGCAGGAGTCCTTGCAGTCACTGCTGCTGTCCCTGGGGAGCTCTCTGTCCCACACCTATAGTAGGGGTCCCTTAGGCATCTTGAGCCCCATCACGCAAATTAATGAATAAAATATGCAGACCTGGAAATGTAAATGTTGTCCCAAGACTTGAATTCAGTAATGATTTCATAGCATGTACTTTTTGGAAGTTTATTTCAAAAGTACATTTTCAGCACATTTATTCCATTTTGGAATAAACATTTACTTTTCTATGGAATCCTGTATGTTCCATACTCTGCATAAAAACACAAAATTAGGGTTTCTAGGAATATATTTTGGCATTTGAAAATAGATTAAGCTTCCATTTTTGTCTTTTGTGTCCACAGAATCTCGCGATAGCTTTGTACTTTACTGCTGCTATTGTTTCTATGGGTCCAGGGCCCCTCCTGCTTATAGCCACAGGTTCTTAAACCAGACCCTGCTCTCCCCCATGTTACCTAATGGTCTGGGTTTAAAACAAATTTGGAGACTAAAAACCAACCAAGTCTAGAAGGCAAAAATGAAAACCCAAAATTAGACTCTTGAGACAAAAAGAAAACCTAGATGGCTTCTGAAGAGAAGTTTGTCTTCTCAGAGGACACTGAGTTTCAGAATATGTGAAGGAAATTAGGGGAGCCACTGTGGCTAACTGGAGAGTGAACACATGTAGGGCACGTAAGCACATTCTGCAGCTCCGTTGTGAAATATGATAGGGTCTTAATATTCTCCATTCTTTTAGGAAATGTTTTTTTTAAAATTCTTTCATTGGTACATTTTAGGTATACAGTGCATTTACATTTATCATTGGGTGCTTCTACCTGTGCATGATGTATCTTGGTTCTTATTTTTTCCCCGTTACCTGTGTGCCCTTCACCCCCTCCACCTTTCCCTATTTATATAGATTTCCTTTCCACTTTTTTTCTTTTCTCATAATTTTTCCCTTCCCTTCTTTCCTTTCCCCTTCCCCCTCCCACCACCCCTACACCTTTGGACCTTTTCCTATTTCAAATTATCAATTATTCGTTTTAATCATTTTAATCTTTATTTACACTTTCAGTTTCTCACACTAGAGAAACTATTCGGTATTTACACATGTGTGTCCTATTTGGAAATAAAATGTTTGAAATATTTAAGAAAGCGTAAGTATTTAAACCATTGTTTGTAATCTCATACATTTAGTTCCCATTATGTATTTTATATACTTGAAGTTTGTGCAGTATATTTTTCTATTGTTCTTTAAATGAGATGAGCAACAGTTCCATAAATACATTTTACATAAACATTTTAATGATTTTTTCACTCTTGAAGGTCTAATTAGGCCCTGGTTTTAAGTCTCTTTTCATTAAAATCATTCTAAAAAAATTCTCCTTTAAAGAACGAATGATAAAGTTTCCGTGTTGCCCTTACACCAAACTTGGATTTAATCAAGTCACTGCCAGTGAGTTTGCTCTCTGCTAGTAAAAGCCCGGAGCTGTTGACACTTAATTAGAACTAACTAAAATACTGAACTATTCTTCAAATGGGAACAATAAGTTTTAAATAAGCTAGCAGGAGAAAACAAACACAGGGCGTGGAAGAACAGTGGCAACAATGGGGCCATTTACAGTGTCAGAAGATTACAGTCTCCACTGCTGGAGGTGGGGATTGACAACTAAACTGCTGTAGTTTAAAAAACACCTCACAACACCCGGCCTTTGAAAACTTTTCCCACCCTTAAAGTTAAGTTGGGAATTCCAAGTCAGCTTTCATTCCTTAAAGTAAATTCTTTTTTTAAAAAAAAAAAACATATCTTTTCCTCTTCTAGTTGGACTTTCTCTTTTCTGTTCCCTTCCCCCAAGAAAAAACATTTCTCCTCAGGGCGCTATGGCCTTCTTTTCTCTTTTCTTTTCATTTCTTTTTTTCTCCACCCCCCTCCTTCTTTTCTTCCTTCCTTTTGTTTACACTAACTACAGGCTCTAAAACAGTAGCTTACAAACAACATAAAAATTTCTAAAGAACAGAAATTTCTTCATAATACCTTGGTAAAAGTAGATTGAATGTGTTGTTGAAAACACAATTATCAATGTGTACTAAAATAAGATTAAATTGTTCACTCCGAGAAGTTCCTGACCATGTTTTCCAAGAATGACCCATTTTACAAATGTTAAATTCACAGTCAGCATGTGGGGGCTCCCAAACCTGCTTTTCCTTCTTTCTTATCTGAGGTTATAGACCTCGGGAGAGCAGGGGAGGGTTACAAGGTCAAAGTCTTTTCCTCCTTGGAACTTGCAGCATGCTGGGAGAGGGCTGCCTGGAAAATAGATGCTTTGGAGAAGAGGTTGGGGGGTCGTGATTTTAATTCTGTTAAGGAACAGCTGGTTTGAGTTTCTTTCCACATCTATCTCTTGCTCCCTTCCTCACAAATCCATGAAGGGAAGAATTTGTGCAGAAGGAACTGGCAACATAAAAATACACCTATTGACTGTGGCAATTTAAATATGTCCTCTTTGTTAGAGTTCAATGCTGAGTGCTAGAGAAAGAGGCTAGATTTTATAAAATTAACTCTGAAATATGATCAAAGCCTTAGTCAAAAGAACTTTTGCAAGTACAGGATGTGTGACTGGAAGTTCCTTTTTAATAATGTTTTTTAACTAAAAATGTAACGGAAATAAGTATAGTACAGGTCTCTGGAGTATTTGGAAGCTGAATTCAAAGGAGGAAGATGACTGAAGTGTGAAGGAGCGCCAAGTGTGTATGCTCCTCATTTCTGGACTAGACCCCTTGTCTGTCTCCAGTGTGCCTTCACTCGTGCCTCAGATGTTAAACTCACATTTGCTCTTCCCACAGCCGTGCTAGGGGCCGGGGTAAAGCAGTGCTATGCAAGGGCTCCTGTGCAAACAGGTGCATGAATGTCCCCTCGGTCCAGTATGACCTGCTATTCCAAACACCTTACACTCTGCCCACGATTTAAAACTCGGGTCTTTTCAAAAGAACTTTATGCTAATACTAAACTCATAAATCCAATATTTAAAATGAATATGTAATACTAGTAAAACAGTAAAAAAGCAACAGTGAAAAGCTTTAGAAAAATATTAAAAACACTGTGTGGATAACTATTTTTATTTAGGTTCTGAAGTATCTTGTGCTTTTTTAAAATCCTGCGTGCACGCATGTGCGCAGACACAGAATAAAACTCTCATCTCTCAAATCAATGGCAAACCAGTAACAGATTTTTTGTCTGGGCTCCTCAGCACACTGGCCTCGGGCTATGTTGGTGTGTGGCTCAACAGCAATCAGAGGTCATAATTTCATTGGCAGTTAGCATCAGGTTTAATTTTTTCTAGCATGTTACATTTACCAAAATGTCTGGTTTCAGTTATGCTTAGACACTGACTGAATCAGCCTTGAGCAGCATGATGTCTTAAGGTAACTGAGGTTTATGGAACACATATGCTAATTGCTTTCAATCACTTTTCTTTCTAAACACAAAAATGTGTTTTCTGAAGCTGAATAACAGTAGTTGTTGATGGCATTGCCTATTTCTTTGAAAAAGACCCCAAAAGGTAAAAATGTCAATTTAACAAGACTGCCACCTACTGATTGACATAGTTGAAAGACGCTCCCATTAAGGTGTTTTTAAAACTAGATGTTTTTTAACTGTCTTTTAAAATTGATTGACATGTGTCGTTTTAATTGCATTTTAGGAATGTGACCAAGTTCATATAGATGATGTTTCTTCAGATGATAACGGCCAAGACCTAAGGTGAGCACATTGAAGTGGGAGCTGATCATTTCCTTTGTATGGCTTAATTGCTCAGCTAATTAAGATGAATTTCCTGTTTGGTTAACTTTGGGCTTTTCTTGCATCTAAATAGCACATATAACTTTGGAACAGACGGCTTTCCCGCTGCAGCCACCAGTGCTAATTTATGCCTGGCCACCGGTGTCAGGGGCGGTGTGGACTGGATGAGAAAGTTGGCCTTCCGCTACAGACGAGTGAAGGAGATCTACAACACATACAAAAACAATGTGGGAGGCAAGTGACCATCACGACACCTTAGGGGCAGCTCAAGACAATCTAGTGAAAATTCTAAAAGTGCCACTCACTTTTGGGTCAAACTGTTTTGGATATGATAGGTTTTGTAAGGCAGTTTCATCCACCTGGAAATTATTCTGCTGTGATTTCGAACTAGCTGACCTGGCTTGTTACTCAGTGCTGTGACCTAGGGCAAGTTCCTTGACATTTCTAACATTTGGTTGTCCTCCCAACCAAGTGGGCTTAGCAACCCTCACCCAAATCACAAGATGGGGTGCTGTGCTCTTTCTGCCAGGTAGGTGCTTATGTTAGTTTGTATCTTTTCACAGTGGTCAAAATAGCTTTAGCGTGAGAGAGAATATGTTCACTTAATAATGAATGTAGGGATGGCGATGGTTTCCAGCATGGATGTATTGAGATGCTCAAATAATACAACCAGGAAGACGTATGCTTTCCTTTGGGTAGAATCCTCCTAGGTCAGTCTCTCCCAAAAGGAGGCAAAATTACCACCAGAAGATCCACGTCCATATCCTGCTGTTTGGCACCTCCCCAAGGATGGGACAGACATCTTTCCATAGATTCAGCAAAAGTTCCAGGACAGACTCACTGGCCCAGGCAAGGTCACACACCTACTCTGGCAGCCAGAAAGTAAGAGTCAGCTTTTCCAAACTGCATGGTTAGAGGAATGGAAAAATAGAAGGCCTCTGCCAAACAAGAAGGGATGCTAGGAATGCCAAGTCAGTAAATGTTCATTGTAAACTAAAGATGCATTTGTCAACGGAATGATAACATATGAGAATTACTATAAAGCTTGGAAGTGTGGAAATAGTTCCATTAAGTGTTCATTATTTATAAAACCGCAGAGTTATGTCAGCAAGGCCATTGCTTATGTGCTCATGTGTGCTTTTGAATCCACAGGTCTTCTGGGCCCAGCAAAGAGGGAGGCCTGGCTGCAGCTGAGGGCGGAGATTGAAGCACTGACTGACTCCTGGTTGACTCTGGCCCTGAAAGCTCTCTCGCTCATTCACTCCCGGTGAGGCGCTCCGGGAGCCTTTGCCAGGACATGGGCACTGCTCATGCTTGTTCATTTTGGAGGTTTATTTTTCAACAGTCTTTTCTTTTTCTCTCTGTTCTCACAGGACCAACTGTGTGAATATTTTAGTCACAACTACTCAGCTCATCCCAGCTTTGGCAAAAGTCCTGCTATATGGATTAGGAATTGTTTTTCCAATAGAAAATATTTACAGTGCAACTAAAATAGGTGAGCGACGCTGATTTTTGTTCTGTTTTTAAATTGTCCTTCAGTTAAAATGAAAGCCAATAAATGGAGAGGGTTATTTTGTCAGGATGCTAACTGCATCCGAAAAACAGAAGAATAGTTGTCAAAACTAACTTTAGACATTAAGAGAAATATAAAGAATAGTCCATATAGCTGAAGTCATAAAATTTTTTTTACTGGCTAACATTAATATCTGGGCATTTTAGGTATAAGTAATTTAATGTCAACTCAATTATCTTATTCTTTTATACAACATAAAAATATTTCATAAGCTAAAGTGAACAGTAATATAAAACTATACAAAGTAGAAATAAAATAACTCCAAAAACTTGTTTTTATTATTACTGGAAATGGCATTTGTTTTGCTCTGAACTTCATATGACAATTTAGTGCCCATTTTTGCCGTGGGGATATGAAAAGGAGGAAACATTGTTGAGAGGGAGACTAATATGAAATTTAATTAGAACATAATCTGAGACAGAATAAAAGAGTGAAAAGACATGGCTCTTCTGGGGGGAGCAGACATCTAATTAACTGTAATCTCTATTATAATGCAATGTGTAAGTACACATTCATCACGTGTCTACTAAATACCCAGAACTGTACTAAACATTTTACACATTTTAGTTGGCTTTTACATTTTACAAATGAGGCGATTAAAGCTCTGAGACTTAATTATTCAAGTGAATGTCTGTCTCTGACTCCCAGTTCTGGACTCCTTCCTCTATCCTCAGTGCTGTGCTAAGTGCCTGAATGTGTAGATACCCAAGGAAGGACTCACTCCCAACCAAGAGGTAGCAGAAGGCAAGTGTCAATGAAAAGGAAGGAACAAAATGACAATTAAGCTGGGTATAAAGGAGTTTAAAGCTGGGTATTAAGAGTTTACCAAGCAGATGTGTTACTAAGATCAAAAGAACAGAGAAATTAAAATGTGTTCCCTACTGAGGGATTTGAGTGGTCCTGGGTGGCTAGTGTACAGATCCCATGGAAAGCTGAAGGTGGAATGTAGACTTGAATCTAGTAAGTTACCCTAAGGAAATGAATGTAGTTTTTGTAAGTCCACAGGAGGGAGAATAGGTACTCAAAACAGGGGCAAGATGGGCAGTACCAACTCAACTCCATCTAAAGAAAAAGGGGTAAAAACAGAATCCCTGTAAGTCTAATTTCCATCTCTTTGCACTCCTATACTTCCTGTACTTCTCCCAAGAATTGAGTAAATGATCCCTAAAGAATTACTTGGGTGATTGTTTATAGTATGACTTCCTCACCAGACTTTAATATACTTGAGGACGGTACTGTATTTGTTTATTTTGTTCATCACAATGGTTCCAGTGCCCAGATCATAGAAAGTACTCAAAAATGGTTCAGAATGAAATGGATAAATAAATGCCTATTGTGAAGAAGGCTGACACAGGGTTTTCTTTTAGACACCTGAGTAGTGGCATGATTAACTGGTGGGAAAATCAGATTAATCATATTAATGTTAAGTGAAAAGAGTTTGTGGTGTACTCAGGTAGACCTCTCAAATTGGAAATATACATATCTGGAATTGAGGATGACCTGTACTTCCCCAAAAGGCTAAGAACACTGGAAAATACTTACAAAATGAAAAGAATACACCAAATAAAATTAATTCCTGGTGGCCCATTATAACCAGAAATTTTACATGTTCTCCTGTTTAATGAAAGAGCAATTGGTTTAAGTCATATTGATTGTTTCCATCCATATCAATAAATAGGAAATATACTGTGTTTTTTAAACTGAGATTATGGAAAGGCTTATCAGCACATGAAAGTTGGGACAAATTCCAAAGAAGCACATAGTATAAGGAGTTAGTGCTTAGTTTCTCAGAAAAGTTTCTCTGGACCTTGAAAGTGCAAGGTCCAGAGTTCGATCCCCAGTACCGAAAAAAAAAAAAGTACATGTAGTATATTACATGTCAAATGCATTAAGGTTTGATCCCTTATAATTTGAAATGATAATATAATAGGTAATTAAAATAATTAGTAAACATTATTTTTATTTATTTATTTTATTTATTTATTTTTTTGGTACCAGGGATCAAACTCGGGTCCTTGCGCTTGCGCAGCAGGCGGTGAAACCACTGAGCTAAATCCCCAGCCCAGTAAACATTATTTTTAAATGAGCATCTTGTTTGAAGTACTGGATTCTTTGCAATACAAAATAAAAACTAGAATTAAGATAGAGTGGTAGAAATTATCTCAAAGCCAATGATAGGACCTCATTTTTCTATATTTTAATAAGAAAAGTAGAGATTGAAATTCTGGTAGTTATTGCTGATTGTGCCATCAAATTAGGTCTATATGGAGATCAGTGCAGAAAACCCTGGAATTTTCATTGGAGACAAAATGCCAATGTCATGGGAGGTGACTGGCGTCTTATTTAGCAGAGCTATGACACTCTCAAAACGGATTCATTAGAGTGAATACTTTGTATATGACTTCTAATGAATTTATAAAAGTCAGCTTCGTTTTCTTAATCTTTATTGTGAAAAGTTTCTATATGACCCAAAATTTACAATGAAGGAGACAGTACATAGGCAAGAATTTTCTTATTTGAGTCCACCGCAACTTCATCTTTAAATGAGTTTACCTTCTGTTTTCCATGAGAAGGAAACTACAAAAACATGCATTTTTCCATAAGGAGAGCAAAAGAGCTTCCTGATGTGTGTTTGGTTACACATTTTGAATTTGTTTCTTAAAGTGATTTGATGTTTCACAGTTTAGTGGGCAACTAAACTAGCATTGAAATAGCATCCTTTGAATAAGGCTAGCTCTATTTCATTCTGTCTAATGCAAATGAGAGATTTTTTAGTGCAAAATACAAATATAAAGCAGACATTTGTTTAAGCAAACAAGCAATTTGTTCATGTGTATATCTGATCCTTATTTGAAAGAGGTGCAGGCCCCACTCAACCATTCACATTTGAAAACTATAAACTGTCCCATTGTCCATTAAAATAACCCCATTGGCAGCCCTAGACTTGGAACACCAAGTTCTTCTCTTAAAAGAAACAAAGGCGGCATTAACTGCAGGGATGTGCTGACAGTGTAGCTGCTGCGGAAGCCCAAACTAAGTCATGACATGGGAAAGATGGCAGACAGATAAAGGTGTTCTGTTACCATTATCCCACTTTTCCTCTAGGAAAGTGCTTTATTGAACATGAGATGCCTGGGTGAAGTGGACAGAATCTGAGTGTAGCACCCCAAATTACCTGATATTTATTTCTGGAGGAGTTTTATGAGAATATTTCCAGTAAATGCATTATAGGCTTTGAAGGTCTTCAATTCAACCTGAAAATGAAGGGATAATTCCACTGTTTGTTTTTCCTTGCTATACCAAAACCAAGTCCAGTTATTTTTTAAATCATTCTCAATAGTGTTTGGATCAAATATTATTTTCAGAGGTTGATACATTATGAAACATTTCTTAAATCAAGTTAAAATGTTTGCCAGGATTGCATGCCTTTGTTTAGTCTCAGCTTGTAGGGGGAAAAAAAACATTAATGCAAAACAAAACTTTTTCTCCCAATTATTATACTGGGATTGACTAGATCCTACTTTTTAATAAATGACTGCTGGAGAAAAGAATATTTAAACTGTCAGTTTCCAAGGGGCAGGGGACTACATTGGTAATTCATTTACAATTTTAAATTCATTGTGCTGTTCCACCTACTGCCTGAGTGGCACTAGTTCCTAAGTGGGATAGAGTTGCATTAGAAGCATGAAGAAAGTATTTTATATAAAATGTTCAAACACTACCCAAACTTTATATTTTCTATAATTTATTTTTGTTTATTAGGAAAAGAAAGCTGTTTTGAGAGGATAATTCAAAGGTTTGGAAGAAAAGTGGTATATGTTGTTATAGGAGATGGTGTGGAAGAAGAACAAGGAGCAAAAAAGGTGAGTGTTTGCACAAGGTGCATCGTGTGCCTTTTGCTTTTTCTTAATCCTCACAATTCTCATAACTGAATCATTTAAACAAGTTCCATTTCTCTGAAACAGACAACAAAAGTGTGCATGCACCATAAGCACTAGGAATGAACAGAGGAAAATTTGACAAACACAAAGTGAACTTTTTGAATTGTGTGCAAAGCTCAAGGTCCTGGGTGATTGGTCTTCATAGAATGCAGACTTTGGGAGCAGAAAGGCAGGAGCAGCAGTGTAGCCAGCATCCAGAACAGAGAGGACACCAATGCTATTTTTGAGCCAGAATGCTCCTTTCTACATCCAAGGCAGACAGAGGCATGGCCAGATGGTTCAAACTTGGTTACTTGAACCTGGAGGCAGCCTAAGAACTGTTCAAACATCAAATTGGAAAGCTTCTACAAAGTGACCAGGGTAGACTTGCAGGATGAGAAATGATCTGCTGTCCTAGAGGTCTTGACACACCTGCCTTTCTCAGAACATTCAAAAAGGAGACCTATCAGACTCCTGACTCCCAATTTGCCCTTCACACCTTATTTTATTCTTCTGAATCTCTGTGAGTGTAATTCTGTCATTTCTCTTACCAGAAGCTGTCTCATTTAACACCTCATTGCATTTTTTAAAAAGAGACCCACATTCTTTGCCTGGCACTCGGGGTCTTTGAAATCTGGTTACATCCTGCTTTCTGATCTTTCTCCATCCTACACGCAACACTGCGGTTACATTTATCTGCTGATCTTTGGTCTTAGTCCATTTTCTGTTGCTGTAACAAAATGCTTGAGACAGGGTAATTATTAAAGAGTACAGGTTTATTTGGCTCATAGTTCTGGAGCCTGGGAAGTCCAAAGGTGAAAATCCGCTTGCTGCATGACATGATGGAGGGTATCACATGTCAGGTCAGAGCAAGTGTGTTAGCTTAGGTCTCTTCCTCTTCTTACAAAGCCACTAACACCATCATGACTTCATCTAATCCTTGGGCTGGGGATTTAGCTCAGCAACACAGCGCCTGCCCGGCAAGTGCAAGGTCCTGAGTTTGATCCCCAGTAAAACAAACAAACAAAAAGATGATAATCCTAATTACCTCTCAAAAGCTCCACCTTTAAATACTGTATCATCAATGTGTGAATTTGGAAATTAATTTTCCATCACATGAACACATGATGTATTCAAACTATAACACCTTCTTTTGACCAGGCCTGGCACTTTTTCCCTACTGCCACTTTTGCCTGAAATGATCTTTGTCTCAAAGCCCTTCTGTCATTGTCCCACTCATTTTCCAATATTCAGTTCATGGACTACCTTTCTTTGTAGAAGCTCAGTTATATTATTACTCACTCACACTTTAACCGGAGAAGCTGCTATGGTAAATAGCTAGGATTCTTGATCCAGCCTGGCTTTGAACAAGTTTCTGAAACCTGCCATTTCTTTCTTATTGTCTATAAATAAGGATAGTAAAAGCAGCCAGTTCCCTGGCCTATGTTGAAAAATTAAATTTATTTAAGATCTGTAATTCCCATAAAACAGCCTGATAGATATTAACTACTCGTGCATGTGTTTGTTTCAGCAACTAAATCTGAGCTTCAGAGGTAGAGGTCTTATTTTGCTTGGATTGTTGTTTGAGACTCTATCTTCAAATTATTTTACAATTCCATAAATCTTAATGCATTTGTACCCTGCAATATAAACCTTTCTTGGAGAACATTAAATATTTTATGACATTAACCAGTAGCATAATTTTCCCCTCCCATCCCTACACACAAATTCATGAGTCCTTGAATATTGCCATAAAGGATACAATTCGGCTCATTTGCAATATTCCAGTATATAAAACTCCAGGCCACAGTTGCAGCCTTGAGTATAGCCTTTGAAGATAGTTTAATTCACTTTCAGTTCCTCTGAATTCCAGTAAAAGCTTAAGTACTACCCCTAATTCAGTCAGTGGCTGATGATTTCACTGATATCCCAGACAGAGCTTTTGCCCAGGATCAGGAGCCGTTGGAGTGTGCTTGGTACCGGTGGAAACTCACACCCACTTCAAGGCCACTAGTGCTTGATGCAAAGCAGCATTTGCCATTTAAGAACTAATTCTGACCTTCCCACTTCACCAATGCCCAACCACTATCATCCCTAGGTACATCTGTTAGCCCTTTGGACTGACTTCATACAGTCTTTCCCAGACTAACAGAATTCCCAAAACTCAATCCAGGAGATTTAAAGAGAATGTCTGGTAGGAATCTCCACTCAAGTGGTTTTTCTGGAAAAGCCTCTGGAACTCCCAGGCCTTTCCTATCAGGACCTCCTAGTGGTCAGGAAGACCTGGAACAGATTCGCACCTCTGAGCAATGTGGCCCTGGGCCAGGGTATGAATCTGCCCTCCACCCTGGTCCTTCTCTCTTATATTAACCAAAAGTTTAATTTCAGGAAAAAAAAAAGTTGCCCACTGTGGTTTTCTAGCTTGTGCTAGGCAGAGGGAAATGCATATGAAAGATCACTTAAAATGCAAGTAACACAGATAAAACCCTTAGACCCTTACCAAGGTTTGCCTTCTTTCTGAGAAGTGTGTTAGAAGTTTGGCTTCCATGAGTCCAACATGGAAAACAAAGGAATTCTTGGTTTAATGTTAGAATTAAAAGCACCAGTAGGACTAGAAAATTTGCTGCCTTTGAAAAACAGTTAACATGTCCAAAGATAAACAGTGAAAACAATTTTAATTTTTTTATCGGGCACACCAAAAAGAAACTAGGCAGCTACCTACAAAGAACCTTCTTTTTGACTTATCTTTACTATGAATGAGTCCTTCTAGCTTCAGCTTTGATTTTATGATGACTATATATGAGTCCAAAAGTATCTGATACAAACAGACTCTGCACATTGAGAACTGCCTCTCTGTGTGTGGAAAATATAAATTTTTCAGAAGATTCTAATTTCTAACATCTTGCAAATGATTCAGACATTATCAATTTATCATTCAGTGACAGCTTAAACAGCATTATGTTTTGAGGAGAATGTTTTATCCATCTTTAAAAAATGAACTAGCTCTTATGTATGAATTAAGAGACATGGTTATAATAATTTGCAATTAATAATGAGTAAGTGGCATTCTGCACAGTTTCTGCACAGAAGTAGAGAATATCTAATATTTAGGAGAAAAAAGACCCTACAATTTCACAGAATACAAATAAAACTTCAAGGTAATTAAGTAAATAAAGAGATAGCTATCCGTGCATAGGATTAATAATTATCCTGATAAATAACAAGAATTGCTACTAATTTTAAACCCTTGTATCCCAGTCCTTCTTTTAAGTGTTTCTACCTATTATTTCATAAATCCTCACAATAGTTAATTCTGTGAGGAAGGAATCCTTAGACCCACTTTACAAATGAAACATAGGAAGGTTAAATAACTTGACCAATTCAAACGGCCACAAAGTTACCAAAGTGGCGGGATAGGGTGGCACATGCCTATAACCCTAAACTCCAGGAGGCCGAGGCAAAAGGATAGCAAGTTTGAGCTCAGCAACACCCTGTCTCAGAATAAAAAGGACTGGGTATGTAACTGAATGCAAAGACCCTGGGTTCAATTCCCAGTGGTATTGGGGCGTAGGCTGAAGAAAGATACCCAACTAGTATTTGAACCCAGTTATGTCTCTGACCGTGAGATTTAGAACAAAGTTCCTTCAAACTCTAAACTTCATTTAAGTATCTTAGACATAGTTAATATGTTTTAGATTAAAATAGTACAATTTTTGTTTCCTTTTTTAGAGGCAGATGTGCTGTATAACCATATAGTTGTCTGCTTTCCTGATTTTGTATTCATAATTATACTTTTAAAGACACATCATTAATTCTAATACTTTAGTGACTGGGCACCTTAAATTACTAAGTAAAATTAATGGTGAGTCAGTGAAGTTCTGCACATTTAAGCATCAAAATGTTCTGCAAAATCAAACATTTTGCATTTCTTCAAAATCAATTTTAAGCACTTATCTTGTGTCTCAGTTTCCTACATTCTTTTAAAGTCTAGTATAACATTCTCCTCATTTCCCTGTAGAGATGTTTTTCATCTCCCTAATAATGTTTGTTCACTAGAGACAGAAAATCTCTAGTTGCTTATGTTGTTAAAGTTCACTTGAAGTCTATTCTGTCATCCTGATTCTCTTTGCCAAAATAGTATGAGGGCTTTCATAAGTAATTTAATCTAACTCTATTATTAGTATCATAAAATACTTTTTTCCAAACAAAAAAATCAGGCATTTTTTAATCATAAAATTAGTTGCTTATACTACAGCATCACTCGTGTAAAATAGACATGTTTAGATTGTTAGAAAAAAATAAAATGTTAATATCTAGATTGTATTTCTAGAGTAAAAGTGGCCTTACTAAACTAACTTTATTTACTTTTCAGAAAGCTATTCAAAATAAATCTCTTGCAAATAACATGGGGAAGATGACAAACATCCATTTTCTGCATAATGAATGATAAAGGGTTTCTCAAAAAATATTTGTTTTAAATGTGTACTCCAAAACTTGTTGAAATCCAAGATAAAGCTGAAAGCCTGACTGATAATACCTGATACTGAACTTAGGAGAAAAATACAAGTCACTTGTATTTTTTAAAATTGTAAAGTAATTTAATTTGGGGGTTTTAAGTTTTCTTTAAATGGTACATATAAAGATTATAATAATGCAGTTTACTATACTTACTGTTTGAAAAGTCATTTATTCATTAACACTTAGTGATCACTTACTCCACGCCAGGTCTTGAACTAGATTTCATCTTCATGCTTAAAGAACTCACTCCTGTCTAGAATTAAGCAGAGATACAAATAATGAAAAGGCAGAGTTGCAAAAGTTCCATAATGAGTTGTTAGAATAAATTTTTGAGGACTCTGTATTTACACCTCCATATGTGAGCTGTCTAGAAATAACATGCCTATGAAAGTGCAGTAGATAGTTTTTTTTAAGACACATGGGAATTTTACTTTTTTCTGTTATCACCTTAACGATTATCTATATCAGTACATAGAGCTATGCATTTCTTATCCTTTTAAGTAACTGCTTTGGTGTTCCCTTGTGTGGATATGCTATTATTTAATCAGTCCCCTGGGACTGAACATTAAGTGAGTTCCAGTATTTACTATTACACACAGTACTGCAGTGAATGTTCTTTATGTGGTTCAAGCACATGCAAGTGTAGCTGTGGGATAAATTCCTAGAAGTGTGGTACTAGGGTCAGAGAATAAATGCTTTTATCTATTAATACATTATAAAATAATTCAGCAGAAATTCAATTCACATGTAAGTGACCATGTGCCCAGATTTTTATAGGATAGATTTCATATGTAATCAAAAGGATAAATGTGAAATATCAAACAGGGAAGGACAGAGTAAGGGGATTTGGAAAGTTTCACCTACAAGAAGAGCAGGGAATATGTGTTATATTTTAGTTCTAAGGACCCAAGACATGTGCTCCTTTGGTACCCACTTCTCTCAGTGAATACTTAGCCCTGATAAACTAATCTCTGTTAAGATTTGTGAGTAGCTCTATTTCTGGCCCCTGGCCTCCAGGTACCTGATGGGATATCTCCATTTAGCTATCACATGTCATACCCATCTGGATAGCTGAATGCATGGATTCTGGACTCAGCTATCCTGAACCAGCTCACCCACTCAATCAAACTTGTTTGAGTGTTCTCTACTTCCAACCCTTCACTGACTCACATGCATTTTCTCTTCACAAATGTCTCCCACCCATCGCACTCACTGTATTCTCAATGTCACTCTGCCTGGTTTCTCTGCTACCCACCACACACACACCTCCAAATCCATCCTTCCCTGATTTCAACCTTCTTGTCTCCCAGCGTTGAAAGAGTGTTAGCCTCCTTTCCTTTCCATTTACAAGATAAAAATCTAAACCCCTTAGGTGATATTCTGAGTGCTTTTACCTTGGAAAAACCTTATTCATTATTAGTCTCTATAATGAACACACCATTCTAGCACCATTACTTCCAGAGGAGTGAATGAAAATGTTCTGTGCATCCCACCTGTCAGCTTTGTCACTCGCACGCCTCTCCTTCTAACTGGGAATCCTAGTCCCCTGACCATCTACCTCTCCAGCATTGTCCATTCTTCCAGTTCTACACAAGCGCAATTCATCTTCTCCAGCATATAGCAGAGTTCCCCTCTCTCTGAGTTTATCAGTTTGATTCTTAATCCCACTCTGCCTCATATCATAATCAAACTGTTTCATCAGCTATATCTTATCTGGCTTGTGTCTCATACGTATCATATATTGCATTCATACTGCAGCTACAGTGCTACAGAGGTAATAACCTTTGCTTTGATAATAAAAATCATCAACCTAGAAGTAACTTTGAGTTATTTCCACTAAATTCATTTTATAGGTAAACAAAGTGGGGATCCATGGAGATGGTGCCATAATGGGAGGTCACATAGCTCTTATCAGAGTGGAGAGGACAGCCTAGGTCTCCTCATTATAGCATGTGTTTCTCTTTTCCTCTTTTGTCATCATTTATCTCTGAGTTCATGTAAGAAACATTTGTTCTAGAGGCTAACAATGATACATGGAAAAAGTCTGCACCCACTTGTCATGGGAAGCTCTTGTAAATGCATAAAATCTTTCTATGAATTCTGTGCCTAATTAAATTAGGGAAAGTATTATTGTACTGTATTAATTCTACTTATGTATCAACAGGATTTTAAGCCATGGATCTTCATCCCTAGACTTGGTTTTCTTTATATCGTCCACTTGCTAGTAAGCAGATACATTTTAGAGGAGCACATTATTTTTTTCTTTTGCAAGAATGAAACGTCTGTCCATATCAGACATCATTACTCTTCAAGTAATGAACAGTATGAAGCTGGTCTGATGTCATCAGTGCAACTGTCCCCATAATCTGCCAGTTGTCATTACAAAAGCTTTGGCCCTTCTGCTTTAAGGAATAGCTTCAGTGCCACTGCACTGTGGTGAGCCGTCTTTCATAGACTGCAGGTACAGTTCATCATTTGAACTGGTTTCAGGGTGCTCTTGGCCATGTGTCTCTTAGTAATACTCTCCAGGAAGCCTAAAGCTGTTAGGATTTCAGTGCCAGTAAATAAGCCTCAGGGCCCTTTGTGAATAAATCTCACCTTTTGAGATAATGTTGTGAGTATAGTTTAAAAGTTTAAATATGCTTTAGGCTGGCATCAACCCCTATACCTACACAGCTGAGACTACAGCCATTGAATGAGGCATGTTTCCTATTAAATCCTCAATTTATACTTTAACCATGTACCAAAGAATTTACCTGGATTTTTTTCCGGTTCCTTTTTCTGTGTCACTTATTGCATTCTTCACTATATGTTTCTGAGTGCACCGTAGCTTTCAGGTTTGTACTGATAGTGGTTGGATGTGTAGAAAAATCCTCTGTAAGAAACATCTCCTTTCAGTTAATCAGCATGCAAAAAAATTTGAGCCTATTCTGAAAGAAAAACATCCCACCTAACAAGTATTCTTATATGTATTTGTGAAGATAGTTATCCTACAAGCTTCTGGATGGCTGTCTGAAGAACCTATAGTGTTCTTTGTTGCATTTTGAAATAACGGTACATAAGATTGATAGAAATGAAAAGGAGCTCTGGGGTAGGGGAGTGGATCACTGGCAAATTAAAATAAAGAAAATATGAAAAACATAATTAGAAATAAAATAGTTACAAAAGTAGATCCCAAATATAGTAGATGGTTAAATATTAAAGAATATTATGTACAGTTGAATACTTGAAAATAATGGCATTCTTGGGCCGGGGATTTAGCTCAGTGGTTCCAGCGCCTGTCTCGAAAGCGCAAGGTCCCGAGTTCGATCCCTGGTACCAAAAAAAAAAGAAAGAAAAAAAGAAAATAATGGCATTCTTGTCAAATGTGTCTAGAATGGACGTAAGTACTAGAATGAGTAGGATGTGGTCCATCATATATATGTGTATATTTATGTTAATTTCAAATATGTGTGTACATAGGAAAATACACAGAAATGTTTATGGTGGTTATTTTTGTGTAGGAAGATAAGGGGTTTATATTTATATGGTTCTGTATTTTTTCAAGTGTAGTACAATATGCATGGATGTTTGACTAAGGAAAAAAGAGGAATGCTATCTGTATTGTAAGTGATCATTTTTCCAACTCAGATCCATGAGTCATAGTCACTGAAATTTTTCAGTCTCTTACCAGCAGAGTAGGGAGGGAAGAGTGTGTCTCTTTTAACCTGCGCTGGGTGCTAATAATTTGCACAGCTGAATAAAACAACTATGAACAATAGTTAGGAGATATTACAGCAAATGGTCTTCAGATTCAGTATAGACCCAGTAAGATTCTTGGCTTCAGCTGTTATTTAAACCTGTCTCCTCTTCCTTGATGTTTTTTTAAAATCAATGTAATAATGACAATAGTACCTACTTATCTCTGAGTACCTAGCATAGTACCTGACACAGTATCTAACATAACTATCATTATAATTAATAAACTCTTCAGTAGAACTTTCCTGTGCTGAACCATCTGGCTCTTACAGCCAGTCATGTCACCATGTCTCTTTCTCACACTCAGCCAGTGTGCTAAATATGAATTTCTCCTTTATCTTCTGTGCCCAACCCACAGACCCATCCTAGTGCTCTTCTGAATGCTCACCCTAGCATACCTAGCTCAATTATCAAATCCTCTTTCCAGGCATTTCCCTAGTTCTCAAGATAATTGCCTTCTTCCTACTCCTCTTAAAACACATAGATAAATTTTCATAGTTCTTGTTCATTTATACTTACCCACAGACCGTGAGAGGATTACTCATGGCCATATGCATTTCTGGTTCTTCTACATCTAGATCTTGTGCCTGGAAGAAAAAATCCTGAATGAATGAATGCACAGTGGTACATCTTAAAATTTAATGGTGCTAAGTGGAACATCCTTTTATAGACTTACAAAAAGATCTTAGGTACTCATTTCTGGACTGTTTTGTTATTAAAGGTTAACAAAGATATATAGCTACCCCCAAAGTAGTATTAAGCCCACCATAGAATGTGGTATATGACCTGTGGCAAACACACTGTTATTAAAGATGCTTAGTGGTTTGCATCCCAGGATACAACAACTATGTGTCAATATCCAAATAGTAGCTTTTATCATTATCTATAGATTAAAGAACAACAGCGAAAAAACCCCCTACCTTCTACTGTTTTTTATTTTTGCCTGCTAGATTCTCCTCTTAGTCTGAAATTTTTCGAAATATCTCAGAACTACAACTGCAAAGTGAACTTCACCTTCCCCACTTTGTATGTGTTCAAAAATTATTTTATGGGTTTAGCAGAATTTTGTTCTCCAAAACATAGTATTATCTTTCTCTTATTTAAGAAAAATATTTTGGTGATGCATAAGTACTTATCAGTATTTTTGAGCAGAAACTTACCATCATGTTTTTACCTCTCATGGATTGAGGTAATATGTTTTGTCTTGTTTTCCTTCTCTGGTTTATTCACAAGTTTCACAAACATTCCCATTATTTAAACTTGGTTTTTAGAACAATGACTTAAACTACACCTACAGAATCACACAGAGACCAATCTTAGATATCCATATAAAATTTTTCCCATATGATGGTCATTATAAGGTCAATATGAAGAATAGCTGATGGAAATGAATGAAAAAAGAACAGTTGCTTCCTATATGAGCAAGATTAAGTTTTCAAAACTATAAACTGCTACCAACTAGGGAAATCTGCTTACAAACTTTTAAAAAAAACTTTCAACATTAAAAACCTACTAAAAGGCTGGGGATTTAGCTCAGTGTCACCGTGCCTGCCTTGCGAGCACAAGGTCCTGAGTTTGATCCTTGGTACCAAAAAAAACCCTACTAGATACGTATTTTGAGAAGCAGCTTTTTTCAGGAAAGTTTCATTTATACTGGCTGTTTTACTTAAAGTTCAGAACTGGCATTTGAATCACAGTAGATCTACTTAAGAACTATCTATCACCTTCTTAAAAGAAATAGACTCTATATTTTAAAAATTAGTACAGTATTCTTTAGAGAGGATCAAGTTTGAATTTTTATCTTCAATAGCTGTGATGTTAAGAAGATAGCTGGCAGTTTTCACAGTACTGAAATGAGCAGGGTAGTGGATTTCAGTAGATGTTGGCAGGGCTTGTCCTGGGTGCATCCTCTGTTTTCACCATGTGTCTGCCCCTTCTGCAGCACGCGATGCCCTTCTGGAGGGTCTCCAGCCACTCTGACCTCATGGCCCTACATCATGCCTTGGAACTGGAGTACCTGTAACTGCCGCAAGGCACTAAGAAACCGCACAGCTACCCTGGGACCAGGGCCAAATCCAACAGGCTTGTGTCTCATGTCAGCGCTGGACTCCAGAATGTAGCAATTCCAATGTACTGATGCGCAGCTGCTGTTGGTCTTGACCTCTGCCCTCACAGTTAATGGAGGAGCACATCTATTTCTTCAGAACAGCTGTTGACTCTAGTACTGTGAATCTAATGAAAAAAAAAAAAAGCCATGAAAATGTTCTAGCACAGTGTAATGTGTCTTTACCACAGTAACAACACGGTTCAAACCTGTGAAGAAAGGACCTGCAAACACTTCAGCTTTTAGCATTTTCAATGTGACAGAAACAGCTTCTCCAGTACAGCAAATCTGATTGCACAACAAAGACTGAAATGGATCCCTAAATACCAGTGGAGGAATTTTTCTCGTAAAGAAGGTTTACTTTTTTGGTGTCTCATACCCAGAGTAATCTGTACATCTCTACTTATTTATGAACAGACTTTTTTAAAAAGATTGACTGAGGTATAATTCACATACAATTTACCCAGACAGACTTTTTGACATCAAATAGAAGAGCTAACGTAAGAAATAAGTGATTAAAGACCTTTGCCTCATGACGTGGCAAGTTCTTTGAATATTAGCACATTGCAAAGTAAAGTATGTCTAATTTAAGCGTATAATATGTACATCACTGAGACAATCGTGTACAGAAAGAATTTTTGGTGTAAATTTGTAATAATGGATGATTCTTTTACATATTGTTTAGTGAAATGATATTGAAAGGTAGTAATGCCTTCATAGTGAAGCTTGAGGCAACATGTGCACAATCTCCTGTGCGGTGCCTTATCCAAGGATTGGGTATAAATATGTAGATAATGGATTTTTTAAAAATAATGTTGTCAAGACCAAAAGCATGGGTATTAAGTGTCAAAAAGGATTTTGTTTTCCAAATCTTTTTTCCCATCAGTTCTTCTAGTTTTTTTAAATGAGATTTGGAGGGCCTTGATAAAAATAACATAGCAGTTTGATTTGAAAATAGTAAAAGTCCTCTTACCACCTCATCTTTTCATTTCAACACTGATGTATTATATGTAACTACTTGGAAAAAATGATTATTCAAATGCTTCATCCCACAGAAAGAATATAGATGATAGATATATTTTATTAATAAAATGGTTTGTGAATTGGAGACTAGCAGAATTTTCATGTGCTCAGAATTATTATTGTGCTTGCATTTTCTTGTTTAGATAAAGGAGGACATTAGCACATAGCTGGAAATCAGCAAAACTTTACATTACTCCCTACATTTGGACTCTGTCTTCCTTCCCACTAAGTTCATTGTCACCAATGGACATGGCCCAGTCATCATCACCAAAATAATAATGTTACACTCTGCTTATGTATTACATAATAAGCATAAATCTTGGGAAATAAAAATTGTTACCTTTGTTATATCCATAAAAAGTTTTTCCAAAAGCAATTAATTTGTCTGGACACTAGTCATTCTCATTTAAAGCTTTCGTTGAAATGGAATTACCCTTTGGATGAATTGTCATTAATATTACATGGGCAGGCCAGGCACCAGCTTTGATCCAGACTAGTAAAGAGCTACCCCATCCAATAGGTTCATGTTGCTGCTAGAATTAGTCACTTGTGAATTCTCCAAAGTTGAATTAGTTTCTTTTTTTTTTTCCTTTGTTGCTTGGAGCAAATGGAAGTGGACAATTTTTTAACCTTTTCCTTTTTATGTTTATGCAGATTGAAAAGACAAAATTTATCTTGGCCTTACTGTAAAAAAGGTGTGTTGTGTCCACAATTGTGTACAGAATTTTTCTTCATTAATTTTGTGTTTAAATTAATAAAATTGATTTGTGAAATACTGTATATTCCTTGAATCTCAGCATCATCTTTTCCTCTTGGTTATAGGAAGTAGTAGCAAGATTGTAGTTGCATTAGAACACTCAAAGTCCAAAGAAAGGAAGTTGTAGGAAGCAACCTCAGTCCTGTAGGGGATCAAAACTAGAAGGCAATGACTGTTCCTTTGATCACTGTAAGAACTGATGCCTGGAAAAGCTCTTTACTTCCTTACAAACTATATAAACTGGACTCAGATTCAAATTTATCAGCTACAGAAGAGAATTCAGCATAAAGTATCTTGGATTGCAGGACATAGATTTAACAACTTAAATACTCAAGGGATAGCAATATAAGATGGTTTCATAGAAAAAGAGCATCTACAACATATATCTCTGTGATCTTCCAGATTAATCACTGACAGAGAGCTATAAAACAGCACAAATTCCTTCCTCCAGAAAATTTAATCTTAGAAATACAACATCCATATATGCATACATGCAAAAGCAAACGTACAGTTGTTGGACCCATTTATGAGCCCCATTATGTGTATTTTCCACGTGCACACACCAGGCCAAATCAGCTTGAATAATGAGATATCCACCCCAATAAGGAACACTGTTTGGGGAAAATATTTAAAGAGTGGCACAGGGGTGGGAGTGAAGAGATTGTCAGATCTTAGGTGAAGAAAGTGTGAAAGACAGGCAAAGTGGAAGACACACACTCCAAAAATGAATTTTCTAACACAACACCCACTGGCCACAGCATTTGAGTCTCTACCTCTTTGACTATAGAGTAGAGCTCAGATTCCTCCCCCTGGCATCCTAGGGATCTCCAAATCCACTCTGTATTTTCTTCTCCAAATGCACTCTGTATTTTCTTCTCAGCGTTGTCTCATCACTGTAATGAGCAAACTTCAGTAGAGTAGGCCAGTACCTCAGGGTAATGGATCAAACAGCTCTGACAGTTTTGCCTCACCTTTCAGAGCATGTCCAGTGCTGTCGATGACATCCTCAGCCTCGGGACTCCCAAATCAAGGCCAGCTCAGGTCCCTCCTCCTCCCAAGTGCTTTCTCTCCCAGGGTGGCAAGCAGTGTTAGCTCCTTCTCTTGAACACCACACCCCACCCAGTCCTTATTAGCAGTCCATATCCCAGTTAATGAGCCGACTCACTGGGCCCCCCCTTGGTACCATGCTCAGTCGGACTGGGCACACACTGGAGTGGGTGGTGACAGACAAGAAATGAATTGCTAATGAATGAATGAGACAGTCAGGTCAGAAAGGCAAAGGCCTTCAGCAGAGAATACCTCCACTTTTTGTATCATAGGAATGAAAACCACACATGTGGGTCCATGAGAAAAGGAGTAGTTGATTTTGTGAGGAGAAAGCCCTTGAGCTTGAGGAGGAAGACCTTGAGCCCCTGGTCAGAGGTTTGGCTATATTCTGAGTACTGAAGGGAGGCCAGTGAGTGTTTTACACAGGGTATGATCTAGTTTACTCTTTAAAATGAGCTCTGGCTACTAGGTACAGAATGGGCTGTAGCGAGCAAGAGAAGAAGTTAGGAAACCAATTTGTTAGGTTCTTAGGGCAGGCCAGGTGAGCAATGGTCAGACTCAGACCTGGATGGTGGGAATGGATATCTGGGTTTGCTTTCAGTGATACAGTGACCAGAGTGGCTAATGGATCAGACAGACCAGTGAGACACAAGAGAAATGTAGTCCTGTCTCAGGTAAGGTGTCTCAGAACTTCTGTGAGATAGGATAGCCCAGTGTTTAGGGGTGTGGCTTCTGCAGGCAAATTGCCTGGAATCCCAGCTTCCCCATCATAATGGGAAAGTTATTTAACTTCACAGTGCCTTAGTTTCTCCATCTGTAATAGGGAATAATAATAATAATAATAATGACTTCAGAAAATTATAAGGACAAAATACATTTACATATATATATTAGTTTGAGGTATTACCTGGCAAATTCTTTAATGTTTCTTACTATCATACTAAGTTTTCACATTTTTTTTCTCCCAAGTAAAGAAAGAACCAGCTCCTCAAATGCATAGCATGCGTAGCCCATGTAGACGTGCACTGCATTGCTCTGGCCTGGCCTAGAGATCAAGGTAGGAAAGACAACCTGGTCCCTGACTGCAACCACTGGACTGGTGGTTGTTAAAGCATTCACTGCAGCTCTGTGAAGGGCTCCATGCACACTACTAATGAAAGCAAAGGGTGGAGCTAGTGTGGGCAGCCTGGCAGGCAGGAGAAGCTTTCCAAAGAACTGATGGCTCAGAAGTGACCTAAAGCCTGGGGAAGACTTGGCTAAGCAGAGATGGGAGCAGAGAAGAGTCTGTGAGTGTCCCTGGTTTAGGAAGCGTACAAGCTCAGGACGGGGGAGGAAAAGAAGCAGGAGCCCCAGGACTATGCAACTGGAGCTCAGAGAGGGAGTGATGAAGGGCCAGGAGAAGGCAGGTGTGCAGGGGTTAACTGTCCGTCTCAGAGTAAAACTTCAGGGATTGTGTTCCAATTACCCATGAGCGTGACTGCTTCCCCTTCATGCGAGAAAGCAAAAGAAGATAAGTCAGAAATTATTCTTCAGTTCCTGTTTTAGCACCCACAGCCTTCCCTGTGGGTAGTACTTGTACATTAGACAAAACTTACAGTACTTCTTAGTAGAGCCCTTTTTATTTTACAGATTACAAAACTCCGGGCAAGTGCTCTGCCCAAGGGATCACAGTCAAATAAGGCAAAGTCATGACCTCAACCCACCCTCTTGGATACGACAGAGAATCGTGAAAAGATTAGGGTTATGAGGCCACTGAAGTTTCATTTTTACTCCCTGGTCTACCACTAAACATCAGTGTGATCTTAGGTGACCCCTTCCAGATTTCAAGGACTCTCTGGCCTCATGTTCACACGAACAATTTTCAAATGATGTGTAAATTTTTAATGTTAGCATTCCAATCCTGAGATCCTTCCAAGGTTTGGTTCAAAATTTGTCTTCCAATGAGCATTTACAAATGTCAAAAGAAAGAAACACACACAGTTTTGTAATAACTTTTTAAATTTGCTTTGCAGAACATTTGCATATGACATGGCTGTTTCTCAATTCAAATGAATATGAAGGAGGCCATTTGCTTAACAGAACATGGCGATAATGGGCATTTGTGTGTTCATATAAGACTTGTAAGGAATTTCCTTGCAGATTGTACCCACTCTGTGCACAGCTACATAAGCCTCAGTTGAAATAGTTCTGACCATCCCATTCAGGAGAGCTTTTTTGAAAATCCAGAGCTCACATTGGTAAGAGCATGAAGAGCATATCTTTCTTTCAGTGTTTCTCTGAGTGTTTCCATTTCTCTCCATTCTATGTGATTATACAAACTGACAGGATAACTTGTGGCAGAAGAAATGAAAGGGTTTGTAATTTAGGAAACCTCTGGCCCTGCTGACTGAAAGCAGGTTGTTTGTAAAAAGGAAATCCTGACCTCAGCTAACTGGCAAACTCTGTCAGAAGCAATAGAAGGAAGCAAAGGAGAAAGAACAGTGCTGGGGATTTTTATTGGCAACTGAAGAAAAACGGATGCTCTGCCAGAGGAAAGCCCATGGGGGAGAACTTACCGCTGGGGGACCAAGTCCTGCCCCGTGTCTCCAAGGGTGCAATTGTGTGACTGTGCTGGGCCTTGATGCTCTGGTTTAGGGGGCTGTTTGCACAGGGGGAGGTGGCTGCTTGGGATGATAGCTAGAATGACAATCCCGACAAGGGATTCCCTCCTGTTAGCTGAGGTTGGAGTCCCTCGGACACAGGCATACCCTGGTCTGCCCCATCTTGATACCGGCTTGACACAAAACTCCAAGGCCCACGGAGAGATGACAGGGTCTGCACAAGACGTACCAAATGCCTGCCCCTTTGGCCCTCTGACAGCTCAGCCCCATCCCTCCCACCCCTGCACGCTGCCTGTCAGTAGAGTTCTGCCATGACCTCTACAACGCCACCAAGAAGGATGACCTTGCAAGTGCTACTCTCCTTAGGCCAGTGGTTCTCAGTTGCCCAGCCCTGGAAATCAGATGGGGTGCTCTCACAGGTACTTGAGCCCAGTCCCTGAGATTCTGATTTGATTTCTCCGGGGTGTGGCTTGAGCTGCAGCTGTGCCCTGCTAGTATCAGCACAGCACATGTACAAGAGAGACCTCCACTGCCGCTTACCTGCCACCAGGTGGGCCAATTTGTGAAGGAGCTTTCTGGCTCTTGGCCTTCCCTTTCCAGTCAGTTCTGCATGGCTATACGTAGGGCCCTGAAACACTCATGACCCCACCTCAACTCTGCCCAGCAAATGTCAAAGGGAGCTCCTCTGTGAGTGGAGAGCTCTACCCCATGCCAGAGGAGTCCTCAAAGGACCACCTTCTACTAGGAAAAGAGGTGAATGATAAAGAGCAGCCTGTAGCCAGGCACAGTGGTACAGAGCTATAATCCCAGCAGTTTGGGAAGCTGAGGCAGGAAGATTGCAAGTTTGAGTCCATCCTGGGCATCTTAGTAACTTAGCAAAACCCTGTCTCAAAAATAAAACAAAAATTTAATAAAGTGTGGGGGCCAGGGGTGGAGCTCAGTGTGAAGACCCTGGATACAATCCCAGGTGCAAAAACTAACAAACAAACAAATCCTAGGCTGGGGGTTTAGCTCCGTGGTAGAAAGCTTATGTGTGAAGCCCTGAGTTTCATCCCCAGCAATGCTAAATAAATAATAAACAAACAAAAACTAGCAACCTGTGATGCAGGCCACACTAGACTTCAAAGACACCTGTAATCCAAGAGGACCAGGCTGGCACAGAAGTTTAATTTATAACGAGAGCCCCAAGAGCGTAGCAATGAATGTTGCTTGGGGAAATCAGTCTCAAAGAGGAAGTGCTATTTTCATTGGCCTATTGAAGGAAAGAACAAGAAGCTGAGAGACTGCTAAATCTAGTTTTCCCCTAAATTCTCCAGTACGTTGCTAGCTTGTTCAAGCCTCAGTCCCCTAAAGGCATTATTAATTGTTCCTCCTTCCCCAAGCCCCTCTTTCAGTCTCTCACTAAGTCTTGCCGATCACCACGTAACACATCTCCAGCCAACCTGCAATTGTCTGTTCTCATCCGTCTCAGTAGTGAGACCCTAGAAATGCTCCCTGCTAGTCTCCCTACCCTCCACTTCTCCACTCTGACCCGTTCCCTGCACCTCAGCATAGCCTGGTCCCGCCTGTTACTGTTGCTTTTGAGATCAAACTCAAACTCCTCAGTGTGCTGAAAGCCCTGCCCCCCCGCTCACTTGCACCAGCTCATCTCCTTCCTCACTCATCTTCTGCTCCCCAAGGTCTGCTGTTGGCTCTCAGCAGCCCTAAGTGCTGCTCCATCCCACGGCTTTTATACTCTCGGCCTGGAGAACAGTTTCATCACTGGGTTTTTCCTCACCTTTCTAGTCTCAGCTCAATACTGTACTATCCACCTGCCTTCTGACCAGTCTTCTAGAAAGCGACATCTCCCTTGCATAATTCTCTGTCTCCTTCTCTCTTAGGGACCCCATTATGTCCTTCTTCACAATGCATTATGTCCTTCTTGCACAATGTCATTTTTAGCCTGGTTACTCTGGTGCCTGCCTCTCTCTATACGCCGGAAACCTCAAGAAGATGAGGGGCATCACTACCACCACTAAATGCCCAGAATCAAAAGCAAAACTTGCTTGAAGTGTTCATGTTTTTTATAACAATAAAGTCGAAACATTTGTTGATTAAATAGATGAATAAACAATGGATCAATGAACAAAGGCATCAGGGATTAAGAGCACAATGTATATTGGAAAAATTTCAAGAGTTTGATGAAACAAAGTTTGACATGTGGGGTGGGTAGATGAGGGAGTGTGCAGAAAAAAAAATATTGACAGTTCGAGCGGGTGCAGATTGCCAAGGGTCTGGACTCAGAAGCTCAGGAGTTTCAGCTTCATCTGTTATTGTTCGAGCCTGGTTGTAGGAGGTATGATAGGAAATCAGAGGCATATTCATTTGATTCGTGAGGAAGAAATGCACAGAAATAGGAAGTTAGGAGACACGTGGGAGGTGGTAGTCATAACCCAAGCAAGCCGTAAGGAGGCTGTGTAAGGGTAGCCCTGGGGAAGGGACGTGAAAGCTAAGAGCATGTGTGCCAGAGGCAGCACTGGGCAGAGGCTTCCGAGGCCCCCTGCTCACTCTTTTCCCATCTAAATGGGAATGGAGCTGGCAGGGGCGGCCGCGCATATACTCGCGTATAAGTAATTCCGAGGGTTCTGCTTCATAGGGAACCTCTTTATTCTAGATCTTCTCACTATTCCTCAACTGGAGGGCTTCCCTGTCTGGAAGTAACTTTATGTATTATTAAATATGTGTGGGTTGCAGCAAACACTTTGGTGAGGGGAACAAACTGGTTTCCCTGATGGCTCCAGTAAGTGCAGCAGCAATCAGACCGAAGCCCTTTGTATGTAATTGAGGAGGTGAAGGGTCACACTTCCATTCCAAAGGGAGCAGGGTGTGGCTGGAGGAGCTCATAAACACACTAAACCGTCCCTACGCAGATGTTTATTATACACCCTTTTATTACTACTGAAATCACAGCCCAGAGGTGGCCCCTGGGCCCGCCCTCCTCTCAGCCATTCTGGCCAGGGCCTCTGGACACAGATACTCCAAACTCTCCACTCCTTGAAACTCCCAACTGCAGGAGTTGTAGCAGGTGATGTAGCAGGATGTTCCATCTTTTGAGATGAATGGCACATCCCCAGGCTGATAAAGGCCTTTTATGGAAGATGTCTTTTCTTCCGTCTCTAGCACCTGACAGGCACAGAGCACACCTCAAACAAATAGCAAAGTGTTCAAGAGGAGGAAAAGAGAAGAAAAACAAAAATAAAAAGTATGGTGGCAGCAAGGGGCAAAGTTTGCTCCTGACAAACATAAAAAAGCATTAAGCCAGTGAAGAGGACTCCCCTACATCTGCCGTGGCCCTGATGGGCGTGGGGCTTGCGGAAGTGTCCGCCACGCCACCAAAGGTAAGCGTGCCTGTGAGCATAAGACCAGGCATCCGGGCAAGGAACAGAGGGTGGGCGGATGGGAGTGTGAGTCTGAGCAGAAGCCCTGGCCTCTCTGCTGGCCCCTCAGAACAGGCCCCTTTCCCTTGGCAGCTCCCCACGGCCCTGTCTGTAGGAACCCTTCCCTCGGGGAAATAGCACAATCCCATCACCTAGGCCACTTAGTGGTTCAAAAATACCAAAGGCTTTCCAGAAGTTCCATTCTTCCTCAAGTACTTAAAAAGCAAGAAGGAGGAGGCCTAGTAAAGGGAGGAAGCACACACCCTTATTGGAACACCCTTGTTTTGAAAAACTTCTGCCCTCTGGGGTTGAAAGCATTTCTTGGCCCAGAGGAATCAAGAGGCTCCACCATCTCTCCAGAAATGTTTCCAGCCCCTGACCTTGATATTTATTTGCAAAGCCTGACAGGAAATCGGTGCTATGTGTTCCATGAAAAACAAAGGAAAATGCAGGAATCAGAAAAAACAACAAACTGCACTAAACAGACTTACATCAATAGACTTTAAAGAAAATGAAATGCTAGAAAAATAGTTCTCTGTGACATGCAACTTTTAACATGTTCTGAAGACCCAATATGTGCCCGGCACTGGGGCTGGTCCTAAAAGGCTGTTTGCCCTGGAAGCTCAGGTTTCCCAAACAGAGGGCCTTGTGCTGCTGGGGTAAAGGTTGTGAGTGAGGAGTCTGCACTGCAGCAGTGAGGCACAGGATGAGCCAAAACCTTCAGGTACAGAATGGGAGAGATTCTTGGGGAAAATTCCTAGGATAATATAACATTAATCCAAATTATGAAGAACAGGTAGGGATAGTACAGAAGAAAAAGAGGGAGAGGAAAGCATAGATGGAGAGAAAGAACAGATAATGTTTAAGACAATTTCAGAGACAGAGCCTTACGTGGTGTATACTATGAGGCCAAGGGAGATTGCAAGCCCCAACCCAGACTGGTCAACTTAGAGGCCGCACAAAACCCTGTCCCTCCTTTGATAGTGACAGGAATTCAGAATGTATTTATATGTTGTAAGAAAAATATAAGAACAAATACCAGGAGATCCAGGGATTTAGCTCAGTGCTTTCGCCACCTGCTGGGCAAGAGCAAGGACCCGAGTTCAATCCCTGGTACCAAAAAACAAAAACAAAACCCCAAAAAAAGAACAAATACCAGGAATCAGAAAATGGAAGGCAATAGAGAATGGCAGAGATTGTCACGCAGAAGAGGATTTGATCCAGAAAGCTGCTTCTCAACTCTAACATTTTTTTCCATGCAGAAATTCTAGCTCAAAGGTTGAGTTTTCTAGTTTTCAAGAAAAGCCATATATCCTGCTATTGGAAGGAATTAGCTGTAGGAATCTTAAACCTTGTAATTATGAAAATAAAAACTGTAGACTAATGAGAACATGATGATGGGCACATGGAGCTCAGACTTTAAAACATTCAGATAATGGAAAATACGTCTGTCTGGAATGTTCAGAAGGATACCAAGTAGAAACTATTATGTCACTAGACCTTTAGGAATATTGGCAGAACTGAGGGCCTCATGGAAGAGGCAGAGGGAGGGACAGCATGGCTCAAGCGAGAGCATCATTCATAATTTAGAAAGTTATCTAATTCATGGTCCTCAACCTGCTGTACATGAAAATGAACTTGGAAATTGTCTTTCACATGAAATATTAGAACTATTTAAACATGCTGCACAATGGTTGTTTTTTTTACTTTATTAAATTCTTTTATTGGTACATTGTAGGTATACAACACAATTACATTTCTCATTGGGAATTGTACCTTTACATAATGCATCTTGGTTCTCATTTTTTCCCCATTCCTAGCCCTCCCTTCACCCCCTCCACCCTTCCCTATTTACAAAGACTTTATTTCCATTTTTTCCATGTCTCATCATTTTTCCTTTCCCTTCTTTCCTTTCCCCTGCCCCTCCCACTACCCCTACCCCTTTGGACCTTTTCTTCCTATTTTACATTATCGATTATTCATTCTAATCATTGGTACATTTTAGGTATACAATATAATGACATTCATCATTGGAAATTTGCACCTTTACATAGTCTCTCTTGGTTCTTATTTTTCACCCTTGCCCAGCCCTCCCTTCAACCCCTCCAGTCCTCCCTATTTACAAAGATTTTGTTCCTATTTTTCCATTTTCTCATATTAATCCCATTCCCTTCTATCCTTTCCCCTAGCCCTCCCACTTCCTTCTCCTTTGCCCCTTTTCTTCCTATTTCACATTACCTATTATACATTTAGTCCTTATTTACACTTTCATTTTGTCACACCAGAGAAACTATTCGGTATTTAGACATTTGTGTCCTATTTATTTCACTTAAGAGTATCGCCTCAATGTGCATCCACTTAGGTATAAATGTCTCTAATTTCTCATTTTTTATGGCTGAGTAGTGCTCCATTTTATAAAAAAACCACATTTTCTTGATCCAGTCTCCAGTTGATGGGCATTTGGGCTGTTTCCAAGTTTTAGCTATTACAAACTGTGCTGCTATGAACATGGGCGCACATATATCCCTGTGGTATGATTCTTTTAATTCTTTGGGGAAGATCCCCAGCAGGGGAATAGTGGGGTCAAATGGGACTTCCAGTCCTAGTTCTTTGAGGTATCTCCATACTGATTTCCACAGTGCTTGCACCAGTCTACACTCCCACCAGCAGTGGAGCAGGGTTCCTCTTTCCCCACAGCCCCACCAGCATTTGTTATTGATTGATTTCATGATAGCAGCCATTCTTTTTGGAGTGAAGTGGAATCTCAGCATTGTTTTCATTTGCATCTCTCGAATGACCAGTGATGTTGAACATTTTTTCATGTATTTACTTGCTATTTCTACTTCTTTGTTCATTTCAGATGCCCATTTTTGGATTGGGTCTTTAAATTTGGGAGGTCTGATCTTTTTAAGTTCTTTATAGATTTGAGATAGTAGACCTTTGTCTGAGGAAGAGCAGGTGAAGATTTTTTCCCACATTGCACAATAGTTGTTTTTCCACACACAAGTTACATATATTTCTCAACAATAACCCTATGCAACCTTGTAACATTTTAAACTTTTTAAAGGAGAGATAATGTTGCAGGTGGTACATTACCAACAGAGGAAAGAATCAGAAATAGCTGACAGTGTTGCTGATTTAAACTGCAGCTCAGGTTTACTTATATGTTATAAAAACACAACACCAAAAAACCTTGATTCATTGTTTACACATACACAATACACTCACACACATACATATATAAATCTTCTATTTATATGTGGGATCTTAGATGTCATTCAAATACTCTTACTATAATTCCATGTCTAGGTATTTATCCAGAGGAATATTCATTTACTTATTTACTAGTGTTAAGGTTTGGATCTTAAATGTTCCCCAAGATTCATATGTTAAAAGCTTGGTCTCCACGGAGTGGCACTATTGGGGGGTAGTAAAATCATTAGGAGGCGGGGCCTAGTGGAAGGAAGTGAGGTCACAGGGGGCATGTCCTTAAAGGGGATATTAGGGTTCTGGCTTCTCCTCTCTCCTTTTTGCTTCCTGGGCACCATGAGGTAGCCTCTTTTCCCACATACATACACCCTGATGCTCTGTAGCACCACAGTCTTAAAGTGATGGGGCCAAATGAGCATGGACTAAAACTTCTGAAACTCTGAGGCAAAATAAATCCTTCCTCTTTTTAAGTTGATTATCTTAGGAATTTTGTCACACTGTCAGGAAGCTAATACAACCACAAAGCTTGATAGGCACAAAGGGCACAATGCCCATCATACACGTGTATATGATGATATTCCTGCTGTCACGGCATTTAGACCTGATTGGGATAATCAGATTATAAAAATGCATGCTTAATGACAAACATAGAGATACTTGAGTAATAATTGTTATGGCTACAAGCTGTAGACTGCTGCTTCTGTGTTCCAGGAAAAAATTCTGCCTCCCCCAGGCAGTGCTTAGCATACCTTGTGTTAGTTCAACTGTCTAAATTCCCTCTGGTCCCTTAGCTCTGTGAGAGTAACCACCATGTCTATTTGTCCATGGCATCTCCAGCACATAGCACATGATTAAAAATAAATTAAGGCACATCTGTGTGATGAAATACTGAGAAACCATTAACCAGACAATGAGCTGATACATGCCTGTAGTTATAGAAAGCTGTCCCTAATGTACTTCTTATTGAAAGAAAATAAAGCAAAGTACAAATAGTGTATAGCTTACTAGATTACTATGCATATCTATAATAAAAGATTTAGATGAATATATAGTCATCCTTCAGTATCGGTGGGGTACCAGTTCCAGAAATCCCTGTGGATACCAAAATCCACAGAGGCTCAAGCACCTTGTATAAAACAGGGTAATATTTGCCTAAACATATTGACATTCATCCACATGCATTAAATCATCTAGATTACTTATAATAGCTAAGCCAATGTAAATGCTATATAAATATTTGCCATACTATCTTATTAAGGAATAATGACAGGAAAAAAGTCTATGCTCAGTACACACTCAAATGTTTTCTGAATACTCCTTTTTATTCAAGATTTGTTGAATCCATAGATGCTAAACCCATGGAAACAGAGGAGATTTTATATATATGATGGAATTTTGAAAACTTTTAACTTCTTGACTATGTATATTCTGGAGTTTCCAATAAGCAAACAATTTATCTAAAATAATCTCAATGTTATTTTCATATTTAAATAAGAATTATTTTGTAATCACTACATTTGACAAGATTTAGCTAAAATACCCATCTAGTGCTAAGAGGTAATTTCTTCCCTGGAGCTGCATGTTTTGAGGGCTATGCTCAGTCCAAGGCATGAAGTTGTCTGACTTTCCATAATCTATCCTTGCTTTCCCTTCCACCTGCCCCCTCTGGACAGTGGGGTAGCCCTGAGCCATCCAGGCAGGCCAGCCCCCTAGAGTGGCAGCACGGGCTTGAACTTCTCACTCCATTATCAATTTCTGTTTGCCTTTCAATGTGCATTGAATGAACATGCATGTACCAAACACTGAATACCTGCCCTAGACCCTGTATCAGACAGAAGGGAAGCCTGAGGGTTTGTATGGCAAAGATTCTTTGGCTTCAGTGAGATTTCAGACTGCCTAGGAGACAGGCGTGCATACTTACATGAACAATGAAGAGTGGAATTGTTCGCATTCACCTCTTTAGAGCTGTTAGATTTCTGGTACTGGCTCTAACAAAATACCTGAAATAGGCCATTTTTTTCCTTCATAAATTGATTGCTTTGGCTCACAGTTTTGAACATTTCAGTCCATGGATGGTTGGCCCTGTTGCCTTGGGCCTGTAGGCAGGTAGCACATCATGATGGGAGCCCATGGCAGGGCAAGGCCACTAGCCTCATGGTCAGGAAACAAGAGAGTGAGGAGAAGCTTGGAGATCCCATAATCCCCTTCAAGGGCACACCTACAGTTACCCAGAGGTGTCCCATCTGGCCCTACTTCTTAAAGGTTCCAGTATCTCCCAATAGTGCCCCCCTGGGGTAGGACAAGACTTTGACCTATCATCCTTTGGGGAATAGTCAAGATCTGAATTATAGCAAAGGTATGGTCTTTGCACTGTGCAAGGGCTTTCTAACTACTACTCTTAGAAACCACAATGCCCAGTGATGGCAGAAAGAATTGACACTTGTCTTTCTTTCCAGCTAATTTAACTGCATTTGTGTATTTTATAATGCCAAGTATGTGCTCATTGTTAAAAAAAATTTTATTAAAGAACCTATAAATATAAATAAATAAAAAATAACTTTCCCATCTTAACATTGACCACTGTTAATATTTCAATAAATTTCTTTTTAATTCCTCTTCTCTGCTCTTTTTACATAGTGAAGATGAAATTTCATATCCAACTTTTTATCTTGTTTTTCCTGATAGGTTATAATACATATTTATCCATATCATGAAACACTGACTAGACATCATGGTTTAAGGTAGTACAATAGTTTATTAGATGAGCAGCTACCAAATACCTGATGCTGTGCTGAGAACTATAGCAGTAACCAAAGGAAGAACTAACACTTGTTTAACAGATACACAAGCAGATTATCTCATTCGGTCCCTAAAACTTTGTAAGATAAATACTAATATAAATTCCACTATTCAGAACAAAAATTTCCTCAGTTATTGAACTATAAAGCAGTTGCCCAAGGTCATAGAGATGATAAAGGGTAAAATTATGATATGAACCTAAGAAATCTGACTCAAAGCCCACCTGCTTACCTGCTATATTATGCTGCCTTCCCCGAATGGTTAGTAATGACCAACCAACATGAACTGATAATAAATTGTATGCCAGGCAAGGGACTAAGCCCATTAAGTGTACTAATTTCCTCACCATCATTCTCTTACTCTAATTTCTCTTTTTATATGAGGATGAGTCCAAAAAAAGGGTAGATAATGTGCTTAATATCACACAGGAAGAAAGTGGTGGTTTTCAGTTTTGAACTCAGATCTCTAACTCTAGCTGCCATTTTAATTGTTCTTCTCTAATGTTGCAAAACAGTCTCATTGCCAAGTTCAGTGTCATGGAGGTTTTGCTCTGTTTTCTTCTAGGAAATTTATACTTTGCCCTTTTCATTTAAGTCTTCCACACATTTGGTGTTGGGGGCGTTTACTGGAGATTGAGCTCACGACTTTTGCACTGAGTTACATCCCTAGCTTTTCTTAATTTTTCTATTTTTAATCAGGTTCTTGCTAAGTTGCCAAATTGCCTAGGCTAGGCTCAAACTTGCAATCCTCCTGCTTCAGCCTCTCAGAGTGCTGAGATTATAGGTCTGTGCCACCCCACACACAGCTTGAGTTAATCTTTATACATGGTATAAAATGAAGGTAAAATTTCATTCTTTTGCATATACATATCCAGTTTCCCCTGTAACTTTCATCAAAAAGAATACCCTTTCCTTGTTCAATTATCTTGGCACCCTTGCCAGAAATCATATGATCATATATGTGAAGGTTTATTTCTGACCTCTCTGTTCTATCCTATTCGTCTATACATTTGTCTTGTCACCAGCACCACACTGTTTGATGACTGTAGTTTTGTAGTAAGTTCTGACATAAGAAATTGTAAGACCTCTAACTTTATTAGTCTTTTTCAAGACTATTTTGCCTATTTACATTTCCTTGAGATTCCACGTGAATTTTAGGATGGATTTTTTATTTCTGGAAAAAGTCACTGGGATTTTATATTAAATATAATAGAAACACAAACCAACAATTAAAATAAAATAGAGACAGGCAGGTCTGTGCACGCCCTACCAAGGTCCTGAGTGGCGCAGAAGACGCCTAATCACCCCGCTGCAAACAGGCAGGTCTGCCCACACCTTACCGAGGTCCCCAGTCACAGAACACACGCAGAATCAGCCCTCTGCAGACAGGCAAGTCTGTGCATGCCCTACCAAGGTTCTGAGTCACGCAGAAGAAAACTGATCACCCCACTGCAGACAGGCAGGGCTGCCCATGCCCTACCAAGGTCCTGAGTCGCACAGAACATGCCGAATCACCCTGCTGCAGACAAGCAGCCACCTAATTCCACACTACAAAGACGCACAGGACACCAGACCACCAGACCAAGGTACTGAGTCCCACTGTTCCCAGCCCAGAGGTAGGGGCTTCTGAGCCATCATCCCACTGCTCCTGGTCCAGAGGAAGGGGCTTCCTGGTCACCATCCCTCCCACTGCTCCAGGCCCAGAGGAAAGGGCTTTTGGGCCACCTTCTGTCCTGCTGCTCCTGACCCAGAGGGAGGGGCTTCTGAGCCACCATCCCACTGCTCCTGATCCAGAGGAAGGGGTTTCCCAGCCACCATCCCTCTGGCTGCTCCCCGCTCACAGGAAAGGGCTTTTGGGTCACCATCCCTACTGCTGCTCC
>NW_004624744.1:20011242-20045679 GCF_000247695.1 Heterocephalus glaber
AAAAGAAAAAAAGAACTAAGAAATAAATATGTCCTATTGTCTCTTTATCAGGGGCCTTTTCTTCTCCCACAAAGATCTCTGGACTGACAAGAGTACTCAGTACTCAGGAAAATCCTGGAAACTCCCTGGAAAACAGGGAGATCACCTCCCTCCCTAGGCTGTAGGGCTCACTGCACAATTCCTGTGTGTCTGCCACCTTTTAATCTACAATGGTTCATGAAAAGTCACAAATACATGTAACACAAATTCTACACTAGAAGAGCTCACATCTCTGAGACTCCTCCAAGGTACAGTCAGAATTAAATAGTAAGGTGAAAAGATAAGTAGAGGAAATGGGTCCAGCCTCAATAGAAATAATGAATTAGAGAGAGACACAGAGAGAGAGACAGAGAGAGAGAGACAGAGAGAATAGAAAAACACAGGGATTTAGAGAGAACAGTTTCCTCTCATTACCTGTGGAGTATCTTAAGCCATCTTGTCTATAAAATGAAGATTAAAAAACGTACTTACTTCAGAGAAGACTATTCAGAATAAGAGATTTAACAACCTATCATAGTGTGTAACCTTATCTAGAATATGAGATGAAGAAAAACATTTGAAATAAGTGATTCTGAGATTGTAAAGAGGTGGATAAACTGGGCATTAGATGATACGAAAGAATGATTATGTTTGTATTTTGAAGAAAACATCCATTTTTAATGAACTTCATACTTAGATGTAGAGGTAACATGAAGTACATTCTGAAATTTGCTTTAGGGTACTTGTCAACAAAGGAGTGGAGAGAGGAGGGAGGGAAGAAAAGAGGGAAGAAGAAGAAAATGAAGGAGAAAGGGAAAGAAGGAAGGGAGGAAAGACCAAGCAAACAAGAATTATAGTTTCTGAAATGCTTGGGCTCCACCCAGGTAAATAGACACTTTATCCAAACCTTCCTCTTCTAGAACCATCACCACAGTGAGACCCCAGGCCTTCACAAGACGTTCTCGAATATGAGCCACACAAGATGTTGGCCCTTACTGGGGTTACCTCTAGGTATTACATATTCTCAAATCAATCCCTTGACATTTTTATGACATCACAAAATCTACACCTTTTCTCCAGCCTAAATCAACAACAAAAGCATCAGCCAAGACTGCATACATTACAGAATCCTTGTAAATCAGCAGTTGGCTGTAGGCTCAAGGGGCCTCCAAATTTGACCACCTGTTCAAAACAGTAAAATCTCATTAGTTCAATATCCAACCACTCATCGGTGAGGCTTACTTCAAAGCCACGAGCACTCAGAATCTAGTGAGAGAATAACCAGGATACTTCTGTGTTTTTAAAGTTAATTAACAAGCTGAGAACCTGATTTCTTGTCAGTAGGAAAAAATAGCATGCTATGAAAGTTGTTTCCTCCCTTTCATTAGTCCTCTCTTCCTTCCCTTTTATGATGAGATACAATTTTTCTGGTGAAAAAGAATTGTTAGGACTCTGCTTCCCTATGATAAAGGTGGGAAATTAAAAGTTTGGGGGTTTTTTGGTTTGTTTGGTTGGTTGGTTATTTGGTTGTTTTTTGTTTATTTGTTTGAGACAGGGTCTCGCTATATACCCCAGGCTGGCCTCAAACTCATGGCAATCCTCCTGCCTCTGCCTCCCAAGTGCTGGGATTACAGGCCTGTACCACCACATCTGGTAAGAAATTAAAAGTTAAAAGCCATTTATATATAATATTGGCATGGATTCTTTTAATTCCCTGAAATTCCAATTAGTAGTCCTATTAACTGGGGTACCAGGTTGAAAAACAGATGACATTAACTTTCATCCCTGATGAATCCTTGCTAAGTAGTCTGAGGTTAGGAAGGATATTATATTTAAGTAAAATCACTTGTATAGGAGCAATCTTTCTTAAACACATATCACAGAGTACTGAAATTGTTGTATTGAGCTGTAAGTGTATGGAGCACCAGATCTATCCCAACATGAATGATAAAAACAAAAGAGAAAAAAACTGAGTGTGTGGGTTTATTTCTTTTTCCTGCTTGGGGTAGAGAAAGGGATGACAGAAGCTCTTTACTAAGCATTATTAACTCTATGATACTCAGTGATGCCAGGCAAAAGATGTCACTCACATTATCACGTAACACAGATGTTTTCTTCACTTTGTTAATGGTTTATTTACACCCAAAGGGGTTAATAAATATACATACATGCTTTTATTCACCTGGTGGAGGAGGGGAGAAGGGCAGAGGTCCATGTCCCTGAGAAAGGCAGGAGGCGGGAGGTAGTGAGCTTCACTGTGCTCGCCCACTGCTTGCCAAGGATGAGCTTCTGTGTGGCACATGGCTGTCAGTAGGACAAACCCAGTGACTGGGAACAAACTCATGGGGCCAAGGTTTGGTGAGGGAAATCTAGCTAGTATGTCAAGAAGGGAGGTCCATGCCTGGCCAGACCAATAAACCCTTCCCAAAGAGAATGTTTGCTGTCAGCTAGGGACACACACAACCTGTCCTCAAGTCTTGTCCCTTTAATGCTTTGTTTGTGTCACCATGGTGTATACACCTCTTCCAGAGCTATTCTGGAAGATCTCAGCTTTTAAAGTGAAACAAATAAGAGTGATACCAGTAAGCAGGGTGTTGTCACATTAAGATTATTTTCATGGTGGCTCTTGAAAAAGAAGCTTAGTGACAATCATGTTTCTAATCAAATTGAACATTGTTCCACTATTACATGATTTTACTACACAAATTTTCACAAGAACCGTAGTTTCTTCCTACCTTCTTATTAGTGTAAGAATGGTGTTGACTCAGAGTACTCAATGGATATTTGTTGGATGAATAAATACATAAAACCAGCCTATAGTACCTGTTGTTTGGTGGCAGACAAAAAGCTATCTCCCTTTAGATTCACAAAATCATCTGTAAGACTATTCTTCATTCTTCTCACCATATTTCTCTCACATGATAAAATTCTTTTGTCTCCTAAAGATACCTCTAATTACTTGTCATATGTATGCCAAACATGATTGCCCAAAAGGAAGCAGGAATTCTGTTGTGTGCATATTTTGTATTCTTTTTAAAAAAGGATACCAAACCAACCACAGAAAGCCACTGTCTAAGAATTAAACTGAAAATTCCTGTATAACAATCAGCTCTCCCTGGCAAATTTTCCAAATCACCAGAATGGTTTTGGAAGCCAGACCAGAAACAACATTCACGTATATAACTCTGCCAGATTCTCACATAAGCTTTTAACATCACCTTCCATATTTGGTACAGATGAAAGGATAATTGGAGGCCTGTGGAAAATATGAGTAGTGGGGTCACAGATTTTTCTCTGCTTCTCACATATCCCTCCACATTCTAGAAAGGGAAGGAAATGGCTTATGTAATGTTACCCTAGTTCTAAATGACTATTGTTTCAATGTCACTACTAACCACCTAAGGCAGGTCAGGGTGTGGCTTCTGGCTTCCCCAAAAGGGTAACCACAGAAGTCCTAAGCGGCTTATTTTTTTTCCCTTCAGTATCCAACATGGATTGAGCACAAAATACAAACAATTCCAAAAACCTGAGGTTCTTCTCTTCTAGCCCAAAGATGTGCTTAACAGGAAAAAGGAAATGAAATTAAATGAAAACAGGTTTTCAAAAACGTTGTAGTCACCGGCCAAATCAAAGTCCAAAGAAATGTTAACAACCCATGATTATATCCTTGGTAAAGGATGATCCAAAATATAATCTATCAGGAAAAAGACAGTTTGGTCCAAGATATTCCTTGAAAGGGAATCCCAGTAGTACGCAAAGTAGCTCCAACCTCCCTCCCAGCAGGAAAAAGCAGCCTCCCTCCTCTCAATCTGGTACATGGGTCTACCATGCCAAAAACCTATGTCAAAGCCAACTCTCCCACTTAGGAAGATGAGAAGGGCCCATCAGAGTAGGAGAGACACACAGCTGTATGCCCAAATGTGTCCTGCATCCATCAAAGGAAATCTAACATTCAGTTACTAAGCTTCATTAGGAGGATGCTTCTGGGAACTCAAAAAATGAGTTGCAAATTTTTTTAGCAGTCTTACTCTGTTCAGGCTAATATTAATCACCATCCATACACTTAGGCTCTGCCATTTATTTGTCACCTGGATCCTCTTGGTTATTTCCAAGCAATTAACATTATTTGTTGTCTATTCCTATCTCCCTAGATAGATGTCAACTCTCTTGCCTCAGCATATAATTCTGTGGTTTCTATTGCTCCTCATTTCTCTTCATGGTTTCTTAAAATTCTCCTCCAAATTTATCTAGATCTGGAAGTCTGACTAATGTAATACCAAAGATTAACCATCAAAATGGGAAAGTGATCTTGGTTCACTCGTTGGACACTAATTTGAAGCAAAGGAGGATGCAGGGAAATAGTATTTACTCATTAAGCTTGAAATTTTGACAAAAGAGCACTATAGATAGGCTTGTGTCTGAGCTTAGAATGATTTAGAACTCCTGCCATTCATCCATTGTTCAATTTGTCTACTGAAATGAACTGTTAAGAACAAAAAGCCATTTTAACTAGCCATACTATCATAGTTAAATTTCTCATTGATATAGTTGGGAATTTGCTTTAAATATTCAAATCTTATTTAGAATTTCTTCTTCATGCTCTTGATAAGTCACCTGTGATACTTTTCAATAAATGAAGATGTATAGTTACTCTGTTTTAGTTTTTTAGGGGTTTTTTTGGTACTGGGGATCAAACTTGGGACCTTGTGCTTTCCAGGCAGGTGGCAACACCACCAAGTTAAATCCCTGGCCCTAGTTACTCTGTTTTAAAGTATAACATCTCTTAAATTATTGGCCAAGTTTGAATCATCCGTTCTTTTCTTCATTCGTTCAAGGAACATTTATTAAGTGCCTACTATGTGAAAGTTTCTGTGCCAGGTACTCAGAAGATGATTTCTGTAAATTAGAAATGTTATACTCAAGAGAGTTAGAGATTATTAATGAAAATAATGGGTGTGCAGAACCATAACACAGGATAAAAATAATTTCACCGGGGAAATACAGATACAATGCTATGGCAGTTCAGATAAATACTTTCAGGTAGGTGAAATTCAAGGAAGTTTTCCTGAAAGAAATCATTTTTAAGGCTGAAGAATAAGCTCACAAATGTATGTGTTTGGGGTATATATCACTTCATGGTGTTTTTAAAATACGTATATTTGCTTCTCTCCTTACATAGCACATTCCTTCAGGGCAAGGGATACTTTTGTGCACAGCATTTTTTTCTCTCTCCCTAATACCTACAACAGTACCTGGAATGTGCTCAGTAAATGTTTATTGAATGAACAACTATTAATAATTAATTTGGTCATGGAGAGAATTCCAGCCAGAGGCCCATCGACAGCAGTTGATTACAGACAGATTCTTTTAATTCCATTGCTTGGCAAATACAGAATCTTTCAGCTTTGAAAAATAAAGCAATCTGTTTCTTGTTCCATTTTAAAGTTTATTTTTATTTGAAACAAACTTCCTCATTCTCTCCCCAGGTCCTGCTCCAGGAGTTGCTGGGCGTGCCTGCATGTGCTGAGAGATAACAGGGCTCAGGGTAGAAATTTCCTTTGCTCACCTAGGTTCCTTAGCAGCTTCCTGGCTGAGTGGGGGCTTCATTTACAACCCCCTCAAAATGTGGGAATGTCTCACTATGGCTATGCTCAGGATTAACCAAACTCAGGAATGTGTTTGGAGAGATTTAGATGAAGGTCCCTATGGACCCACAAGGTATTAATGCAATGGAATGTTTAGAAAATCATGCAGCTTGGCTCCATTCTTCAAACTTGGGAAACTTCATTCTGGAGTTATTGCTATGTTTCCATTTCCAACAGATCACAGTCCATTACCATTCACAGCATGAGAAAAGACTTTGGGGAAAGAAGAAAGGGCCAACAAAGCCAGGAGCCTACATCACTTCAGTGTCTGAGGGGGCAGGGCAGGTGGCTGGGAGAAGCCTGGTAAATAACTAAATGAAAAGTAAGATCCAAAGAGGCTCGAGCAGATAAAAGAACAGTGACTGTCCTCATTTTATAGACTACTTAGGACTGAATCTTCCCTTTCCTTTTCTCCCAGAATTGTTTACAGAAGTGAAATGATAGAGATGAACCTTTTCAAAGGTTCTTAATGGTAAAATTCATTTGATCATGTTCGAGAGGCGATTAAAGTTAGGGCAAGCTTGTGATCTCAAAGTCACTTTAATGAATGATCCTCACTTTTGCTCAGAAGAATGTGGAGTGCCAGGGAACACCGTTTTCTTTGTAACCATTAACAAAGACGTAAGAAAACAGTGCCTTACATTCAGTGATATATGTCCTACTTATCGAATGTGCTCATATTTCTAAACTAATGGTTCCTCACTAATCCCAAGGAAGGTCATACACCTGATATTTTAATACCCATTTTATAGACAAAGAAACAGTCTTGAGTCAAATGCGCTGATGTCATAGAACTGCTACTCAGTGATGGCCTGCTTTGCACTGATTTCATTTAATCCTTACACCATCCTATCAGAAAAATGCTATTATCGCTCAATACAGATTATTTCTCTGAATCAGAGAACTTAGGTAAGTCCCCAAATACCACAGAATTTTAAAATGGTGACTGTACTATGTTAAAATGTCCATTCAAGCATCCCTATTAATTACATTCATTTATTCAAGGACATGTACATTGAGTAGCTACTAAGTGTCCAGAATTACTCTAGGAATTTGAGATGTATTGGCATCTTGCAGTGTTTTATGATCCACATGGAGATAAGTGAGAGCACATGTGTGCTTTGCGGTGTATGTGTGCGTGTATACATGCATACCCACCGAGACTTAAAGAGAACAACCGGTTCAGCCCATTTGAAGTGAATTACCAGGACTTCATTTCACAAGTGGAAACAGCTTATGTGTACCGAGTACATCAAGCACTACTCAAGTGGTTGCAGTAGCCACTACCAAGATCCTCCTGCACCATTTTGTCAGAATTCAATGACTACATCTTGAAAGAAACACCCCCAGGGCCTTTCTAAGTGGAATTTCTTAACCCACAGTCTTAGCCTTAGAGCCCACTGTTAGAGGAAGGATATATCAAGGGAAAAGCTAAGGGTGTTCATATTGTTATGCCTATGTATATTTTGTCTATAGTCTGAAGAATCTGATGACCCTGATTTAAACTTGAAAATAAAATGCTTATATATTTTTTATTTACACTTACTTTAACTGAGACACAAAAATTACACATATTCACAGGATATCATGTACTGTTTCAGTACATGTATACACTGTCATGTTTAAATCACCATAAACAGATCTATCTCCTCAAACATTTATCACTCCTGTATATTTTGCATAAGTGTAAGTTATATTATATAGAAATGATTAGTTACAAGGCTTTATGCAATTCAGCCATCAACTGTCTCCTAGGGAATTTTGAGAGTGCTATGCTACCATTCAAATATTTTCTTTCTCTGCCACTACTTTTTAAATGTTAATTGATTTGCTCCATGAAATGTCCTGTAAAGTGGCCAGATGTTGTAAGAGAATCTTGATAGTATGGGAATTCAGCAGGAGACTCCAGCAGCATAAAATGATCCTCAAGTTTCTCCAGCTTTCAACAGAGTAGAAACATAGACTGCCACTTTAAGTGGGATTAAGAAGAATCTCCTGGATTTCACCAGCAATGTCTAAAGAAAAGAAAAAATTGTTCAGCACTCTTGCCACTAAACACACAAAACAGGATTTTATAAACACAGAAGAAATTACCCTGGACTAGTTGCCAGGAGATTAGGTTAATTGGGAATTCTGCCACTGTCTTGCTTCGTGACCTCGGACTAATCATATAGAGACTAATCTCTGGATCTCATCTTCCCCTTCACCAAAATGGCTGTTAAAGATGTAAGCATGCTTCCATTATGTATAAACAGTCTGTGGGAACTTAAAGGAGCAAGTTATTCTCCCAGAGGAAACCACAGAAAAATTCACAGAGGAGATGGTATTTGGTCCAGTCTTTGAAGGATAGTTTTGCCAGCTGAAAAACACATGAACAGAAATGAGGGATCAGGATGGCATAGGGATGGCTGTGTAGTCACAATAAACAGCACTTGTGAGACTGCCACAGAAAGGGATGTGTGATGATGTAATCAGCGATTAGGGAAAGGCAGTAAATAATTGTGGAGTACACAGATGAGGCTTAAAGTGAGTTCTGTTTAGATGACATAGGGCCTCATGTGGCTCACACAGGTTAGCTGTTATCCACAAGGTAATAAAAAGCCAATAATAATTTTTATGTCTTGCCGTAGGACATGATTTTTAACATGGATGGGAAAGTAAATGATGATTAGGAAACTAGTTATGAAGTTGATGCTATAAATCAGGCAACATAGAAGGGTCTGAATTTAAAACCAGGCACATTTTGAAGATATTTCTTAGAATCAACAAAACTTTGTGACTAGGGATGAGAAGAACTGAGAAATCCAGGAGGCTATGGAGCGCCTAGCTTGCTATAGTAATCCCATAGAGAGAGAGCTTCTTGGACTTGTGGATGTATCACCCAAAGGGCCTGTAAAACACAAATTGCTAGGACCTATCCCCTAAACTTTCAATGTAGCAGGTCTGGGAGGGCCCAAATACCTGCATTTCTAATAAGTTCTCAGAAGATATTGCTGCTACTTGGGGACCACAAAAACTACTAATGTGAGATTAAACAGGTGAAGAAGTAATTTAGAAGGGAAGCAAGTTGATGAATTAACTTTTAAGTATGTATTATTTGAGGGGCTATGGGACATGTTATATATTTCTTTATTGTCTATCATCCAATGAGATATAAACTCCATGAGAGTAAGGGTGTGATTTGTTTGTATCTCATATCTGTAGGCCCAGTGCCTTGCACAATACCTGAAACATACCTGACATTCAGTAAAGAGTCGCTAAATGAAATGTTGAATTCATCCAGGTGGAAATGACCAGTAGACAACTGGAAGTAAGAGTACTTTTAGAGAGAAGTTATATCTGTGGATGATTTCAGTTGGTTAATGATGCCATCCATATTTAGAATCCCTCATAATTTGAGCAATACGTACAACACCTTCAAAAGTGAAAAACTACGTGTTCCTAAGAATATGGAAACAAACACTGAAGGAGCATTCACATGAAATCTTGAAGGAAAGATTTCTGCATGTGGAGGGAAGCTGGACAAGGTGATCCCTCAGTTCATTTTTTAACCCTACCACACTGCAAGTCTATGACATAAATGAAGAGTAGGGAACAAGTGAATTCAAGAAAACTGAAATGGATGTGGGAATTGAATAGAGCAGTAGAGCCAAGCAAAATTTATTTTAAAGTGGCAATGACAAGCATTATTAAAATCCAAGAGTGAGCTAAGATGCTATGGGGAAAGGAATCTTGAATCAGGACACTGGCAAAGTGTAGGCCAGGACCTAGCCCACCTAGTGGCCAGAGTGGATGAACCATTTCAGCTCCCAGCCAAGACCACACCACACAAAGCATAACATCTCTATGACAGACAACCACTCTTCTACCTTCTCTTCCTCCACACTCATCAGAAGTCAATAGACCTTTATAAGAAAACGAAGTTCTTATTTGTCAGACTGTATCAGGATGTGTTGAAAAGTCCCAATTCTAGCACCAGATACCTTAAGAAAAGATATGTATGTTCTAACTTTGGCATTATATCTCACAATGGATTATTTTTACAATGAAAGCATATAAATTAGGCAACATTTTGCTGAGAATTCTTTTTACCAGCAAAGGAAATTTGTAGCTTGATAGTGGTAGAAAATAACCCTCTCAAGTTAGAAGACACTTTTACCTCTGCTACTGGATTAGAAATGCTTCAGAAATACACAAAGGGTTTTTAAAAAAATAGAAGTGCAGTGCCTCAGGGAGTACCGCTAGTTTAAATAACACATGAAAAGTATTTATGAGCCCTTTTTTTATGAGGTGGTCAAAGAAAAGACCATCCAGCATGTAACATAAGACTGGCTGAAGAAGAAAGCATTTCCAAACCACATTGGAGAGTTAAGCATGAATGGAATTTTATTTCAGTCTCTATTGCTTATTTAAATTAATGGTGTTTTCAGATGGGGCCTAAATGATAATGCAGATCAAGGTAAGGCTTGCCAGGAAGAAAATATACTAGTCTATTATTCAAAGAATGTTACTAGGTAATGTTGAAATAATCTGAAATATATGGGTTTAGCAAAATGGGGTTTCTGAAAGGGATATGTGATTGTAATATGTCCATTTTGAATTCTGAGGGCTGAGCATTTCCCTAGAGTCAGGGCTTTGGAACTATTCCATGGTCAGCAAATGTGGCTTAGATTGTCTACAGCCAATAAGGCCAGAGCACTGTACACATAGAACCACAACATGTTGTAGCACCCAGCTCAGCTCCAAAGTGTGCTGTTCTTCATTTCTTTGACTGTTCCAGCTGATCTCTCTGCAGAGTGCATGTCGTAACTTTTTTTCTTCTAAGTGGTAATGAGTCTGAGCTAATCCCCTCTCCTTTTCCTTTCTGGGCCTCTTTGTGACAAAGAGCATGCCCTGGTGTGTGACAGCTGGCAAAGGTTATGGGTTGTGGATGCAGCCACGGAACAGAACAAAGATAACTGGCCCCTAGAGGCATTAAACTGAGATCCTTGGCCTCATTAATTCCCTGTCTTATAATGAGCATCTGCCCTGTGAGTTGTATCGGTAACAAATTGTAACTGTAACGGTAAAGTGTTCCCTCAGGCCACCACTTGATTGAGTTCCATAGCTGTGTCAAGAGTATTAATGCATTCAGCCCTTAAATGAATGCTAACTGCTCCTGGCCTGCACTCGTTTATGCCACAAACATGGACTGAGCACAAACTGTGTTCTAGGCACCATCCTAGGCTAACACCAAACTTATGTAAGTTTCTACCAAACTCCTTTTGAACACTACAAATATAACAGTGCACTAAATCTGCAGTTAGTTATTTTTGGATCAGAAAAAGAAATCCTCATTGGTGGTGGTGGTGGTGGTTGTTGTTGTTGTTGAATAATTTTAAATTGAATCCATCTGATCATTAATGCAGCTTTTCTCCTCAGAAAGCCCACATTTTAAGTTCAGAAGCATTGAGCTAACATATATTTTATAAATCTCACATTTACTAGAGGTATCACTTAATTAAATTTAGAAAAGCAAATAAAATCTAGATTTGTGATTTGTATATCTATACACTAGCTTCAAAATATTACAAAGGTAAGGAAAAAGAAAGTCAGGCCTTAGGAAATTGCGTTTTCAGTAAATTCAGGAAAACTTAAATCATTTTTCATTCTCTTTATAGAACAATTTTATAATAAATTTCCCATTCAGCCTTCACTTTCTTTTTTCCTTGGCCATCTATCTTCCTTACCCCCAAGCTTTTGGTCTGGGGTAGACAGCACAGGGATGGAAATGATGGGTGCACACCAGGAATCCGTTTTCTGCCCATTTAAGAGGGACATCAGCCAGTGCACCATGCAGCTTGGCACATACATACCCCATCTCGTTGGTGCCCAGCCTCCAACCCTCTGTCTTTCCTCCCAGCCTACTGGCCAGATGGAATAGTAGTTTAGCAGCAGGAGGGCGCTCCATCCTGTGACTGCCTCCAAGAGATCACTGGACACTGAACAAGAAGATATCTCCCCTTCAGCAGTTGTCAAGCCCAACCAAAGGTAAATGATCACTTCATCCTAGGCTAGGGGCGACTCTCCAGGAGGTACAGAGGAAAGTGCTTTTATGAAGAGTTAATCTGCACTTCCTTTTCACTACAACAGAGTCATATTCAAAAATAGATCCTGCTATGCCAAGCACACATGAAGTAAACATCAGAATGCTGCTCTGTGGTATTCACTGCCATAATCAGGGAGGCCGAAGACCTTGTCTTCAGTGCAGCCCCTCATTTCAGAGTTCACCAGCTTAAAGCCACGTGATGGGAGATGTGTTTAACCTGATTATGGATTTCCAGTCATGTTAGCAAGACAAGAACTTAGTTCTTTTTTTTCTAATTAATCTGTCCTAACATTCTGGCAAACAAACTCTGCAAGCCCCTATATGTTTTATTTTCCCTCTAAAATTAACAGAGCAGTACCTCATATCTGCTCGATTAGAGGTTGCTCTATTAGACTTTATGCCCAATTTCTTCACTTTTCCTCCCCAGAGGCAGGCATACTGTTAGTTTTACAATGAAAAGATGTACCAGCTGAATCCAGATACAGCCCCAGTCTCTCCAAGAATACTTTGGATTATCTGGTGGTAACTCTATTGAGACTGCTCCAGCACCTTAAAAGTGATGAACATTAAACCTACCAGTGTTTTCCCAAGAAACTACTTTAGTGGATCCTCAGAGGGAGGCAACAGAACATTATTTATGAAGCATGGCTTTCAGCAATATTAATCAGTGATCATTTTAACTATGAAGGACATACTATTGGTCTTGGCTCTTTTGAAAAGTTAGGTCTGAACCTAAATTTTTTGATGTATAATTTTTTATTTATGGATATTCTATATTCAAGAAAAGGATTCCAAATCATACTCTTAACCATTGATACTCCATGATCCTGTCAGGATCCTGTCAGGTCTGTGCCAGTTGCTGGGGTATTTGGGTTTTCTAAATGGCATGCTCACAGTGGCATCCAGGGGCCTCTGAAAATAGGCCAACCCCAGACTTCTGCTGACATTTCTGTAATAAATTTTGAAAGCAAATTCCTTAGTCCCTGGTTCATTTATTTGCTTGCAATACTTTTTAAGTACCAAATTTGGACCAGGTAACATTCTGTCCTAGAGCCATTCCTTTTGCAGAAATTGCAGCCCATATGCTTAAATCTATAAACATTTTTGTCAAAATCACGCTCTGGGTGATATCTGTTGGCATCTATGGACTAGGGAGACATAAGAAGTCACCCTCTGCTCCTTAGAGGCATGGATACACAGTTCTATCGATGGCCTTGGTTGTGAAACACTGGCAGTATCAGGTTTGAGAATGGCATCCAGCCACATAGTTCCAGTGGAGGGTTTCCTCACAACAAGTCATCTCTCTGAGTGTGCATCCCCAAGCACACAAACATCTGCCCTAGTATGAAGACTTGGAGCAGGGAGCTGTGACAAAGGCAACAGGGCATTTATTGTGCTGAACCATGTTCACAAATGCTCCTTCAAAATAATAGAGAGCTTGAGGCTGATGATTTTAGTTAATTTCATTATCATCCTGGGCAAAATGAAGAGTAATGTGAGAAATCTTCATTCATAAAGCGACTTTGCAGTCACACTTGCCTAAATTCTGATTCTAACTTTGATACTCAGCTTACCACTTGAGCGTCCTTCTTAAACTCTCGGAACCACTTTTTTCCATCTGTGACCTGAAGATCACAGTGCCTATGCCCTCCTGCTATTCTGAGTGTTAAGCAAGACAGGACAAATGAAGCGCCTAATACAGAATAGGGGCTCACTAATGTTAGAAATCTTCCCCTTTTTCACATAATATAGCAAAACTGTGTGTCTCCATGCATAATTGGGAAGTAACACAAGTATGATTGGAGAACCATAATTAATAATGATAGAAAATCTCTAAAATCATTCATCCTAGTCATTCATCCTACTGTTAGTCACATTCTAGGTGAAAGGCACTTAGGACGGCTGACATACTGGCATTGACAAATGACAACTGACATTGAAATCTTCATTATCACAGTCATTTAACCTCAGATCTGTATGGTTTTTAGGTAAAGATTCAAGTCAATTGAATTGCCAAGTATATTTGAAGAAAAATATTGTTTTACACTTCCTATGTGTATCCAATTTGCTTTTAAAAGGCAGAATTCCAGTCTCACAGTCAGAAAATGCAGTGTTTGGGGTGGCAATTCTAATACTGTGACTACATTTCTCAAACCATAAATTGACATGTGGTCTGACAAGCATAAAGTGTACTTCTGGAGACAGTGGGATAGAATATTTGAAATCAGAACTGGAAAATTTGGGACATATGAAGGCTATAAATAGTGGGCAGAGACTGAGTTGGTTCCAACAGAGACCTGATTCCTACTAAAAACCACATAATTAGCCAGCCCCCATTTGTCATACATATAAATACGGGTACATAAGACAGGCAATCTAAACCAACATGGTAAACAAGCCATGCCTGTGCTGTAGGACAGCCTGGCCCACACACTTCTTGTTCCCAAAGCTCAGAAAAGTCCTGTGCAGGCTAAGTCTTTCCTTGAGGAACTACAGCTGAGAAACAAAACATGCAGATATGAAAAGCTAAACACATCTGCATAGTGCAGACTGCTCACTGACATGAAATGATCAGTCTTCGTGGACACTTCCTCCTACCTTTTGGAAGAAGGAATTTTATACAGGAAGTTTTAAGATGTTCATGGTTCTTCCCAGTGAGAGACTCTACTTTCTGCTCAGACCCATCAGGGCGTTACTCCTCCAACCAGGGCTGACAAATCAATACTGGAGTTAGAACAAGACCTAGGACATTCTGGGGTTGTAGCTCAGTGTTCAGCACTTGCCTGACATGCATGAACCTCTAGGTTCAATCCCCAGTACTGTGGAGAAAAGCAGTGAAGAGGGAAAGGAGGAAAGGAAGGAAGGAAGGAAGGAAGGAAGGAAGGAAGGAAGGAAGGGAGGGAGGGAGGTGAAAAGGAAGGGAGCTAGGACAGGTAGTCATGGCAGGTAGTAGGTACTTTGCAGAGTATACATGAGGAGAGTTACAGATCCATTAGTTTTATATTGTCATTATTAGGAATAAGGTATAACTTCTCTGCAAATTATAATGACCATCCTTTTACTACTCCAACAGAGAATGGCAATGAACACAATTTATTTAAAGCACAAATTTATCAGAATAAAGATAAGAATGTTCCATTTGATGAGGCTTAATCAGAGCTGGTGCATATCAGACACTGCTAAGAGCCTTAAATATATCCTTTCTGAATTTTATCAACTGTAATGTCATTTCATCTTTTATAAGTAAGGACATTGAGACTAAGAAACATTAAGAGAAACTTGCCCAAGTTTATACAGCCAGTTGTGTACAGTCCCAAACTGAATCCAAGACTTCCACTCTCAGACTCCAAAGATAACACTCATGGTAAGAAGAAAACATATTTCAAGGACCAGAATGGAGACTATTCTCCCAGCTTTCTGATTCTACACAGTGTAAGCATCAGAACTACTGAGAAATGTTTTAGACATAGGTGGCTGGGCCCCATCCTGAAATTTCTGATCAGGGACCTGAGGCTGATTCATGCCTCTGTATTATAAAGAAGGTCCCCCCACCCACATGGGTAATTTTCATACATTTATTTCCTATTAAGAATTATTAACAAAACCAGCTGTATATTGCTGAGGTTCCACTTCGTTTTTACTGAGAATGGAGCAGGGATCAACATCTAATGTTACTATTTAGCATCTGTTGCTTGGCCAGCGTGAACTCCCCTCTGATGAGCATGGAGTAATGGCCAAATAGCTAATGGGCCTTGGTGGTAGTTTAGGCATTCTCCAAATAGATTTTCATAAAATCGGAAATTTTCATAAAATTCCAAATTGATCCCTGGAGGTTTTATAGTCACTTGATGTCTATGCTTGGTGACACATTCTTGACCATTGTAATGAGCTAAAGTCAAATTAAACCAAAACCAGCTTAAAGAGCCCTCCTCACACACTGCCCTCAGCATGGCCAAGTAATCAAACACCATGCAAACACAGCTCAGTGGTTTTTGGTAAATGGAAAACATAAATTTAAATGTATGGCATACGTACTTGAGCTATGAGCAGAAACTCCAAGACTACTAATCTCTACAAATTATTAAAAGTAAGCAAGCAGAAAAGACGAAAATAGATGAGTCCATTTTCAAAATCTTCATTTGAATTTTCTGATATTGCTATCATAGAGACAGGTATGAAAAAGAAATTGGACCCAAAGATACTTCTGGGTAACTCAGCTCTCAGGCTCTCCATTGTTTAAGGTCTTAAACTCATACTGGAAGAATGGAGGTCAACATGTTACACTAATCTCTGGGTTTGATGCTGGAAAACATTGTGATACCAAGGGCAAAAGATCTTCCCCTGCCCTGCTCCTGCTGATCATGACTCAGGACAAAGATTTGACTCCAATGCCTCAATTTCTCAACCTGAAAATTTGGGAAAGAGGAAGAAAGGGAATATGGGAGATGAGAAACACCACATTTGTACTATACTTATGCTCTAATTGCAAACTACCCTCAGTTATGTACATTCTGTTTTATGTGCTTTATAAAAGTCAGATGTGGAATTCCCTGTGGTGGTGCTTGTTTTAACTCTCTAGAAACTTGAAGGCAAATTAGAACCCAAAAGAAACTAAAGAAATAAGTTTTAAGAATTAAATCTTTTCAATATTTTCCTTCCTAATTTGTGTTGTAGAGAAATGGCATACAGACTATCATCAGTGAAGTGCTTTCAAGTAAATCATAAGCACAGTCATGGGCAAAGCCATCAGTCAGTCTAGATGTGCAATTGAAGGCCTAATTAGGGTTAAGGAGCCCTGGCATTCTGTCCTCCCTCACTTTACCCACAGGAAAACACAGTAGCCTTCGGTCTTAAATATGGATTCTTTAAAAGGTTTAAGTGCCATGAAAGTGCAACTGTGTGTCTAATTAGGGTGGAATTGATGGGTCAAAGCATGCAACTCAGCCTTATTCCTTGCCATGCTGGCTTACTCTCCAGATCCCAGTACCAACCCACAAGAGCATCCTGGGGTCATCCTCTGTCACCCCGGGGTTAGTGAGAAGTGCTGCATGCTTCACCCTTTGACAGCCTTAGACGTGGTTGAGGGAAGAAAAACTCAAAGCAATGACTGTAATGCTACCTCAAAGGGCTTTTATTTATTCTTCAAGTAAGTGATTTAAAACTATCCTCAGATATTGTCCTACCACTATGGGAAAAAGTACACACGTAGGGATTAGAAATGCAGGAAGAAAGGTAGGAATTTTTTTCTTTAATTATTTCTCCCAATACAAATTTTAGTCAGGCTCTTGTTTAGCCTATTGAAGAGAGATTATAAATTACCAGGTTGACTCTGACCAGGCACCCATAGCACCTGTTCTGAGAAAGCTGTATAGTAAGAATTTAGAATATTCCCTACTTAGAAGTCACAGATAAATCTGTTTCATCAAAAGGTTTTACATAGGCCACCAAGTTTCCTTAAGTAAATGTTTGATCAGATCACAGAGAGTGGTGACATAGGCTGGCTCACAAAGGCTAGTGTCAGGGATTAGACAGCCCTCTGCCACAGGGCAGCCAAGATGGGCAGGCCTCAGTAGAGATAAGAGGGAGAAAGCCAGACATGGCAGGTAGATGCCTGCAGAAGGTTGTGGGAAACAGGTAAAGAGAGTAAAGGGAAGAAAAAGAGAGCAAGCAGCATACAGGAGCCATGGGATTGGTACTTAGGGGGCAAAATTTGAAGTTCTAGGGAGTCCACTAGGAGGAAAAGGACTTGAATCTCAGAGGAAAAGATAAATATAAAGTATCAAAGAATGATCTAAAATATAGCTGGAGAAAGAAGTCAGGGAACTCAAAGCTGGATTAGAGAATGAAAAGAGGCTTTGGTCATAAGAGACAAGATGAGAGTCCAGGTATTTGTACCATTCACTTAAACTTTTCCAGACCAAATGCTATGCATCAGGTGTTGATAATCCAAAAATAAACCAACAGATAAAAGTAATGATCATGAGGAGACCTGAGGAGAGGTTGGGGATCCTGGACATACCTCTGGGGTCAGGCCATCTTTTAGCTTCTTCTGCAGATACTAGTATCTGAGATGATTTGTAACTGGTTTCAGCTGGAGGAATCCAGTGCTGTTGGAACAGAGCTCCAGGTGACAAGTCAGAACACTGACTTATTTATATGTTTCTCTTCCCACTTGTTTGTCCAAGATGCTGCATTTCTACATTCCCAGTCTTATTTTTAAAATAAAACACAACTGTCTTTACATGTCCTGCCTTCTTCTTAGTTGGCTTAGAAGCAAAAATTCAAGGTGTTGATATTTCATGCCTCACCATGACATAGATCTTGACCTCTCACTGTCAAGGCTGTCCCCTATTCTGTGGTGGGCCTACAGTGCCCTGGGACTGTCCCACTAATTCTATCTTTGATACTGCCAGGAGGGCTCTATGTGATTGTACCATGACTGAGCCATGAGCAAAACAGTTGAACTGGTGAAATGTCAACCCCAGTCTTGAAGAAAAATGCTGTACCTATGCCTATAAAAAATTAAGACATATCAGAGAATTAGACCTTAACAATTATTTGGAATTTTCACCAAAAATATATAGCCTTGGTATTTGCCCCTAATGATGCGACACAAATCAAAGGCATCCTCCTTTTGACATTTGGAATTGTGAATGACAATAAATATGGATTTCTGCTGACATATAGAGAGGATAAGAAGAGGCTGGATAGTAACTTGGTTTTATGCTAATCAATGAAGTGCAGGATAAACTCTTTCATTTTAGAGGAACCCACTTAGTCATAGTGATTTGTTATTAGCAGTTCTAACATAGTCATATAACTTTTTCTCCAACTAAAAATTTGAGTCATCAGAATTATGTGGCTTCTATTAAATTAGGGAAGATATAGAGCTGAAAGAACCCCCAAGAGCTTAAGTTTAATTGGAGTACTGGGAAATCTCTCTGTAGATACACGGTGGAAGAATAAAATGGAGGGATTCCACGCCTGAGAAGTCAGAACCATGTATAACTAGCCACTATTGTGGAATTTTATCCAATAGTTAAAAAGGACTGAAAAAATATTTTGTGTATCCTAGAATATTATGCCTCATGGGTACATTGTGGTCACTCACCAACAGCCAATAGGACTAACATTGCCCCCAACATGACACTGAGCTCCACACCAGGAACCCTCTTCAGATCCTCTTCCTTTCTGCCTTGAATCACTCAGAGGCTCCCTACTGATATCTCACTCCTATTATCTCTTCTTCCTCACAAATACTTGTCAGAGTAATCTAAATATGAGAACTTTCCGATCTAATTTCCAAACCCGTTAGGCTACAACTGATACTAAAGCAAGAGTGTAATGAGGCAGCTACATATGTTTCTGGGTTACTGTTCTGTCTTCTTAACTCAGATGAGTAGGGTCCATAAAGCTACAGTTAAAAGAGAGAAAAAATGCTTAAAACATACACACCTCCCACTTTTTTGTACATGGATAAAAGAAGGCACACAATGCTTAAGGAGAACCACAGTGGTAGAAGTATCATTGTAGTCATAGGAGATACAGCAATCAGTGTTTGTTGAGTATCTAAACATTCACCAAACAATAAATCTTTTGCACATTTTCTCCCTGAAGCTTTACAACAGTCAACTGAGATAGCTACAATATTCTCCCTTCCTCATTTTTAGGTTAGAAAACAGAGAAAAGTAAAGTACTTTTGAATTCTTGCAGAAAGTAGCAGAATAGAAATTTGAACCAGAACCCCTGTATTCAATAGCTATAGTCTACATCACAGCAAATGGGAAGTTTAGTCATTGCTGTCCCTCCTCCAGGTATGGCATCAGTCCTGACAAACCCTAACAGAGAGAATTGGACCTGATCATTAGCTACCATGCAATTGGAGTGCTTCCTTTAGTAGATCTAAATGCCATTGGACCCTGGTTCTTACTATCATGAGAGGGTGGAAATTAATGTTGACATTAGAGAACAATATCTGTTTTTAAAAGCTCATACTTACATGTTTGCAAAAGTAATTTTAAGCACACTAAGGTGTATACAGACAAGATGACCCACGTGGACAGAGTCGACCCAGTACAGCAAACTCTCTGGAAAGGTCATGATTTGGGGGAAAGGAAAGTTGAAGCAAAGGTTAAAGAATAAAGGGGAGCTGGGAGCAAGCTTACTCCTGGATTAGAATCTTCAGGAAAACAAGTGCAAACAATGTGATAAAAACGGTTTTAAAATTTCACAGAGCTTTAGTCATCAGCTGTCCACAGCATAGGCAAGAGGGCTATTTTAGGTTAAAAAGCTAATATTGAAATTGCTCCCTAAAATAAACATAATGACTGAAAGCAATAAAGAAAAACTAGGTCCCCATAAATGGAGCCCTGAATGGCTGCAACCAGGTATTAGCGTTACTCTTACAGAAACTGCCCAGTTCTTGAAGGTCCAGAAGCCACCTATATTCTGAGGCATGAGGTAAATCAATTTTAGAAAAAATCCTGCAAACCCTTTTTGAGTGTGCCACATCCTCAACTATGTTTATACTGACTATGGGAAAAGTGGACATTTTACCTGCAGGATGGTCTGTGCGTCACGTAGGCCCCTAGGGCCAGTGCTTGCCTGGCATCTCATCAAAGGAAAGGCATTGGGTGGACTTCACTCACTAACTTAGATCAACTCCTGTGTGAGCACTCTTTCATCTAATTGGCTCTAGAAAAGGGATTTTTAAAAATTCTTTTATTGGTACATTGTAGGTATACAACACATTGACATTTCTCATTGGGAATTGTACCTTTACATAATGCATCTTGGTTCTTATTTCTTCCCCATTCCTAGCCCTCCCTTCACCCCCCCTTCCCTATTTACAAAGACTTTGTTTCCATTTTTTCCATTTCTCATAATTTTTCCCTTCCCTTCTTTCCTTTCCCCTGCCCCTCCCACTACCCCTACCCCGTTGGACCTTTTCCTCCTAATTCGCATTATCAATTACTCATTCTAATCATTGGTACATTTTAGGTATACAATATAATGACCTTGATCATTGGAAATTTGCACCTTTACATAGTCTCTCTTGGTTATTTTTCCCCCTTCCCCTGCCCTCCCTTCAACCCCTCCATCCCTCCCTATTTACAAAGACTTTGTTTCCAGTTTTCCATTTTCTCATATTAATTCTATTCCCTTCTTTCCTTTCCCCTACTCCTCCCACTTCCCCTTCCCCTTTCCCCTTTTTCTTCCTATTTCACATTATCTATTATACCTTTTAGTCCTTATTTACACTAGAAAATGGATTTCTGATGGGGCAATAAGAGGATAGAAATTATTCCTTCAACAAGGAGAAAATCTTTCTCTTTATGTATAAAGCAGACATCTAAATGTACACAGTATACAAGTAGACACATAGTTTAGATGTGGTATTAAAAATTCATAGTGGGGAAAATCGTTAGTGGGAAAATGCCTATAAAAGCTTAGCAGGAACAAAAGTGAATTTTTAAAAAACCCTGCTATAGAGCCTATGAAACAAAGGGGTAATATTCTAAGCAGCAAGGATTATTGGGAAATAATACTTGGCAATCCTCAAAAACACATACTAGTCAAAAGTTTTTTTCTATTGTGTTCTAATTCACAGTTAATATAAAAGTTGAACTGATCTCCTAGGACTTTAATCCAATTTCACAATTTGCTTTAAATGATATAGCTCCAATAGCAGCAAAGGTAAAGTGGAAAAGGATCCTGATTTTGAGGAAGACAAACATGTATTTAAATCTTGGGTTCTGATGCCAGCTTTAATGAAGTTCTTAACCTCCGTAATATGTTTAACAACTCATAATTTTGGTGGCTATGATTAAGAATTTTCAAAATACCTTGCCTGGTACAAAATCAATGATTAATAAAATGTCAATATAATTACTCTACTTTGCAGGTCTCAAAGTAAAATAATCAATGAAACACTTTCAAGAGTCATAGCCATTGAGTTTAAAGTCAAACTGTGCTCTTCTTGATGTGATGAAATATCCTTGGCTATTCTGTAAATGGGAAATACAAGTTAATAGTATACTAAATTACATTAAGCAAAGTAGAAAAAATAGTTCCAGGGTTATTAGTCAAATACTATCTACCATATCTCTCTTGAGATAATATCAAAAAGTGTTAAGATCAAAAATTATAATACAAATATAGAAAGTCATAATTGTTAAAGATTTGTTTGATTAACTATTTATTGGGGTAAACTGATCCAGCTCAATGAGAAGTAAGCTGATACAAAGAACTCTTGAAACTCAGCATGAAGAAAACAAACCTAGAGAAAAATGAGCCATATATCTTTAAAAACATCACCAAAGAAGATGTACAGATGGCAAATAAGCATATGAAAATATCCTCCACATCAAATATAAGGGAAATGCAAATTAAAACAACAAAGAGATACCACTGTATCTCAAATGGCCAAAATCCAGAACAGTGCAGCATCCAGTGCTGGCAAAGATACAGAGCTGCAGGAACTCATTCCTTATGATGGGAATGCAAAATGGAGTGGCCACTCTGGAAACTTTTGGGAGTTTCTCAGAAAATTATACATACTCTTATCATATGATCCTGCAATTATGCTACTTGGTATAAAAGAAACTGAAAATTAAGTCTTAACAAAAATAAATCCATGGATGTCTGTAGAAGCTTTATTCACAATTGGCAAAGCTTAGAAGCAATCAAGATGTCCTTCAGTTAGTGAACAAACCATGGTATACAGTATCTAGAAAGCAAACTATTATTCACCACTGAAAAGAAATAAGCTATCAAACCATAAAAAGCCAGAGAGAAACCTTACATGCGTATTACTAAGTAAAAGAAGCCAATCTTAAAAAGCTACATGTACAATTCCAACTATATTACATTCTGGAAAAGTTAAAAAGATCTGGCTGCCAAGGATTAGAGGGCAGGGTTGAATAGGTGAAACACAAAGGACTTTCAGGCCAGTGAAGACTGTGTGTGATACAATAATGGTGGATACATGTCATCACATATTTGTCCAAACTCATAGACTATGCAACACTCAGAGAAGCCCTGAATGTCAATTGTGGACTTCGAGTGATTATGATGTGTCAATGTAAGCTCATCGATTGCAATAACTGTACCACTCTGTTGGGGAGATGTTAATAATGGGAGAGGTTGTTCATGTGTAGAAGCAGGGAATATATGGGAAATTTCTACTTTCTTAATTTTGCTGTGAACCTAAAACTGCTGTGGAAACAAGTCTTAACAACAACAACAAAAACAGCACATAGATACTTAAATGTGAGTAATTTATTACAAAGTGTACATATCAAAAAAAATCTTCAGATTTCCTAGATTCCATCAACTGACACTGTTCAGGCCATTTCTTGCTGTCTACTATCCAAAGTTAGTAATCATTCAGCTCTCAAAAATGAATTATCTCATATTTCATAAGACCTTTAGTCTATGCCTAATGAGAAAATTGTTCTACATAGAACAATTGCCCTGTGTGGTCACAGACCCAGACATAAAGTTTAAAATTCTCTATATATTACGTGGAACAAAAACTTGATTTTCTTGATGTGTGGTTGATTGGCCAGCATGGATATTAGGAATCACTTTGTTAGTGGTTTTGGAGACTCTCAGTACCTAAGACAGCCCCAGAAAAACAAAATTAGCTACCATAGGGCTGGGGATTTAGCTCAGCGGTTTTGCCACCTGCTGCACAAGTGCAAGGACCTGAGTTTGATCCTCAGTACCAAAAAAAAAATTAGCTACCATGTTTTTCTCATTCAGCCACAATAATACTTGTGCATTTTCATCTCTGAGTAAACAATACCTTGTGCATTTTTCAAGGATACTAATTGCATCTTGATTCATATACTATAATTCTGTTAAAAACTGAGGTTCATTCTTTTTTTTTTTTTTTTGGTACCAGAGATTGAACCCAGGACCTTGCACTTTCGAGGCAGGTGGCAGAACCACTGAGCTAAATCCCCGACCCTCATTCTTATTTTTAATTGAGTGTTAACAAGTAACTGTTGATTAGATAGCAACTTCTAACTGAACTGAAAATTATACTAATCTAAGAGTCAATGGCATTTTGGCACTTTAAAATGTGTCTCTTAAGAATTTGCAATGTTTTCAGAGCCTAGAGCAAGAAAGCCATTCCAGTGACGTTCAACATTTTTTTCATGTATTTATTGGCTGTTTGTATTTTCTCATCTGAAAAGTGTCTATTCATTTCAGATGTGCATTTCTTAATTGGGTCTTTAAATTTGGGGGGTCTAATTTCTTTTAGTTCTTTATATTTTCTAGATATTGGTCCTCTGTCTGAGTAGTAACTGACAAAGTTTTCCCATTCTGTGAGTTGTCTTTTTGCTCTGTTGGTAGTTCCCTTTGCTGTGCAGAAGCTTTTTAATTTGATGTGATTCCTTTTGTTGATGCTTGGTATTATTTCTTGTAGAATCAGGATTTTGTTCATGCAGTCTTTGCCTACATTTATGTCTTCAAGAGATTTATCTATTTTGTCTTCCAATGGATTGTTTCTGTTCTAATATTTAGATCTTTGATCCATTTTAATTTTAGTTTAGTGTGCGGTGAGAGATATGGGTCTAGGTTCAAAATTCAGCATGCAGATAGACAGTTTTCCCAGCACCATTTGTTAGAAGCCATCTTTCCTCCAGTGAAGAGATTTGGGCCTTTTGTCAAATTAGAAGCAGCAGAGTTGATAGTTTGAAGTAGGTAGTCTTATTTAAAATTCTTCTTAAATAATTCTATGCCCATAGCCTCTTACAAGGAGGATGGTGCTGAGAAGCTTGGAAGTCTCCTTCCTAACTGAAAATGCTTCTATTCCAAACCACATGACACAGGGAAGGTTATGGATAACCTCTTTGCCAGACCCTGACCTTCTTTCAGAGACTGCCCAGCACCCCTCCAATTCTGGCCCTAATGCCAATAGGTAGAACTTAGAATTCCATTTCCGTAACAACCAGCCACCAGCTACAGGAGAGACACCAGCTCACCTGGTTCACCTTCCTGGAATTTCTTCGTGATCTCCAATAAGTACTTCACCAACTATCTGAACCAGTTCCAAAATATATCACAGACCATGATCAGCAGGTATATGCAAGGTTTCTTGCACTCTTCATATCTCCAGACATGTTCTAGTCCCATATGCCATCTTCCTCATATCTTGCTTCAGCTTCTTCCTGCTGAAGCAGATGCCAAGTTCCTGCAGGCTCTGCAAATCTGGTGGTCACCCTACTAGTCACAGCCATCCTGACAAAGGGGAACCTGAGATTGATGTTTCAAGACCATCCCCATCATCACCTTGTCCATGGCCTTTCTGCTGAGCAGCTCCATGGCCACATACTATGAGTGGCCAATGCATTTCAGAGAGGTTTACCATCCTAGTCATGACCAGATCTGTGTGGTCCTTTTCTTTTGACCACCTGCTGGAACCAAACAGAAATTCTGCTCCTACCAACAGCAGCTCAGGGTCAAAGATCCTGAGGAACAGAAGCTTGCCTGATTCATAAAAAAGATGACTCAGATATTCTCAAGGAGATACATGAGATTATAGATCTCAACCAACAGCCTTCCTTCAAGAGTTTACCTACCATGACCGTATCAGCCATGGTTCTCTAATGATACAGATCAATAGATTTGTATATAAAAAGTATATTTTCAAAGAATCAGCTCACATGGTCGTAGGGGCTGGAAAGCCCAAAATATTGCAGGGCAGGCCACAGGCTAGAAACTCACAAAAGAGTTCTGTGTTACACCATTAATACAGAATCTCTTCTTTTCACACCTCAGGTAGGTTTTGCTCTTAAGACCATTGGCTGATTAGATGAGACTCACCCACATTACTGAGGATAATCTTCTTTATTTAAAGCTACTGATTATAGATTAATCCCATCTACAAAATATAATCATAGCAATATTAATTAGCGTTGACCAAACAACTGAGCACCATAGTCTACATCAGTGATAATGAACCTTTTAGAGCCTTCAACAGTAAGAAACAGCCCACTGTGGCATGTGTGCCAAAGGTTCCCCACCACTGGTGGGGACCTGACTCATAAAATTTAGCCATCATGATGGCCATCTTCAGAAATATCAGCTCTTGGTTCATGGGCCTTATCCTCATTGTTACCATTGAAGTTTCCCACCTTGAGACCACTGAGAATAATTCCAAGGCAGTGGAAATGAGACTGTGTAATGACCATTTCTGTATTGTTTCTTGACCTTAAACTTTAATTTGTTGGACTCGCCTGAGTCTCATAGCCATATGCACAAGGCCAGGGGAAGACAGTCATTAGCTAGCTCTCAGTTCTGCTACTGATCCTACTGTGAGGTATACCACCATTCCTTCTATTCTTGGTGATCCTTGGGCATGACTGATCCTAACCCTAAACTAGGCCATGACTCCTGGTTCATCTTCTTCAGTGCCAACTTTCCTTTCTTTAGTGGCTCACTATCTGGCTGCTGCATGTGCTTCAAACCAAAGAAAGTGGCACTTGCTGGGGTAGAGACTTGGGAGCATCACAAACGCCATTCCATCTTTATACTGGCACTAGGGACTATGCTTTCCTTTCCTTTCTGGGCAGTCGTGTGGCCAAAGGACAGAGAGAAAGCTCACAGCAATTGCTTTCATATCTGATGCCTCCTTTCCTTCAAGGTAGCTCAGAAACAGTCCTTTTCAAGTGATGTCTGACAGAAGACTGACAGCCGGCCAGGAGGAGAAAATTTTATGTGGACAAACAGGAATAAGGCCAAGCACCCAACACTACAATCAAGGAAGGGGCCCTACGTGGCCCAGAGTCTTCCCCCAAGGTCACCTATTAGGCTTTGACTGTCTCAGCCCTGTTCTAAGCAGGACAGTGCTGGCTTCTGAGGTCCAAGCGTATGTGCCTGTCAGTATGTCTGCATGAGGGGTGACAGTGAGGCAGAGGAAACATTGATACTGTCTACCTTGTGTCCCCTCCTCTTCTCTTTATGCCATCCTTACCCCTTCAACTCAGCCTCTGCCTGCTGGACCACATAGCTTTTCCCACATCATGTATTGTATATAGTTTCACATTTTATCACATTTTATATACTCCACACCTAGTGACAGAAGGACAAGAATGACCCCTTTTACAGCTTCTTAAGACAGAAACACAAAAAAGTTGAAAAAGAATGCTAATGAAGTATCTCCCAATCTTCAGTTTTGTCTCTAGGGATAATACCATTGCTTATATCCAAGTTATCTCCAGTACATGTTGGCTCCTACCAGCCATCACCAAATAATGTGAGAAAAGAATCCCACTCAGACAAAAGAATACATACCCAAAGGTTAACTATGGCCTGCAGCTTAGGACAAGTACAATGAGGCAACAAACATTAGGGGAAAGCTGACACTTGGACCTTGGCATGAAATGTGTATTGGGATCTCAACAACAGGTGGGACACGCTGCCTGGACAAAAACCTCAGTGTTACTTGATTTATGTGTTGAATTGTGTCCCTGTCAACATTCATATGCTGAATATTAATCCCACATAGCTCAGAATATGACTGGAGACAGGGCTTTCAAAGAAGTGATTAAATTCAAATGGGACAATGAGGGTAGACTTTAATTCAGTCTAACTGGTGCCATTGTAAGAAGAATTTGGACATATTGAGAAATCCCAGGGGATGCATGCACATAGAGGAAAGGCCATATGAGGGCATGGTGAGGAAGTAGTCAGCTGGAAGCCAAAGAAAGAAACACCTGCCAACACCTTGATTTTTGACTTATACTCTTCAGAATTATAAGAAAATATATTTCTGTTGTTTTAGCCATCCAGTCTGTGGTATTTTGTTATGGCAGCCTGTGTAGACTAATCCACTTGGCACACATGGGAGTCATACTTCACTCTCAATGTTCATTCATACATGATGCTCCTCACCTGAGCACAAGACGACAACTCCCTCAAATCTAATCATTAGCTGTAAGCAAAAGTGATAGGTCCTATTTCTGGGTCAAGGAATTAAATTACTGAGTAGATACACTATAGAACTCTCTTTCTATGGTATGATGATTAAGGAAGAACCTACTGAGATAGAAGTATAAGAAGGAACACAGAAGCATCCCAGGGTTTAAACCATTGCCATCCCAGAAAATTGGTCTGGACACATCAGGAAAGCTAAAGTTTTGTTCTGTTAAGACATCAAGACTTTCATGTTATTTGTATAACTTAGCCCATCCTCACTCATGCTCCCACCCTGCACAGGTTTAGAGAAAGCCTCCTGGTAGGACTAGGGGCTTCCTTGTGGCGGATCTATGAAAGGAGAATTCTGATTTATAAGGAAGTCATGGAAAAGAGAAACAAAATGACAGGGCAATGAGCCTTAATAAATCAGATGTTGTTTCTCTACATTCATTCAATAAGGCTGAAGAGAAATCTTGTGGGCATAGAAGACAGTGACAAAAAGAGTTTGGCATAAGACATAAAAGGTCAATCTAAAGAATTTTCCTTTAAGACCTTCTCTTCTTTCATCCTCACCAGGAAGGCCCTTTGATTCTGGGAGGCAGATTCCCTGGACACTCAAAAATATCTGTTCCCACCAAAATATTTACCACTATAGAAAGCTACTAAATAGATTTCCCTGTACATGTCAATTAAGTATGTATTTAGCTGGAATTCAAATATCCCAAGGCTTCATCACCCCAAATGCAGTGATAATTAAAGTCCCAAATGTTGATACGGAAATGCATCTAGAATAATATATAAGTATTATCTACCTTTACTACCCAAAATATGAAGAGGATATCCCTTAAACTTATTGGGGGAATTTTCTAAATTTACCATCTTTTTATCTATGTTTTTCTTGGCACTTTACCACTTACCTTCGCCACTCACAATTTTTTTTACCCAGGCTATGATTTTCCAGAATATGGTAAAGCTATCGGTGCCATCCTGAGCCATCCACCCATCTACTTAGTCTGGAATTTATCTTTTGCTCTTAGCTCTTGATTTCTGTCTCATCTGGAAAGTGAGAAAAGATATGTGTGACTCCTGCAATGAAGCACTTTGACCAAGAGGCCAGAAGGGGAGGCAGAATTCTAGGCAGAGTACCACTTATCAAGTCATGTGACCAGTCATGTGTTCCATCAGGTGCCAGCTATGGTTCTTTATCTAACTGGTCTGTCCAGAGCAAGTACCTTTCTCTAACTCACACAAAGCTCCCTGTGAACTGACTGTGGTTGTTCCCTGCATCCTATCCACCCTACCAAAACCTGTAGTGACTGACTACCTTTTCTCCCAGTGTTACAGCCACATGATTGGGCACATACCTCAAAGCAGACATTCTCTGGAACAGAGCTGCCTCATCTCTACTGACTAAGGCATCGTTCCTGTGAATGGGTTTTTCCTAGCATCTAATGAACAGATGCTGTGCCCACATTATTACTTAATTCTGTGGTTCTCAATAGTACACCCAAATGGGCAATTTGGAAATTTGTGGTAGTAGGTTTGGGTTCCCAAAATAATTAGGAACATTTCTGGCTTTAGTGAGTAAGGGCAACAAATGCTAGTCCTCCTGTGGCTTCTGGGGCAGTCCTGCACAGTACATAATTGTCCTTCAACCTACACAACTTCCAAAAGTCCTGCTTAATTTTTTAGAGAGGAAAAATTTTCATGGATTCATGCAAATATTTACTAAAAGCCTACTATGTGCTAAATACTATTTCAGAAGTTCTGAGTGAAACATATTCTCTGCTCTCTGGGGCTTACAAAAATATAACTGTTAATTCTCTGAGGTTGTAAACTAACTCAATTTTGAACAGAAAGTACATTTATACCATCTTAATATGCAGTATGTTTTCCTGAAATGCAACCACCATGTAAATCAAGGGAAAATTGTAATTTTTTTCTCTGAGGTCCACTAAGGAGTTCACTGTATCAGAAAACCACATCACTAAATGTATCACTCCCCATAATAATTAAGCCACCACTATGACACATATATCCAGCCCACATATGCAGCTATGGTATTAATAGGGACCTCAGATGAGTTGAACAGTTGACTCCTTCATTAAATTTCCTCATGTAGCCATGTCTAAACATTTAGTTTGGGAATTAGGTATTATTTTGTTGTAAATTTTTTTCTTTTAGTTTTAGCTACTTTTTTGTTAGCACATTCTACCATACTATGGTTTTCTTAATATGTATATGATCTATTATCAATAAGTCTCATTTTTAAATAGCAAATGTGATATAAGCAATATTTATTTCTTATAAAGAAAAGGTACTGCATTTGATAAGTTGAAAATCCATTGCTTCTCCATTTAAGTACAGACCTCTGGAGTTCAGTGTTGACCCCTTTCCACAGCAAGATTCTCAAAAAAGCCTGTAAACATAGGACATCCCTCAAAATCTGCCTTGTGAAAACTTTTCATCCCTATAAGTCTAATAAATTTGAGGAATCATCCTTCAAAAAATAAAACATTCAATAAGAGTCTTGCCACATGGGGAAGAAAAATTCATATGGTTATTTATAATGAAATTAAAACAAATTGAATTCCACAGTTTAGTAACTGTAATTTCAATCTCAGCAATGATTCTAAAAATCTGTCCATGTTGGTGCCACAAATTATAAAAAATAAGCTTATCAATAACCAATTGGTTAAAGTGAAAAGTACAAGCTAAATTCTAAGCTGTCTGGACAGATCACTGTATTCCACAGCTACACATGATAAACTGAAACATTTTCCTCTATGCTGTGCCTTTAATAAAAGTCAAAGTGGGCCAGGGATTTAGCTCAGTGGTTCTGCCAGCTGCCTCGCAAGTGCAAGGACTCAAGTTCAATCCCCAGTACCAAAAAGAAAAAAGAAAAAAAACAAAGATTCAATGTAAGCAGGATACAAAGCAGAATCCAGGACAGGATCTAGGGTAGCCAGATCAGGGCAGAGAATACCAGCCAAATGGGAAGGCGACTGAGCCACCTGGTAGGAAGGGGAAGCAAATGCGTGCAGTAGTAGCCTCACCTCTGCTACCTGGAGCCATCTGGCTTGGAGGTGTTTCTTTTCCCAAGTCAGCAAAGCTTCAACCAGAGAAACAGAACCAGCAAGAGATGCTCTAAGAGGTTTGCTACATGGAATTACCTTACATGATTATGGGGGCTAGTTATGCAAGTTAAAATCCACAGGGCAGATGATCAGGAAGGGTGACCTGGAAGCCATGGCATGGGCTAATCCTGCTGTCTACAGAAGGAATTTCCTCCTTTTCACAGAAGACATGGCTCTGTGTCAACTGATTGAATCAAGTTGCTAAAATTTGAATGTGGCAAACTTAACATGTTAGAATCTATTGCCAAAGCAACAGTGTTGGGAAGTGAGGCCTGTTAAGAGGTAACTAGAGGTGACTAATGCCATTATCAAAGGGACAGGTTAGTTACCATGAGAGTAGGTTGTTATAATACCAAGTTTGGTTTGCCTCTTGCTCTGGTGCCCCTGGCCCCTCACCATGTGATGACTCCACACAAAGGCCCTTACCTGTTGCTGCCACCTTGATCTTGGACTCCCCAGGTTCTACTGTGAGAAATAAGTTTGTTTCCTTTGTAAACTATCAGGTCTATGATATTCTGTGATAGCCACACAAGATAGACAAAAACAGGCCTACCAGACTGTGTAAGATCTCCCTTGTTAAAGTCAAATGATGGTAGAATTTAATCACATGTATAAAACACCTTCAAAAACAACACACAGATTGATGTTTGAGTGAATAACTGGGGACCATATAGTCTGGCCCTGTTGACACATCAAAGGATAATCACAGGCCACCTCTTCACAATATGGCAGTCACATACATTCCTTGAGGGAAATAATTCCTGAATAAAGATAATATCAAAGCCACCTTTATGCCTATCACAATGGTACAGATGAAAGCACACTAATCCTTTCCCATGAGAGAATGCAGAGTTCATACATTTCCTTTAATATTCTATTATTTAAATATTGTGATATAAAATTCACTCTTATTAATAAATTTTAGAGGCACACAAACATCAGCCAGAGACCCACCCCATACCATCAGTAAGTGGATGCAGATCCCAGCAAGCAGTGGTGTGCACCATAGCAGCCTGGCTCAGGCAGGTCTAGCCAGGGCCCAGCCCTGACCCGCCACCACTTGAGCAAACAGGCCCAAGCCTAGGGCCCACCTGGAACAGAGCTGCACAAGGGCACAAGCAACAGCCAGAGGCTCGTCCCAATACCATCAGCAACTCTGTGGAGACCCTAGCCATAATCATGCTCAGACACGAGGGTCTGGAGTGCACAGCCCCCAGCCAAAGGCCCTCCCAGACAATAGGCCACCTCAAGCATCCAGAAGGCCACCACTCTGAACTCAGGAATTGGTACACTGGTGACCAGCAGAGAAAAGGCCACTCGGTGGCTTGCTCAGAACTGAAGACCACTGGCTGAGCAAAAAGTTGCCTCAAGAAAGGCACAGCAGGCTGCATCTGTTGAAATGAGAAGACACATAAGCAAGTCTCAAAACCAAACTTCCAGATCACCTAAGGAAACCCCAAAGGGCAATAGATGGAACAAACTGACACTTAACCACATGGACTCCTTGAACTGGCAACAAAAGAGGATCTAGAAAAAATGAAATCAGAAAAAATTTCTCAGATAACAACAGAAATCATATCCATAGTGCAAGACATGATTAATAAATCTAGAGGAGACACAGATTGAAAAAAAAATAGAGGAGCTGAGGAACATGATGGAATCCCAACATAGGAAACAAATGGAATAAAAAAACCAGATCCAAACAGATTTCCAGGAGATTAAAACCTCCATTGAAAGTTTACATAGCAGAATGAAACAATGTTAGGACAGAATTTCAGATGTAGGAGATAAGATTGTAATTAGTGATCAGGAAAAGAAAAATTGCTTTAAAATTGTAAGGGACCATGAGAAATCAATCCAGCACCTCCTAGATGATGCAAAGAAGAATAACATAAGACTGATCAGAGTCAACGAAGAAACAGGAGACAGTGCAGATGACATAAAAATCTGTTCACAGAAGTAGTGGGAGAAAACTTCCCAAGTAGGGGAAAAGAACATGACATACAATAAGCAAGACATACAGGACTCCAACTAGCTGGGATAAAAAAAAAATCTACATATATGCATATAATAGTTAAGATTCCAGAAACCAACAGAATAGCAAAACTCTACAAGCAGTTAGAGAAAAGAAACAAATCTCATACAAAGGAAAGCCATCAGAATCCCAGCAGACTTCTCAACACAAGCCCTCAAGGCAAGAACATCATGGAGTGATATATTTCAAGCCCTAAAGGAAAACAACCTCCAACCCAGATTGATGTACCCTGCAAAACTATATTTCAAAATTGATGGAGAAATAAGATACTTTCATGATAAAGAACACCTTAGGAACTTCATGAATACCAAACCAGCATGCCAAAAAATTTTAAACAATATCTTAGGAAAAGACAATGAGGATCACAACTCCAGGAAGCCCAACAAAATGAATCCATCTGGCACAACAAGAAATTAAATGCAGAGGGGGGAAAACCAACAGAAAGAAAAAGTCATGACAAGGATAAGTCAATACATATCAGTTATAACCATCAATGTTAATGGTCTCAATTCACCAATCAAAAGAAATAAACTGGCAGAATGGGTCAAGAAGCAAGAGCCAACACTAGGCTGCATACAAGAAACACACTTAATTCAAAAAGATACTCATACACTGAAAGTGAAAGGGTGGAAAACAATACTCCATGGGAAAGGATCCTGAAAAAAGCAGGAGTAGCTATACTCTTCCCAGATCAAGTGAATTTCAAACCAACACTAATTAAAGGAGACAAAGAAGGACACTACATCCTTGTAAAGGGAACAAAGAGGAAGAGATGACAATCATAAATATATATATATATATACACCAAACACTAGTGCACCCAACTATATAAAACAAATACTAATGGACATGGAAAATCGAATAAGCACTAATACAATAGTAGTGGAGGACCTAAATACCCCACTGTCCCAAATAGATGCATGAACTAAACAAAAAAAAAGCAACAAAATACTAGAACTCAAACTCTTGAACAAATGAACTTAGATGTTTACAGAGTGTTCCACCCCACAAAATCAGAATACACATTCTTTTCAGCTGCACATAGGTTGTTCTCCAAAATAGATAACATACTCACTCATAGAACATGTTTAAGTAAACGCAAAGGAATTGAAGTTATACCTTGTACATTATCAGAACATAGTGTGATGAAATTGGAGATCAATAGCAAAAGAAACCGCAAGAATGGGCCACCATACCACCACTCCCAGAGCAGAGGAGGTGAGCCAATCCCAGCACCCAGGAGGAGGCTCCTTAGCCACCATTCCACTGCTCCCAGGGCATAGGAGGTGAGCCGAGGGGGCACCAGCAGCACCCCCCGCCTCCGTGGAAATGAGAAGACACATAAACAACCCTCAAAAACAGACTTCCAGATCACCTACAGCAACCACAAAGGGAAACGAGATGGAACACTCTGATACTCAACCACCTGGACTCCCTGAATTGGCAATAAAAGAGGATCTAGAAAAAATGAAATCAAAAATAATTTCTCAGATAGCAGCAGAGATTGTGCCCATAGTGCAAGACATGATTAATAAATCTAGAGAGGACACAGATAAAAAAATAGAGGATCTGAGGAACGTGATG
>NW_004624744.1:20052452-20070967 GCF_000247695.1 Heterocephalus glaber
GTGGGAGGGGTAGGGGAAAGGAAAGAAGGGAATGGAATTAATATGAGAAAATGAAAAAAAATGGAAACAAAGTCTATGTAAATAGGGAGGGGTGAAGGGGATGAAGGGAGGGTAGGGGAAGGGGGAAAAAATAAGAACCAAGATGGATTATGTTAAGGTGCAAATTCCCAATGATGAATGTCACTATATTATATACCTAAAATGTACCAAGAAGTTTAATTTAAAAAATTTTTTTAAATAAATTTTAATAAGAGAAAGAAGAAAACAAAATTATTAGTTTAGGGCATAGATAAATGCTATAACTATTATAAGTAATAATGTTCTCACTCTGAAAATAACTAGGCCCATCTTACAGGATTGCTAAAGGAATTAAGCAATAGACCCAAGCACTATATTCTAATTAATAGTAGCAGCCATGTTAATATCATTCCTGGACAAGAATGTATAACTGTATTAAGGTGAGAATTGTGATTCAGAAGAGAGTGATAGTAAGTCTTTGATGTAGAAATCAAAGGGTAATTAAGAAATGGTTGTTTTCTGGTCCTACATATTCACAATGAAGTCTTCATGTTGGAAAATCATTGACAGCACCCCTACCCTTAATTTTAACCCAGAGTTAAACCCGGGTTGGTAAAGGAGGGTGACGGGGAAATAAGACCATGTTAAAACACACCAGTTTTTTAGGTAATATTGAAAGGTCCTGGTTATTTCCATAGTGTATGTAATAAAGAAGAAGACTTCCTTTTAGGAATCAAAGCTATCTTTTGATAATACTTAAACCACACTTTTATTAGTGAATAATGAATTACTGTGAGTGATGGATCCTTACCCTTCTTGTTCCCCACTCACCCTCCTTCACTAATCTGGGTTTAACTAGGGTTAAAATTAAAGGGAAGAGGGTGCTGTGGATGCTGTCTCAACATGAAGATTTCATTAGGAATCTGTACGGCCAGAAACAGAAAGTCCCACAGAGAAATGGTTAGAGGAACATAGACCTCGAGATAGAGTATAAGAGACCAGGAGGTAAATAGAAGGGCCTGGGACAGGCAGAGCTGCATGGGACAAGACAGCAAGGAGTTATTTCTCACACAAGAATAGCTGATGGGTGCGAAACATACTTCCCAAAAGTCAAAGCTGTCCCTGAAAATGGGTTCATTTTGTTCAATGAAAATAATCCAATAAAGTTGATTTTTTAAAGGCATGTATAATAATCTTAATTTTAATAAAAGACAGTTGCTTTGAAAAACCTACAATGAAATATAAAATTATAGTAGTGGGATTTTAAATGGTGTTTATTAAATGGTCTTCTGTTTTCCAGTTCTAATGATTAGTATACCGCTATTTTTCACAATTGGAAAAAGTAAAACCTTCCTGAAAGAAAGCCATTTTCCACTGAGTTTACTTTCAGTCAGAACAGTGCTATTTAAAATCAATTATTTCAATGTTATAACAGTTCAGTTGGAACTATCCATCCATTACTTTGATTACTATATAAACTAGAGTTTTCTTTAGAATCTTTGTTCACCTTTTAATTTAAAGTGAGTGAATGCATAAGCAGCAGTGATAGCATTTATTGGTTTTGAGGTGGAAAGGGCAACAAATGGAAAGACTCCAGACTGGGGTTTTTAGGAGGGCTCTGCTAAAGAATTTAGCACATGGCCTTGGGTAAGACACTTCCTCTTCAGCCTTCAGCCTCTTCAGCTATAAAATGAGGGTGCTGAACCAGATCATCTCTAAGGGCTCATCCAGGTCCAACATCCCACCATTTTACGTGCCCCTTTGGGGAGGAAGAGCAAGCTAAGCAGAGACACATTGCTGAGTCATCTCTTTGTGCCCCTGTGATAGAAATCACACCTCTGACAACCCCCTTCTCTGTTTCTCTATTTCATCTCACCCTCTCAGTCTTCTTTCTCCTGATGCTCATTTGGCAGTAAAACTTATTTTTCACTCTCAACACTTCATCCATGCTGGCTGGTACACAGATAGTTCAACCCTTATTAGTATCTGAGTCTGCTCTGGCACTCAGTGGGGGTCTAACTATTTTCTCCTTGCAACTCCAACTCGTTCCAACAAGCCTTCACACCCTCTCTCCTGCTGAGAGCTCAGCCAGCCCCTCCGCATGGTTTTCCCAGCTATTAATAAATGCGTGTGGAGCAGCATCCACGCTATCCCACTCCTGCCCTCACAAATGTTAAGGCTCTGAAATCTTAATGTAATCACACTCATTTTAAGAAGGGCAGTCATTTGTCCTTGGCTTGATTTTCCCAGAAATGACTGGCACAGGAAGCTTTTTCATAAAGGCAGTTGGCACAAGGCTTAGTTGGCGGGTCTTTGGGAGTCATTTCAGTTACAGTTTTATCTGCCAAGTCTGTATTCCCTGCTGACCCAGTTTGGATTTTAAGTTTCCAACAAGACCACCTGCCTGGTGTTAATTAGTTATGGTTTCTTGTTTTATATGCAAACTTATTTTAATGTCCATGAACTGGCACAGCTGCCTTGGGCTTCTCCCCTGGTTCTACTGCACAAGCAGCATTCCTAGCTGACCCAGTCATTTGTACTCCAATACCATGCTTCGGCCAGGATGGCAGAGAATTCAGCAAAAAACCCAGGATGAGGGTTGCAAAATCCAAGCAAATCCCAACTTGCATTTTTTCCTACTCATTGTTTTGAAAACTCAAATTGTAATTTAAGATAATTCTTATCTTCCATCCCACACGTGCCCTACACTGTCTAGTAATATAAGAGGAGGACCTCGTAAAACAACACAAACCTATGCTTTTACTACTGATCTAAATAGCTCTGCAATTTTCACTCATTTGTGGTATACTTAGTAATTGCTAATTAGTAAATCAAATTAACTGGTTTTCCTCCTACTTTATTTGGGATTAGGGAAAGAAATGATCTTTTCAGCTTACTAGCTTTTTGGTGTGTGTGTGTGGGGGGGGGTTATCAGGCATTGAACTCAGGACCCTTGTGCTTGTGAGGCAGGCACTGGAACCACTGAGCTAAATCCCTGGCCCCACTAGCTTCTTTTTAATGTGCTTTCTTTCGCATAAAGTTATTTTCCCCCATTGGTGTGAACATGTGCTCAGAAGACAAGTTCTAACCAGATAGCTTTGGAAAATGTATCCTAAATATTCCTTCAACCCATAAATATGTTTCTAAACATAAACACATTAGAATGGTAGACATAACAACCTTTAGTAAAAGAGATTTGACACTGAGACACAAATAAAGTGAGGTATAAAAATCTGTTTTTCCTTCAGGAGTCAAAGTGAAAATTGAATTTGAGGGGAGTTAGGAATCATTGGTTCTCAAAGAAAAGCTGGTACCTATGCTTATGCTCCCTCAGAATTTATCTGATCTAATCACCAGCATGATGATGTTAGGAGATGGGGTTTAGGGGATGTGATTAGGTCATGAGAGTAGACCTTCATGAATGTGATCAGTACCCTTATAGAAGAGACGGCGAGAAATCCATCACACATTCTGCATGTGAGGTTATAAGAAGACGACACTCATCTATGAACGAGAAAGAGGGCTCTCTCTAGACACTTAATCTTGGACCTCTGGCCTCCAGGACTGTAATAAATTTCTATTATTTATAAGTGACTCAGTGCATGGTATTTGTTACAGCAATCCAAAAAAACTGACATAAGGAAATTTGATTTTAAATTAATTTTCATGTAATTTTGAACCAACATTCAGTGGAGATAGAAAAAAATAAACTGATATTCTTATTTTCACACTTACTTGAGTTGCCTGCCATAGAGATTCCTCATCACATTTCAAATGTTCATTTACAGAAGTGACAAGGAGAATTATCTTCACAGAAATGTTGCTTTTTATTTCATGTGCCCTAGAATATCTGGTTTTATGTCCTACCATGCCAATGACTAAATCCAGGGCTAAAGTGGCTGGAAAAAGAGGGTATGGAATTACTTTTCTGTCATAATTTAATGGAAATTTTCTGGGTGCTAAGTATTAAATGGTTTTAGGAAATGATGAATAGCACCAGTCTCGGGAATTGGAAGGATTCCATTTCTCCAATTGCTTTCTTGTAGATCCACAAATAACCAGAGATTAGCTGGCAACAGGAAAAGCCATTGGCCAAGGCAACCTTATCTTCCCCACTGGGCTTCTCCCTAAACTCACAGCCATGGGAAGCCTCTGGATGAGGAAAGGAAAGAGACTGTGCCACATAGGTAAAATCACTCCAATGGGTCCACATCAGAACCCAAAACAGCTAGGTTGGTAATGGATGACAAACATAAACTTGTGTTATTTGAGGCCATACTCAAGTGCAATAAATAGGACTCACATGTGTAAATACCGAATAGTTTCTCTGGTATGAGAAACTGAAAGTGTAAATAAGGATCAAATTGTAGATAATGTGAAGTAGGAAGATAAAGCCCAAAGGGGAAGGGGAAGTGGGAGGGGGAGGGAAAGGAATAAATATAAGAAAAGGAAAAAACAGAATCAAAGTCTTTGTAAATAGGGAGGGGTGGAGAAGTGACAGGGAGGGCAGGGGAATGGGGAAAAAATAAGAACCAAGATATATCATGTAAAGGTACAAATTCCCAGTGATGAATGTCATCATATTGTGTACCTAAAATGTACCAGTAAACTTAATGATTTTAAAAGAAAGAAGGTGCCACAAAAGTCAATCACAGGAAAAAAATACACAAATTCATATATTCTCTCAAAGAAAAAAAGGAAATGGTACCTTAGAACTTTTAGTCATTGATTAAACATGTATTGGATGCCCACCAAAAAAAAAAAATGTTCTTTTGTTTGAAAACAATTGAATTACTGAAATGCAGTTAACTGAGGAACATTTTGGAATGTAAAAATACTTACACGTTATACCATACATAAAATATTCATAAATTATGCAAGATACTTCATAATACATATTTTTATAGTATGTATATTAATAAGTTTAGAGGTAATGATAGATTTTGCAAAACAATTACCTAGACTGTGGTTTAACCAGTAGTACTGACTAGAGGTAATTGTAATAATTCTCGGTACAGAAGTCGTTTTCACACTTTCAGAACCTATATTCATCCTTTTAATGAGATTATTTTTAAAGTCATGATGATATGATTAGAGAGGAAGAGTTATTCATTTAAAATTATACAACTTTAATATCCCTTTCAAGGACAGATATTTTTGCTTAACCTTACAGAAAGCAATTAAACATTGTTCTGTTGCTATATGTTAGGTAGAATCACTTGAAACATCCATTATTGTTTGTTTCTCCACTACTCTGAGCTGTTATTTTACCTTCTGAGAAGTAACCAAAATTTCTTTATAGATGTCACTTCCCTTTGCAATAACCACTGCTTCACTATTAATTTCCTTCCTAAATCACTCCAATCTACTGATTTCAAACTCTTTTTAAAAAACTGATCATTTGTACTTGATTCAAAAATAAGTCAAGTTTTTAATGTGTTGTTTATATAACAAATACTATATATAGCATTAGACTCCATTTATTTTCCTATTGAGTCAGGAAGCACCAGATTTGTTATTTATTTTAAAAATCATCTTTTTAAGGATATTACTTTCAAGTTCCAAATCATAAAATATAGTATTTCATACTTGTTTGAAAGTTTACAGAAAAGTTAATTTGTCATAAAAAGCAACTATTTGACTTAAATTCAACTTATATTTCAAAACTTTCAAATAAAAATACCATGACCCTTAAGAATCTTCCTTAAATTCCTTTTATAACAAAGTATAATACAAGCAAATGAATGGATGGATACATGGACAGATTGATGGATGGACATTCCTTTCAAAAATACAACAGATTCAGTAAACAGAAAGAAAAGATATTTAAAATTAAAGAAACTCTATGAGCCACACAAGTAAGTTACTCAATATTAATTGAATATTGATGAAGAAGGAAAAGGAAGCTCGAACACAGTAATTAAATGTGAATCATTGTTGGCCAAAGGAAGAATCCCAGCATCCACTTGGTTAGCTTTAGGGAGGGGAAAAAGAGAGAGAAGACATCACATGTTAAATATAGCAATTCTTTCTTATCTGCAAAGAGATTATTTAGCTAATACTAGCAACAAGAGGTGCAAAAAATTTAAACAGTAGCAAAACTATAAAGTAGTAATTCGCATGAGATCTATTTGGCACAAATCTGTGACTAGGACCCAAGCGGCACTATATATGATTATACAGTGATCACTAATAGAATTACTTACTTGTATCTTCATATTTCCACCTACTTAGTATCTCTGAATTTCTAACTATAATAAATTGTTAAATATTTAAGTCTTCTTAATGAAGAATACTATTTTTATACCAAAATAAAAATTGACAGGGTATTTTTTAAAGTCTGTTCTGGCTACACTGAGGATGTCCCAGCCCTTTGCTGTGCTTTAGGTTTGGGGTGCTCTCCCAAAGTGAATTACAGGAGTCCACTGATGAGTGGGTAGCTGGATGTGCTTTCGGGAGGCGGGCCTGATGAGAAGAGCCAGGTCACTGGAGGTGTGACCTGGAAGGGTGGGTCTGCCTCCTTGCTTCCTCCTTCCTCACTGCTTTTTGGCTGCCTTGATGTGAGCAGTTTTTCTCTGCTGTGTTTTCTATCATGTCCTTCCTGCCTTGGAGCCAGCTGACTATGGACTGAAACCTCTGAAAACTATGAACTAAAATAAACCTCTCCTTAAATTATGAGGGTCAGGTACTTCCCAGTGACAAGGAAAGTGACTGATGCCCTTTTTCTTGTGAGTTCTACCCCAAGGCACTGTGCATACAAAGGTCCACCTTCACTGCAGGTAAAATCTCTAGGCGAATTGAAGTCTTCCAATGAGATGGTTTTGTGTGACAGCAAATTGTAGAGACAGACACATAAAAGAAGAAATAAGTATACATCAAATTAGGAAAACCACCAAAGACAATGTACTATCATTTCTTTCTTTCTTTTTTTTTTTTTGGTACAGGGATCATACTTGGGACCTTGCGCTTGCGAGGGAGGCACTGGAATCACTAAGCTAAATCCCGAGCCCTGTGCTATCATTTCTTATGGTATAGGATACCACTATCAAAGAGGTCTTCTGATTGTTTTGTTTTTAAGAAATAACAATGATTTGTTTTTATCCATCACAGATTTTCTAAGTAAATGTTCTTGGTGGTCAATGCTATATATTGAGAAAATAGCACTGCCATATGGCCCCAAAGCAAATCAATTTATAGTGAACTTCAAGCTCTCTCCCTAAGGACAGGATCACCTGAGATAAGCAAGGTCTAGGAACATATACTGAAGCTAAAGATACCTTTTCTTTAATGATTATTTTCAATGAAATAAAGATTTATACTTTGGTTTCATTTTATAATATGTAAATTTTGCTGTAAAAAGCACATATAGCTTTTTAAAATCAGGAAAATAGAAAATCGTAATTGCCAAACTTTTAAGTATCCTAAGGAAAGTCCAGAAACAATATGCAGCAATTTTTTTTTCTTATAAATTAGAATTTTTAAAATTTTTAATGGACAAATAGTAACTAATATTTATGGCATAGTATGACATCTTAATGCATCCATACAACACATAATGATTAGATTAGGGCAATTAACACATTCATTACCTCAGACTTTATCATTTTCAGGAACATTCAAAATTCTACTATCTATTTTGAAATACAGTTAAAAATGATAATTATTTTCGAGTGCTATGTGATACGACAAAGTTGTCCTGACCAGCTGTGCCTCTTTCAGCTGGCTGTGGCCTGTCCTGCTGTTCTTCCTTTCCTCCTTTTTCATAACCATTTATGGAGCTTGTCTTAAAGAACTTAATACACTGGTTTATAAGACAATTTACACTGAGAAACACTAATACAAGTTGAGCATCCCTAATCTAAATCCCCAAATCCTAAATGCTCCAAAATTTGAAGCTTTTTGAGTGCCAATATGAGGCCACAAGTGGAGAACCCTATACCTCATCTCGTGATGGATGGGTCACTGTCAAAATGCAGGTACACTAAAAGTATAAAATTACCTTCAGCTCATGGATATAACATGTGTATTAAATATAAGTGGATTTCATGTTTAGATTTGTGTTCCATCCCCAAGATCTCATTATATATGTATAGGTAGTCCAAAAAACTTCAAAATCCAAAGGACTCTGGTCCCAAGCTTTCTGAATAAAGAGATACTCAACCTATAGCACCAAATAGTTAAACCATCTAGGATGTTGTACAATACAGACACTTTATTTTTTTGCAGACAATAAAGGCAAACAAAATATAATCCAACCATTACTTAGCTATCAGGAAAGAAGATTCATCCATATTAATTATGTCATATTGGATACATCAAAACACCTGAATAACCTAAATTTCACTATCACCTTTGGCTTAAACTTTTCTCTTTTTTTGGTACCAGGGATCAAACTCAGGTCCTACTGCTTGCGAGGCAGGTGGCAGAACCACTGAGCTAAATCCCCAGCCCTGGCTCAAACTTTTCATGTTCCTTCATTGTGGAAAACAATATTTGTACACTTACTAAGACAACTGAATCACATGTGGAACTTTCCACTGTTTTTCTACAAAATACTTTTTAAAAAAGAAAATGCCTTGTGTGCCCAGATTATACACATAAAAATTTTTTCTTATTTTTTTGGTTAAAAATAAAACTCAGTTTTAATCAGTTTTACTAGTGGTGCCAAGAGCATGACCAAGTTGTTCCGCCTAATACATATAACATAAATTATATCAGTACAAATTTTTAGTAATATACATTATGAATAAAAGATCAATATACTATTTCTTTCTTTCTTTCTTTCTTTTTTTTTGGTACTGGGGATCAAACTAGGGTCTGTGCACTTGCACAGCAGGTGACAAAACCACTGAGCTAAATCCCCGGCCCAATATACTATTTCTATAAAACCTAACATAACTGTATAAGAGTCACTATCGTTGGGACTTAGGGTGGCTTTAGGCTTTCCCTCCAATATTCCTCCAGTGGATGGGATTTATCTTTTGATATAAAATGCAAGAAGAAAATAGTTCACTAGTTATCAATTCATTATGAAAGTACTTGTATTGTTTTCCAATAAGGTTAGAGCAAAATGACTTTGGAATTTTCAAAACTTGCAGAAATGTAAAGAAACCTGGCCAAGTTTGAATTTTCTCAGAGGATAAAAAAAATGGGATTGGATACCATTTTGAAATGTGTGTGCCTATGTGTCTGCCAGGTTCTCTTTTGCTTGCCAGCTGCAAAGGCTCACAAAATGTCACCCAAATCTGAATAAAGACAGGTTACTCTAAAACTTGTTCTTTTAAATATTCATAATAAATCAGGGTAAATTTTTCAAGATTGTTGACAGAAAGGTGAAATAACCAAAAAGAGGTGAGAGGTTAAGACTAATTTCTTTCTGTAAAGAGATAGTAGACTTTCTACCTGTTGTCCTCGTGGGCGTACATAATAGGTGCACACACACACAATGGTATTTTTTTTACCATCTTCTTAATCATCTCTTTACATGAACAGTTGCCACCACAATTTATCACTCTTCTAAGTCAAACCTGGACCTAATCCCAAAAATACAGATGCAGTAACCTCACTGGTGTCACATACCATTTGAAGGACCAGAATAGACATCATAGGAGCAGCATGATATGAGTTGTAGAGGAGATCATTAGATGACACTGAGTTCCATCCAATGCCTGACACTGTGCAACTGGTGAAGGCCACAGTGATGTCAGAGATTGGGGACAGCCCCTCCAGATATTCATAGTTGGATAAGAAGGCAAAATGATAAACAATTGTCTTGTGAGAAGTTCGGAACTAAAGAACATATTGATTTTCTTAGGAAAAGAACACTTTCTTAGGAAAGAACACTTATCACAGAGGTAGATGGGTGGCAGTTAAGGCAGCTGGACAGGAAGCCAAAGGATAATAGAGACAGGAGTCACAAGGATAGCAAGGCAGAGACAATCAAACAGCAATTTTCTCCTAAAAGATTTTCCTTCTTTATCTTCTGTTTGTAGAGCACATGGCCTTGAAACTTAGTCTCCCTCTAGAATAGAATGCAAGAGTTTTTGTTTGTTTGTTTGTTTGATTGATTGACTGATTGATTGATTTGGTTTGGTTGGTTTGGTTTTGCTGTACTATATAGTAAAGATAATGTCTCCTTCCAGAGCAAAGGCTGAGCAGATTTGCTTGTATCTCATTACAGGGGTGAAGGGTCCTGAAACTCAGTGTTCCTCCAGAGTGATGCAAACCCATTGCAGGTGCAGCAGCCACTGGAACTACTCCATGGTATCTCTGTGGGACATGGAGGGAAGAAAACTCCATACAGTCATGGAGCACATGATGCCTGTCCTGCCATGAAAAGCAAGAAAGTTCTTTGTTTCTGACCCAGAAGATTTGTGTCAGCAATTATAATAAGATCTCAGACTCTTCCCAGTTCTTGACAGATGAGTCATAATGCTTACTAATTGAGCTATATAGGAAGGAAAGGAGAATAAAATGGAAATTGGGGGGGAAAGATGATGAGTTAGGTTTTGTTCTTGTTGAATAGGAATTGAAAATTGAGTCATAGTGTTTTTCAACTCAGGTCAAAACTTCAACAGAAAAGTCTGAGTTGGAGATACATACTGTATTTGAAAGTTACTAGAACCCACAAGCCAGTTAATATCTTGAAGGTAAAGGAAATCTTGGAAAACACAAATATTGAAGTGGTAGGTGTGGGGACATGGAAAGAGAGGAATCTGAAAAGAAATCAAGAGGAATCAATAGAAAGAAATAATGTTGTTTCTCAGAAATTGAGACGAACGTTCCAAGGGAAGTTCAACAATAATTCAGAACAAGCCAGGTCCTTGCATGAAGTGCCCATCCTGGATCTGTGAGCCCTGAGGTTCATTCCTACCCTTCCCTTCATTCTGTGTTCCAGAGGGCTGACCCTGAATGGGTCACATCAGTGGTTTCCAGCTGAGCTGAGTGCAGCCAACAGAAGATGAAGGTAAGAAAGAAGACATTTCTACTCCTCCCTGCCTTGGAAGGCAAGTCTGCAGTTTCTGAGCTGAATTTCTTCTGTGACTGCAGCTTCCACTGGAAAGGCCATCCAGAATAAGGTTCTAACCTTATGTATGGTCTCAAGTTTAGGGTCTGATAACATGATCTCCACTTGGTCCCTCCATTCTCAGTGTCCTAGTAGGTTCCAGCTACTGTTATCTCACTATCCTATTCAGGTCCTCCACTTCCCATGTAATCAATGTACCTGTGTTATATTTTCATTGTATATAACTGAAGTCATTTGTTTTTGTCTGGTTGGATATCAACTAGTGCACATGGTAAAAACAAAAGTAAAATATTATAGGAGAAAGTATGGGGAAAAACAGTGTAAGTATGGATGAAATAAGACTCAATAATAGCTACAGGGGACTTTAGATCTTTTTACTTGGTTTGGGTTAAATTGAATAAAATATAAGCATACATTTAGGCTAAGTAGAAGGTGTCTACAAAATAATTAAAGAAAAGGGGTAGATTAGTGGAGAAAATTTGATTAGGAGAACAAGGTCCTAGAGGAAACAGAAGGAGGTGGGAAGTTCAACAGGATCCAGGTAACCGATTTGACATTGACAAGGATAGAGAGTTAATGCTTTGAAACTTGCAAGAAAATAAGTATCGATGTGACTCTAAATTATTTTGTAAAATGGATGAAATTTTCTGATGGCCTCAGTTTTTTCAAGAGGCTTTACACTCTGTTGACATTGGAAAGGAAAATAGGCTGGAGGAGGTAGTGGTTTGGAGTTATTCTGTGTGGACTAGGAACTGAGCTGGCCAAGGATCTCTAAATGGATTGATGGATGGATGATGCCAAAGACCAAGTTGAGGAAGATGACAGGGAATTTTTAGTGGTATTAATCTGCACAGTTTTATAGTTTTCTTTCTTTTTCCACCCCCCACCCTGTTCAGATATCAGTTGCCTCTAGGAGCAAAGAAGCGAGACCAAGGTTGGAGTCTTGCAAGATGAGTATTATGGAAAGACAGGACTGAAGGAAATCAAAGGCAAAGAGTGATTCTCATGATCCCCCCAGTAGCATGGCCAGCATGGCCAAAGTAGGCCTGGACATTCCTGCTGAAGGCCTTGCTGGCCAAAGAGCTGACATCTGACTGACGGCCATAACATCTTTCTCCTGCTCCATCATAACTATTCACAAACTAATCACTTGGTCTGTTGACTGCCTGTGCTCTTAATTCTTCACTTTCTTCTTTCCTATGACTCTTTTCTGTCTCATTACTTTAACTGATGGAGAAAGATTTCCCCATGGAATTGTGATCATCATATGAATCAGGAGATAGAAAATCCACACCAGCCAATTTTATTACCTCTACCAAGTTGTTAAATGATAAAATAATTGCCCATAATAAGCTTTTTGGAAATAAGCTTTGGATTTACTTTGCTGATAAATAACTGCCCTCATTCTTACATCTATATAAACAGGTATTAGATGAGCTGAACAATACTATAAATTTACCCATTTTCACTTGCTTTCAATTCAAAAGAAACAATACCCTCAAATATTTGAATCTATATGGAAAAAAAAGAGTATCTTTATTCCTTTAAGAAATCTAGTGGTATGAAAATGACACATGTCATCACTAATTCTGAGAAATAAGAGAAAATATACAAAAGGCTTAGTGAACAGATGAAGAAAGAAAACTGGTAATTGACTTTTCTGGCTAGGGACCATGACAATCAACAGAAGGGCTACTGGCCAAATCTCCTTACAGACTGAAAATGCTAAAAGCCTCACCCAGAGTCAACAAATGCCATGCTCTGAGGAGAGGTGTCTTAGGGGACAGATCTGTTACCCATCAGTGGAAATGTTTCATCTTGCCGCTCATTGCAAGCAAGTTAAAGGAGGCTTTGTGTACCTGCTTTCAGACACAGGCTGGATCTCTGAGGTTCAGGAAGGCTCAGGCCTGCCCTGGAGCCCCAGGCCAGATAACATATACACAGAGAGTAAATGTATAAAGAGAGCCATACAGTGTGGTCTTCAGACACTGTTCTTCAGGCAATGCCCCTGCATTTTAGATGGGTTAAATAAAAGGGTGAGTCAACTGTAGATCAAAAAGATGTGATAAGAAAATCTTTTTTCAGTTTAGTAATTAACATAGATTTTCCTGTTTAGCAAAATCAGAATGGTCTGAGGTCCTTTCCAAATGCCACAGGTCTAACTATAAAGAGAACACTATGCAGAATCAACATGACAGCTAACTCCCTTCATAGCATGTCCACTTTACATAACTCATGTTAGTGTCATCCTCCAAAATGGAGCATTTGTTTGATGCTCTTGTTATCATGTTATCAAAGGTCTTCAGGGAGTGTTGGCAGGGACAGAGAGGACAACACAGTAGGAGCTGTCTGGAGTCATGTTAGTCTCCACTGAGGCCACACTGAAGTGAGGATATGTGGTTCTAATCATCAACCCTAGAGAAGAAGCTGCTAAGGTGGAGCAGGTACTGCAGAGGGCAGACAGAATGACTTAGGGCTTCCAGAAGCTCAGCCCATCTGTTGACCTCTTTTACCTGCTGCAAATCAAGGGTAGTAAAGACCCCAACAAGAGGAGCCTCCTAGAGCCTTTGCTTACAAACCTCAGCATGAGGTAGAAACAGTCCTTCCTGACTTCCTGGATGTGGAGGGGAAATTTTTTTAACACCTGGTCCTAAAAGCCATTCAAACTTACCCATGTGCCAGTCAAGATCCAATCTTTCTGTAACATCAAAACAATGCTTCTCATCCTGCATTCTTCCCAGTTTCTGTGCATCAGAACTAGAGAGTAAGTAGTAAAATCTTACAAAGTGAAGTTTTTACTATGATGCATACCAGCAAATCAACCTGGATGAGTTTAATTTGCTGTGGCGGAGTGACAATTCTGAAAGCCTATACTCGGTCTGAGGCCTTTTGGATTGCTTCTCACTGAGTACTTTGAGGAGAGTTTCCTCATAATGGTGCCTTTTTCACACAGCAGGCATTTTTGAATCCCACCTGTAAATCGGGGGAAATCTATAGGGATTTGTTTTTCTTCCCCTCCCTTGCTTTTTTATCTCTATCGGTTTTTTCAGTTATTGGTAAAAATAAAATGTTCTTGTAATACTTACATGTGAAAGAAGATTGGGTTGTTTTGCCCTGAAAGTGGCACATTAATTCTAAACAATTTGTTTGCTGAAATTCAATCTCTAAGATATTTACTCTACATCCTGTTTTAAAAAGAAGTCTCCATCTAAATTCTTGCTCTAGAAGATGCAAAACTGGCATTGTTTTAAATTAAGGGTTAGCATTTATTTTTTGTACCTTGCCAGAGAGATGCACACTATAAACACATGAATTAGCCCATCTGCAGTGTTTAATTTCTTTAAACAACTTAAAATGATTCCCTAACTAAATATAAAGTAATAAATTGTTATTAATGTACATTACAATATCATCTGGTGTGTTGGTCTGCATTAAAATTAATTTCATATTTGTGTCTCAATTTTAAATTGAAGTCATTAATCCTTTTGACTTCAGATCACAGAATTGAGCTGGTTAAAACTGTGAATACAACACACACTTATGCACTTACTATAATTTAATAGTACTTATAAAGGAAACAATTTTAATGTCCAACTTTAATGTCCCCTGTGTAGTTTGCCAGTAACATCCTCATTGACAATTTGCATAATCAATTCCATTAGATTATTAATAAACTATGATATGTCTGCACAGCAGAATATAATCTAGACACTAAATGTTGTGATGTAGAACAGTGTTCACTGACATGTTAAGGTAATATCACAAACAAAAGGACACCAAAACCTGCAATGGAATATGTCCAGTGGCATATTTTTATGTTTGCAGGATTAAATGGCTGTAAAGGAATTTACTAGAATAGTAGCCACAACTTCTCAGTAATTAGATTCTGAATACTTTTTGTTTACTCATGAGTCCCCAACATTTCTCCTATATTTTATAAGAAATGCATTGAACTTTTTAAAAACTACTGGATGTCCATAGTAATTATTGTTTTTTAAATTGAGGTCATGTTATGGCTTGTGTCTAGATGTCCCCACAAAGCTTCATGCTTTTTTAGAGGTGGCTGAATCTAGAGTGTGTGATGATTCATGGTGGGGCTAGGCCCGAGGGCATTAGGATTAAAGGCAGGAGTGCTATTCGCCTTAAGTAGTCTGAATAAGATAAAAGGGGCAGAAACAAGCTGTTAAGGTCCTTGTTGCTTTTGCTGTCTTCTGCCACCATGAACTGCTGCCCCTCTGCCACCCTGCCTTGGAGCCAGTGGATTATGGACTGAAAGCTCTACAAACTGTAAGCCAAATAAACCTTTCCTCCTTTAACTTTGGGTATTGAGTATTTTGTCTCAGCAACAAGAGAAGAGTAACTAACAGAAGTCAGGAGAAGCCTCAAAGAGTAGCAGTGGGCCCATCCACATTCAGAATAAGCCTGAGATAGCCAAACCAATTGAATTTAACAAAACCTCAAAAGGTTGGAAATGAGTTCACATCTGTGAAAAACTTAGATAAGGTCAGTCAGATGTCGTGCTGAGTTGGCAGGAAATTGGCTGCCCTGCTTGTGAGACAATTTGATTCCCGAAGACTTACAGCTCCTCACTCTTTCCATTCTCAGGGATCCCAGAGGCATCCATTGGTCTGGGACCAGGGACCAGAAAGAGTAAGTGAAGAGGGTCACGAATGCATTGTATTCAGAAGTTTATAGAAATGCAGCTTGTCAATATAATAAACATTTTGATATGGTTTTATGTGTACACCAGATGTTGGAAATTTCTTTGTTATAAAGCTACAATCTTCATAAAACACACTCAATACTTATAAACTACTTCTCAGAATGTCCATTCTGAAGGGAGAAAATATTGCTTATGAAATAAATTGAGAGAGAAAGATGGAGAGTGTGAAAAGGAAAAAGAGTTTACCAAAATTTTTTAAAAGCTAGAATAAAGGAAAAGCAAATTTTAAATATATAACCAGAAGTGAGATTAAAATATTAGGATACTCAATACATGTTTAAAATGAGCCGTAAAATTATATTTTAGTTTATCAGACCAAGTACCACAACTGAAATACAATGTTATAATTAACAATATTTCTAAGATAAAGAGTTAGAAGTACAGCAGAAACAGAAGCCAGAGGGCAAGTTCTTCCTAAAATCTGCCCTAAGAAAGGAGGTGGCACTGGTAGAGGACATCCCCAGCAGCGGCTTCTAGAGCATACCTGTGCTTTACAGAGCTGCTTCTTGCCACAGTTCCCAGCGTAGGTTGCCAGTAACATCCTCACTGACAATTTGCATAGCAATTCCGTTGGAGAATGAAAAAGCAAACACAGTGGTCCCAATTTACAGTGCACTGATGGGCCTTAATCTTAGGATAAATTTTTCTGTGTACAGATGGTCCCTACTTACCATGGTTAGACTTATTATTTCTTTACTTTATCATAATGTGAAAGTGCTCTGCATTCAGTGGAAACCATCCCTCAGGTTTTGAGCTTCGACCTTTTCCTGGGCTAGCAACAGGTAGCATGGTACTGGCTGGATGTTGGGCAGCTCTCAGTCAGCCGCTCAATCATGAGGGGAAATGACCCATACTCTCAGTGAGCTGTCTTGTTAAGTAGGATATTCTATCAGGGTTAAGTGTATCGAATACATTTTTGACTTAAAATATTTTCAACTTACATTGGGTTTATCAGAATATAACCTTTTTGTTATAGTTTAGATCTAAAATTTCCCCCAAAGTCTCTTGTGTTCAAAGGTAGGGCTTTTTGAAGGTGACTATCATGGGGGCACTGTGTAGTCAGGAGGTGGGGCCTGGCTGGAGAAGGTGAGTCAATGAGGGTGTGACCTGGAAAGATATATTCTTGTTACTAGCTCCTCCATTCTTATTTTCTGCTTCCTCCACCATGCCCTTCCACCATGCTGTTTCTGTCTTGCAGGCCCCCAACCATAGCCTGAACCCATTAAAACTATAAGCCACAATAAACTTCTCCTTTAAGTTTCATGTCTCAGATATTTTTGTCCCAGTGATGGGAAAATGACTAATACACTCTTCATTAAGTCAAGGAGCATCTATCCAGAAATGTGTAAACTACATATCTTTTTAACTGCTCCATTATTAGTTCTTTCAAACTTTTAAAAGTATAGTTTTTACAGCAAATTTGATACAGTATCCCCTAATAGGAAGCAAGAGCTGCTATTATATATTTACAGTTCAAACCAGATGCATCTTTTAAGAGTTGGTATACTAAATGAAAGATTGGCATCCTTCACATTCACTTTTGCATCTGTTCATTGATTTTGTTGAAGGCAATTCAGCAAATATGTATTGAATACTTGTTATTTCCCAGAGCTTTATTCCATGCTGGGAAATCCATGGTGATGGAGGCAGATGTGCTTCTATAACCAACAATATAACCTAGGCCCCCATTTCTCAGCAGTGGCACTGTGATATTTGGGACTTAGTGATCGTTGCTGTGGAGCTATCTTAAGCATTATAGTAGCGAATTAACAGCATCCCACACCTCTGCCTCCTACACCCCAGTCACAGCTCCACCATTTGTGACAAACCAAAACTGTCTCCAGACATAGCTAAACGTCCTTCAGAACCACTGGTATGGAGAAAATTTAATAAGTACTATAAATCAATTATGAGAGAGGAACTACAAGTTACTGAGATAATATACAAAAAAGGGACTATCTTATCCCGGTAGCCCAGGGAGATCTCCTTGGGGACATGAGGTTTAAAAGCCACAGAGGGAGCCCGCTGCAGACAGTCAGGTCTGCACACGCCCTGCCGAGGTCCCGAGTGGCGCGGAACACGCCGAATCAGCCTGCACCCCGGCAACAATGCACTGGACCCCCGCCGCGCTCTTCTGTACAGTCACCTGGTTCCACACTACAAAGACGCAGAGGACACCGGACCACCAGACCAGAGTACGGTGTCCCGCTACTCCCGGCCCAGAGGTAGGGGCTTCTAAGCCACCCTCCCACTGCTCCTGGTCCAGAGGAAGGTGCTTCTCTGCCACCATCCCTCCCGCTGCTCCCAGCACAGAGCAAAGGACTTTTGGGCCACCTTCTGTCCTGCTGCTCCCGGCCCAGAGGAAGGGGTTTCTGGGCCACCATCCCTCCCACCGCTCCCGGCCCAGAGGGAGGGGCTTCTGAGCTGCCATCCCACTGCTCCTGGACCAGAGGAAGGGGCTTCCCGGCCACCATCCCTCCGGCTGCTCCCAGCCCACAGGAAAGGGCTTTTGGGCCACCATCCCTACCGCTGCTCCCAGCCCCTGTCCCACCTGTCCCAACTCAGAGGAGGTAATCCGTGCAGGCACCAACAGCCCCCTGCCCAGTTGAAATGAGAAAACACGTAAATAAGTCTTAAAACCAGACTCCCAGATCACCTACAGCAACCTCAAAGGGAAATGAGATGGAACACTCTGATACTCAACCACCTGGACCCACTGAACTGGCAACAAAAGGGGATCTGGAAAAA
>NW_004624744.1:20087475-20097840 GCF_000247695.1 Heterocephalus glaber
ATTGAAAATGAAAAAAAAATTTTTTTAAATAAAATAAAATAAAAGGATATCACCATAAAGGGGATCAAACAAAACACAGAATGGGAGATAATAGTAGAAATCATATTCTGATTTGGGACTTATATCCCAACAAATGGTTCTAGAACATCTGAATAGTCACATGCAAAAGATTAGAATCTAGACACCTACCAGAGAGGAAAAAGGGGATTCCCTCTACCTGGGTTCAAGCTCTTAAATTAACACAAGACAAATCAATAAGAGAAAAAACATTTTAATTACGTGTGCATACATAGAAGTGCTACATGCTGCAAAAATATGAGATTCAAAGAAGGATCAGATGATTAACAGATTATTCTGAGCTATAGAAAGGAACAGCGGCATGGAGCTTCTAGGGGGTGGTAGAGAAAAATTACAGAGGAGAGAGAAATTATAAGGGTAAGGGGAGGCAATATATGGTAAATAAATGTTTCCTCCTACAAATATATTATCTCGGGTAACAAAAGTTTCTAAGTATCTTTCTGGCACAAAACCTTAAATTGTGAAAACTTTCTTCATTAATGTAAATTTCTCTTTACAAAATAGCAGTTATTTATTTTAGACATTTTAAGGGGAAGAGCTTTTACTGTGTTAGTTTTTTCTTAATTTTGTAGCTCAAAGTAATCTATATGCCATAGTGCCATACTTCAGGATGGCATATTCTGGTCTTCGGCAGACATATTTTTGGAGTAATGTTTTCTGAGTCCCAAACACAGCCTCCACAATACTTAGCTCAAAATGGATCATTGGCCTAAAAGTAAAACTATACAACTCCTGGAACAATGATGGCAAATGTTTTAGAGCTTTCAATGATAAAAAAAACAGTTGACTGTGGCACTCATGTCACAGGTTCACCACCACTGTCCTGAAGACACAGTAGAAAATCTCCACCACCAGGCAACCTGAAATTCCTTGTTCATAATCACCTTCCTTTTGTTCTTGTTTTTCTTTTGAGATGGGGTCTTGCAATGTGACCCAAGCCAGTTTCCAACTCCTGGATTCAAGCCATCCTTTTGCCTCCGCCTCCAGAATAGTGGGGCCTACAGGCTACAGGTGTATGCAAACACACCCAGCTACCCTATCATTATTTTTCACTGTGACTTTTCTAAGCTTTCCAGTACACTTCAAACAGCCAACCATCTCCATTTTATTCTCAGTAAATAACTTTATTGACAAAATGTGAGTCATTAGAGAATGACCTCTTCCAACTTTGTTCCACTCTCAGGTACTTAGGCCCTATGAGTTGGTGTCCCCATTAATTGCACATGTAGGGTCTCTAACTTGATTCAAGGTGCTATAAGATCAGAGACTTTGATACTTTTCATACTAATTCATCTAACCCACTTAGCAGAGGGTTAACTATATTGCATAAATAAACAAATGTTCAGTCAGCAATTTCAATGAATTCCTTACTAGAGAAATCATAGATCTCATCTATTCAATCGGTATTAATGTATGAGGGTCACCAAACAGAGTTGAAAGATGGACCCAACTCACATTCTGCCTTACGTGACACCACTTAGCCTCAGCCCAGGGCCAAGGCACATCTGGTCCCTCAGAGATTTTATTTCTAGTGAGCGTCATTTCAGAGAATCTTAGAGATGTGGCACAATTTCATTTTGCTTGTAAAAGTGATTGGTGTGGTCGATCACAGAAGTCATTTAACTGATTGTAAAGTTCATTTCAATTACTGCCATGACAATTATCCACTCCTTTCCTAAAATTTCCATCAATATTCAGAGAGTAACCTTGGTCTGTTATAAGGACACTTTTGAAATCTAACACAGTAACCTAGTTTTCATCACAGGTTCACTCCTGTTTCTCTCCTCCCCTCCCTCTGCACCCAATCAACACCCATATAAAACGTATTTTAATAATGTCATATGCTAGATGGAAGCCCCTATTGGGGTACTTACAAATAGCTTCAAGTCATTCCCATGGAGTTTAAATCTGAAGCTGCTGCTGGAACCCCTCAGCGATCCGTGCAATCCTGAGGCCTCAGCAACCTACCAAACCTTCTTTAAGGCTGGGGGACATTTTGCCTAGGGGAAATTAAATTACAAGTGAGAACAGCATTTGCCTTTTGGTTTGTTGCTATTTGGGGAAGGCCACGTGTTTTGTTTTCTTTGGCACTGGGGGTTAAACCCAGAGCCTTCACACTGAGCCATTTCCCAGTTTTTCTGTTTTGTTTTGTTTTTTTAAGACAAGGTCTTCTTAAATTGCTTAATTACCCAGACTGGACTCAAACTTGTAATGCTCCTGCCTCACCCTCCCCAAGTGCTGGGATTACAAGAGTGCGTTACTATGCCCGGTTTGACATATTTAAATTCTTAGGCAGGTGTAGGGACAGATCACCAGGAGGTCAGCAAGCTCCTCAGCCTCACACCTCTGTAAACATGAAGGACTCACCCGAGAGTGCTGCCCTCTAGGCTGTGCCCAGGTCTCCAGGTGGCAGTGGCAACAAGGCCAACACTGACTATGACTTTGCACAGCTTTGTAGTCACCAGCAGCCTCTTCAGACCTTGTTGATCCAAAAGTTTATCCATTGGCCCAATCTCTTGCTTGGGGCAATGGAGCAAAGTGGGTACTGTATTGGAGCCAAGTCCACATTGTTTTCAAAACCTGCTTCGCTGTTGAAGGAAAAGCCAGTCTCTTCGTATGTCTCCTTGTGACGAATTTCTTCACCTTGAATGTTTGCAGGGCTCATTTCATAACTCTGGGGACTCACTTTATAGAAGTCTGAACAAAATAAAACCTTTTCACTTAAGCTAAAATGACTTATCACAGAAAAAGCCTGGAAGTGAGAGCAAAGAAGGGTAAGTTTCTGGGTCTCCGCCATCCAGCGTGGAGAGTGCGGGTGCATTCGGGACTTCACAGGTGGAGGCACTTGACCATCAAGGAGCCCGTGAGGCTTCCTGATTGATTTTCTGAGACTAGCATTCTAATCTCTTTTTAAAAATTAGTACGTTTGCAGTACCTAATGATTACATTCACCATGAAGAGTTAGTATACAGACATAACATATTCATTCTTTTTAGTTCCCCTTCCCTACTCTCCTCCCCACTCCTTCTCTAGAGCCCCTTCCCACTCGCAAAAGCTCTATTTCTCTTTGTTCTATTGAAGTAGGAGACTAGGGCACAGCAACATAGCTGGAGTAATTGGAAGCAACCTGCCAGTTGGAGAGACTTGTTAACCATGGGCATGGAGAAGCAGCTCTCAAGCTTGACACGAGATCAAGTCAAACCCTGCACCTGGTACCAATCTTCTGCCATAAGAACATGCTGAACATGGCACCTGATGTCAGTTTTCTGAATCAAGAACACATGGAGCCTAGCACCTAACACCAATCTTCTAGTACAAGATCAACTGGGACCACTTGGATCAACTATCAAGACGATGTAACAAGATGGCGACAGATGATTTCACAGCCACCACCCTCTTGTTCTGGTGGTGGTCCATTCTTCTAACAGGATGTATCTTCCCTTTTTCCTTCAAAGCATTTTCTCCTTGAGCACTTCTTTTGTGCTTCTTTTCCTTTTCTTCTTCTTATTTTTGCGCTAAAATAAATGGTAATCTTTTGCATTCAGTGATTGTTCCAATCAATTCATTAAACAGGAAAATAAGAGCCTGCAAAGCACTGATGGTCCCTACCACACCTGATAACACTATTGCTTATCATTTATTTTGTTCATTAAATTAGCTTTTCTTATATAAGAAACCCAAAGCACTCTAATCTTAAATGGCCACACCAGTATGGAAAATGGGATATCCATTCAGATGTGAGTAGATAATAATATTTTCAAAGTACTAATGACTAACCTTAGTTCTCTTTACAAGTCAGCTTCCCCTCACAGGCTGTGATTTTCCTGCAGTTGGGAGCCACCTCACTCATTTTTGTGAGAGCCATCACTAGCGACCTGACACATGATAGAGGCTACTCAGCTTCTTGACTCAATAAACACATGATATATAAATAAGTGAAGTTGTAAAAATCATTTAGAATTTACCAATAAGATCTTTAAAATCTATGTGATCAGCCACCTCTTACAACATCTGAAATAATCACAAATGAGCCATTGTACCTTACTGTGAGGCCAATTTGCTTAGTGTCTAAACAGAAGCATGGACCTCAAGCCTTACCTCATTCCCTCCAGGGACTGCACGCACCAAGGAGAGACTCTAGATTCTCCCCCCTGGATCCTTATTTAAAAAGTGCATGAAGTGACCAACCAGCATGTAGAGTGAATTACACATCCATTTTACATATTTGTAAAAGGCTCTGTGGATTTTAACTTTATCTTAGGAAATTCAGCAGCTAAATGAAAAAGAGAATCTAACAAAATATACTGCTTGGTCTAATTCTAAAATAGTAGATTAACATCATTAGCTTAAACCAGCTGTTATGATTGTGGCTACATGGCCCCCCAAAGTCTCATGTGGTCATAGATGGGGCTTTTTCAGAGGTGGCTGGAACTAGAGTGTGTGAGGCTGAAACTGATTCATGGTGCAATGCTACGCTTAAGGGCACTAGGATTAAGGGTGTGAGTGCTACCCACCCTAAGTAGTCTGGGTAAGGATGCTTTGCTACCTTGCAGACACCATGAACTATTCTCCTCTTTGATGCCTCTGTGCCAAGCCACCCTGATACCACTACAAACGGTGAGCTAAATAAACCTTTCCCTGATTAACTTTGAGTGTCAGGTATTTCTCTCAGCAATGAGAGAAAAGTAACTAAGACATCAGCTCACATGCATTATTAAATCACTTCTTAGAGCTGATTAATGCAATAAAGGATTAGAATAAATAAACATTGTAAGTAAGAAGCTACATTTTCCTCCCTAATATTAGAAATCATCTGTTTACTCGGGAAGCTGAGGCAAGAGGATGGGGAGAGTCAAGGCCAGCCTGGGTAGAGAGTGAGATCCTGTTTCAGAAATTTAAATCATCTGTTCATAGTGAGATTATTTTCTTTGAAAGTTCAGTTTTGCTGCACCTAGCAAAGTACAAAGAATAGTAGCCAGGTGTAATAAACTACTGCCTATGTATGACAGAAGTTAAAGTTCAACACCATTTTTCGTATTCATTGTCACAAGTTTAAATGTATATTGCCAAAGAGCCATTCATCGAGAATAAGCAAGTTGACAGCTATAAGGTGTGTTTGCAAGTTTTAATGATTTACTTGCAATGTGTGCTGAAGACATATCACCCCCCAGCCCCCACCACATTTCCTGGAGTTTAACACAGGAGAAAGGAATTCTACTAAAACGAAAAATAAATCACTTTTAAGGCAAAAACTAACCTTCTCTGAGAGTGTAAATAAGAGCTGCTCAGCACTCAGATGTGATGAAAAATCATTGTTCAGAATCAATGGCCATCTTTATGGAGAATTACAGAAGATTTACAAGTTGTTAATAGGCCCGAAAGTTTAGAAGCTTCAACTCTCCCTCATCTTCATTTCTATAAACTCAAGGAAATTACTAGCATGTGATGACTTTTCTCAGGCTTTCCTGCACTTCCTTAGGACCACCCATTCAGGTTTATCCCAGGTTGTCCAGGCCAGGCATTGGCCCATCGTTGTTGATGCTGGGATGAAAAGCAGTGTTGAAACAGCTGAACTCTACATAGTCTCGAACCAAATGCTTTCCTGGCCCTTAATGGTTACTCTCAACTCATTTCAAAAAGGAAATAAGAATTGATGTGTGTTGATCCAAACTTCCCCAAGCTGTATTTTGAGGCAATTATCTCTAGAACCTTCCTTCAATTGCCCTTCCTTAGTTGCTGCCTTAACCTCTTGTCCTTAACCATTCCTCCTCTTCTAGCAGCTAAATTCCTTCCAATAAAAATACAAAAACATAAAATGCTTTCTTCTACCTGATTTCCCATGACCTTTACCTATCTTTCATTTTCTCAAATTTGTGGGGGTTTTTCTCCCTACCAGCATTTTTCAGAGAGGTCTTGTTCTTGCATCTTCTCTCTCCATCATACTTTACTCCCAGTCTCCTTAATTTCACCACCAAATGCCCTGTGTGGCTTTTAAAAAACTCTTTTTCCCCCAAAACCCCAATACCTTTAAGACCCTACACCAAAGACATTCTTCAGTTCTCATCTTGGGCTTTCCTTTCCGAGCTACACCATTGGTAAAGGTGGCCTCAACAGCACCACCTTTCATCCTGCCTCCTGATTGACAAACTCCAGATCTGCTTTCACTACTGTTAAAAACAGACTTCTGTAGTCAGAACTCCCTGCCCTGACATCACTAAAGGGAAAGCACACAAATGTGGAGTTCTCACCCTTTTTGAACATCAGAAATACTCATGGAACTGACTGAAAATCCATATATGCAAGGCCCATTGCCAGAAGTTGATTCAGTGGGTCTACTTTGAGGCCTGGTCTCTAATCTGTATGTTTTTAAAAGGCACATAAATAAGAGTGATGTGTATCAAAGGTTGACATCCTGCCAAACATTGTGATCAGAAGATCAGCAGCACTTATCCTGAAGGATCCTAAAGTTAAAAAAAAAAAAAAAGAAAAAGATCCAAATACCATTCCTTAAACTATGAATGGCACCTATAATTTATCATGTCTAGGACAGAGTCTGGAAGTGTATCTTAGTTCACCAGATGATGCCATAATGCAGATTTCCTGAATACAACCAAACATACTATCTCCCTGTAAGCCAGTCAGTACACTGTTCCTTCAAACAAATCCAACTCCAAAGCCACAAAGATCAGGGGGGCTCCTAATTAAGTTCATTGAGGGAAAGGATGTTATAGCTCATTTTATACAGCAAAATTTGATTTAAAAAGTCTTTAAACATTTTTATCTTAAAATTCTACTGTGAAACAACCATCAAGATAATCTTAATGTCTCTCTTCCTTGCTCCCTTTTGACAGTTTTTTCTTGAAATTGATTTTGTAATCTTTTAAAATCCTAGCTTCTGAAAGCTTCCCCCTGTGGGATATGTCCGCCTATAGTGATGGTTATGGCAATGATTGTCACCATCCATGCCTGGATCCCAACCCCTTATTACACTTTATAAACTCCATGTGATGTGCCTTCCAGTGGAACGGGCAAGGCCCATCTGAAGAAATTGTAGGGGAGAGTTGGTAGCTGAGAAATGGCATCCTCGGGCGTACAAAAGAGGACAAATAAGAAATGTAAGAGTGAAACCAAGAGAAGAATTTCCTATCAGGAAATGTGTCCAGAGAAGTTTGAGAGGTGATGAAAGCAGTGAAAGATTTCACATCATTAAAACAAAAAATTAAGGCTATAGTTAATAGAAGGCTAAGGTGAATGGGAACGAATAAAACTACATAATAGTGTAAGATGAAACTAAGACCAATGTCCTAAAGAAATATTTATTGCTGAAAGGATTAAATAACCTTCCTATATTGGCTATGTGCTTGTCGACAGCAAGGACCAAGTGTCATGAGTCTCTGTAAACAGCCTAGTACGTATGTTGGTGGATGAAATGTGAATAAATGAACAGATTACTGAGAACCTGGACTCAGTCATACTGCTTTAACATATTGACTTCTGGCTGCTTGATACAACTTTAGTGATTTGTTTCAAAGGACATGGTATCATTAAAAACCATCTTACTATCTTCCTGGATCTCCTGCAAATTATCTCTTTGTACCTTTGAAATACTAAGGTAAACTGTGGGTGTGTGTTCTGTCTGCTGGTGTGTGTTTTACTGTGAAGCTATAATATTTCCCATCACCTTCCCTCTCAAAATCATATCCATGTTCAATAATATAACCTCAGCACTTACAAATGTTGCATAAGCCTAGGAAAATAAGACATTAGCAATCTCATAAATAAAATACTGGCTATTTAAATATAGTCAAATCTATACCATTTTCACAAATGGATTCAAATCATTAATGTATGTTTGCATGTGATCTTTCAGGTACATAATAAAATGTTAGGGTAAATACAAAGTTAATTTTAATAAATACTACTTTAGATTCTGTATTATGTTTTAAAATCAATAAAAATTTGTTGAGCTAATTAAAATTACAAAACCACGATGCATGCACTAAAGCAGTAAAGGAAAAGTGTTAATATTTTGTCTTCTTTCACCATAGAAAATGAAATAGAAATTTTTTTTTGAAGATATAATATCATATATGATTTGAATCAAGATTCACCCTCAGCCCATCATGTTGGCTCATATGATTCGTTATTAATTTTTGTCCTTACTTTCTCTATGAACAAATAGCTGGATATGCTAATATTATTGCTATAGTCTCTAATGTATAAGATTCTGGTTATCTTTGACAAATATGATTAAATGACAATCCTTTAATTTCAGGTACATGATAACATTCTATTTTAAGATCATAATGGGCTCACCCCATTTAGGGATAGCTACTAATGTTATTAATATTCAAATTATAAAGTTTTCCTTGTTCCAGGGTCTAGGAGTACAGGTTAGTGGTGGAGCTCTTGCCTACTGTGTATGAGGCCCTGAGTTCAATTCCTAATACCACACAAAAAAATGTTTTTTCCTCATTCTAATCCTCTGGATTAGAAACACTCTGGATAAAATTTACCTTTGCTTGTACACCAATCTACACACTCACTTTAACAGACTCTCTAATTTATAAAGCACTGTAACAATTTATATGCATGTAACCAGTATGTTTGCTTTAGGAAAACTCTTACTGATCCATATTTTAGTCTGTATGACAGTTACAGTTCTAATTGTCCATTAGTAAATTGGCATTCTGAACTTTAAAAAATAAATTCCTTTCTTATTCATCTTTGTTCCTCTTGCCCTGAAGCCACCTAGAGGGAGGATCATCTTGCAGCACCAGGATAGACATTGTTCCTATGGGCTGACACATATGGTGCCAATGACAGGAGCAATTAAGGACATGGATAAAAATCACGGGGCTGGGGGAAGCAAACAGGTGCAATTAAGTTGTTAAAAGAGTCTCCCATCAAGGAACAATGGAAAGCAGTATGGTGCCTGTAATTGCCTCACCACTCAGAGAAACCAAGGAGGGCTGAATCCAAATCCATTTCCAAAGTCAAATAAATGTTTTTAAAAGAAAAGAAAATCTGATTCTCCAAGACTTGCTCAGTGACACCTTTATGTGGTCTTTCTTTGCTTTGGCTTATGCATAGTAAGCTTGCTTTCATATCTACTGTTACCAGAAATAGATGTGTTACTTTAGATTGATTGACATCTCACCTATCTCTAGTTTGCATACAGTCAAGTTTCTTCTAAACACAATCACGATCTATATAGATAGTGTGAAAAAGGCCTTTACACAAGGCCTGTCTCTGGGGTTTTTTTGTTGTTTTGTTTTGGTTTTTGGTACCGGGGATTGAACTCGGGACTTTGCACTTGCGAGGCAGGCACCAGAACCGCTGCGCTAAATCCCCAGCCCTAGTCTCTGTTTTGAGTTAGTAGAGGCGATTGTAGAAATAATGATTAGTCCATGCTTTATTATTTTAAATGATTTCTAATATATCAAATACTGTCTTACTCCCATGTAAAAACTATATGAAAGCAATAGACTGGGTCAAAAATAATTCACATTGTTAGCCATGCTTCTGATAAGAAAATAAACATCATTTCAAAACAAACTCCTAGATAGATTGCTAGATTGAGGTACTAAGTTGCAGAAAAAGATGGGACAGTGGTCATAATCACAGTGAAAAAAGCTAATTTTAATTCAATGCCTATTTTGTGCTAGCATTAATGTACATAACATGAATCATTTTGTTTTTATTTCACCTAAAGAGATAAGTTCTATTATTTTCTCCATTGTAAAAAGAAGAAACCAAGGGGGGAAAGGTTATGTGACTTATCCAAGGCCACAATGAGGTAAAGTGTATGCTGAAGGTGAGATTTGATACAGGCTATTTATGAGTTTATACTCTTGACCACTATGCTACAGATACTAAAATATAAGTAAATAAATAAAAAGTACAATGAGGGAAATGAAATACTAATACATTTTTCTACTACTTTTGTAACTTTGGACATGCGGCAATTCTCAAAGTTATCACTCCTCAAAGGTAGTTTTTCCAACAGCTGTATTTGCATCTCCTATGAGCTTGCTAGAAATCCAGAATCATAATCTATCTGCATGTTAACAAGACTTTCAGGTAATTTATATGCACATGAAATTTTTTTTCCCCATTGAGTTTATTGCTACATTTTAGGTATACAATACAGTTACAGTCATCATTGGGATCTTGTACCATTACATGAGTCTCTTGGTTCTAATTTTTTTTCCCCTTCCCTTGCCCTCCCTTCACCCCCTCCACCCTTCCCTATTTGCAAAGACCTTGTTTCCATTTTTTTTCTCT
>NW_004624744.1:20100708-20133378 GCF_000247695.1 Heterocephalus glaber
TCCTCTTTTGTTGCCAGTTCAGAGAGTCCAGGTGGTTGAGTATCAGAGTGTTTCATCTCGTTTCCCTTTGGGGTTGCTGTAGATGATCCAGAAGTCTGTTTTTGAGGCTTGTTTATGTGCCTTCTCATTTCCATGGCAGAGGGGGGGAGGGTGCTTCTGGCACCCACGCAGCTCACCTTCTCTGCCCTAGGAGCTTGGGTTGGCAGCGGGGGAGCTTCCTTCTGGGTGCTGGGACTGGCTCAGCTTCTCTGCCCTAGGAGCCTGGGATGGAGTTGGGGAGCTTCCTTCCGGGTACTGGGACTGGCTGAGCTTCACTGCCCTAGGAGCCTGAGATGGTGGTGGGGGAGCTTCCTTCTGGGTGCTGGGACCGGCTCACCCTCTCTTCCCTTAGGAGCCTGGGATGGAGGTGGGGAGCTTCCTTCCAGGTGCTGGGACCAGCTGAGCTTCACTGCCCTCTATGCACATGAAATTTTGACAAACATGCTTCTGGGCCCCATCAGTAAAATTTGAAAGCTGGATAGGATAATGTCAGCTGTCCCTTTTCCACCCAAATTCTATATGTGTTCATGTCACTTCAAATATAAAGGTGACTAACATGTACATGCTCAAAATCGAATGATGGATATCAGCTAGTCAGAAAAATTTGCAAATTCATCATAGTTTCTTGGTACCTGATTTGTCAAAGTTGGATTACATGTTTTGTGCTGATTGAAGTCACTACTATTAATAAATAAAAAGGTAAAATAAAAAGCCAGGGATTTAGCTCAGCAGCACCGTGCCTGTCTTGCAAACATAATGTCCTGAGTTCGATCCCTGGTACCAAAAAAAAAGATATATAAATTCTTTTGTTTGATTTTCATGTTGATATTTTTCACAGTAGACGTAGACTTTTAAATTCATAATTAATGTATAAATGATTGGCTCCAAAAGCAGTTTTAGTAAAATCTTGATACATTTCTAAGTTCTTTTTCACAATGATGCCATTAATTAGTGTACCTGTGTTTTAGGAAAATATACATTCAATGACCCATTTTCTCTTTGTTCAACCCGCTAATCACATATATTTTTCCTTTTTGTATTAATGACAATTAACTTCTGGAGGTTATTGAATTTTACAAATGAGCATGAAGAAATAACTAGTATCACTATTTATTCTGATACTTTAATAAGTAGATAGATTTTAATTATTTATGATATTTTGTAACATGCCAGTAAATGCTTTCTAATGCTTTTTGTAAAGGCAATGAAGTCTTGATAATCATATATAAATATATATAATATATAAATATATCATTCCTTGCTATTAAATTGTTCACGGCAAATGTAAAATGATACCACTGATGGGATTATGAGAATTAGATTTTGGGATCAGCAAAGTTTAAGCCATTGTATGGTTACAATTTCTGTAACTAATTATCCCAGGAAGAACTTCATTTTGTTATATGCTGATGTCACTGCTTTTATATTGCTCCTTGGAGTGACCTTCCTTTGTGAATAGATTTATCATCAATAAAAACCAAATGCCTATTTTATGTTTGTCTGAATGACTGATTAGTTTGGGGAAAATCCTAACTCTCAACCTGTCAGTAACTATGGACAAGAAATTTCAACCTTCTAGGTTCTTGCTATTCAAAGTATAATCTGGTTCTAAGCTGTTGTTGATGTCTGATATCTGGTCGCCAAATCAGTGAGTGGCACATACATGAGAACAGCTGGCTTTAATTCCTTGCTTATCATTTAAAAAGCCCTGTGGTTGAAGAATCCCTCCATGCTCAACCTGACTTGAGCCTGCAGATTCCTTACCTGACTCTCCCTCTCACTTGACTCTTTGGATTAATATGTTTATTTGACCTGCTCAACATTAAGTTCATTTTCTTTCCCTGCACACTCCCTCTCTAACCAACCTCTCCAGCAATAAACGCTCCTCCAGATCTGGGGAGGGGAAAGATAGGATGGGGATGTTCTATTTTTATTTTGTTTTATATTTCATTTATCCTTTATAGTCAATTGTAAGACATTAAGAACATTCCATTAATAAGTAAAAGATGCAAAATGGAGATTGATGAGAATTTTGTTGAAAAACTGGTGCTTTAAAGTTAAAATGAAAAGTCAGTTACTCAGATGAACTAGCAACATTTCATGGGCTTAATAACCACTTGTGGCTTGCATCCACTGTAGTGGGCAGCACAGAGAGAACATTTGCATCATCAGACAGCATTCCATGCTGAGCAGGGAAGTTCTCAGCAATTCACATTCATTTTTTTGTTTATTCCTAATAGCAAGTGTATAAGGTAGGACACTATCAGACAGTCACACACCAGGGCTCAAAAGACTGAGACACTTGGAGGCTTATCCAGCTATCGAGTGAATGAGTCAGAGGTTGGAATCAAAATTTAGTCATTTGTACTGAAGATTTAAATAATGACTTTTTGACTCTAACTTTTCACTGTACTACATGCTAGACTCCAAAGTGCTAATGGAATGAGCGTGCATCTTAGAACACAACTTTGTGGTGGATCATCTGTTTCAAAGTCCTTTTATATATGAAACTACAATGAAAAAGTATTTGAAGGTCAAAATACTAGTAAGTGGCAAAGTGTTAACAGCCTATAACGTGGTTTCTATAACTGCTACATTTTCTCTTCCATGCAAGGGGTTAATTTGGTGATAAAGTAATAGGGAAAATTTCAATCAAAGAATTAATACTTATTGATTCTTAGCTTTATGCTAAACACTGTGTTGGTTTGTAAAAGAGAATGCTGTGAAATAAGTATTGTCTTCGCTTTGCAAATAAGAAAGCAGGAATAGAGATGATATGATAGGTTGATTCATTGAACCTCTCTCCCACTTAGAACAATGATTTATCTAAGTTACCATGATTAATTATTTTGGATTTGTTTCACTTCTTTTGTCAGTATTTTCTTACATGCATTTACCAAACCCTTTACTGCTATCTTGGTATCTCATATATTGTGACAATGAGCTGCTCTCTGTAATGCCCACAGTCTTTCATTTAAACTGTCATCCAGAAGGTGGCTTTTTAGAAATATCCCACTGACCTTATGACCTAGCTATAGTGACAATTCCTGCTGATACTAGGATAGTATCTTGAAGGTTATAACATATACTCCATTTCTTTAACAGAATATATAGAATCTGGAAAGATTTCTGGGTAGATAACTTCGTAAATGTACCTGGCAAAGTTACTGCTTTCTGAACCAAGACTTTAAACAGTTGATTTAAGACTCTAGTGCCCAAGAGAGAAATACTTGAAATAAATCATGATTCTGATTGTTACCCAAGTTCTCTTTGCCTTTGGGCAATTAGGTTTTGCTTGGCCTTGATTTAAAATTCAAGAGAAAGCTTAGAATAAGTCATTTTAATTCTAATAAAATATGCCATATATATGTGAAAGGAGGGGAGGTTGGGGGTGGAATATAATAAACATTTCACAGCTTGGCCCACAAAAATTCTTCTGAGAGAGTGAGCCCCATTTTACTCACAAAATGGGTCCCCACTGGCTGTATCTGCAGTGTATGAATCCATGCTTGCTGACCAGAGCTGACTGATTTACACCAGGTCCCAGATGGACTAGAGTCCCCTTTGTGGTTGCTGAAACTTAGAGTACAGAATAGTTGGAGCCTCATTAATGTAGCTGTTGAAAATATCCATGGGGTCCTACTGCTGAGAACCTCGAGATTACTCTAGTGTGCCTTTTCCAAGATTTAGTGATTCCCTTCAATTGAGAGAGAGAGAGAGAGAGAGAGAGAGAGAGAGAACAATAAATACCCCAGGATTAGTTATTTTTCTTACAACCAAAGGAAAGCTAACTAATACCAGGTTCCATCCCAAATATTTTAGAAAAATTATTACACTAAATTTTGATTTAATAACTTTTCAAATGTGTAAAATCATTCCCACTTCATAGATGAGGAAATAAATGCACTCCCTACCTACATGTATACATGTAATGAGTAAGGGCCAATCTGAGATCAGGGTTCAAGTCTGATTTACTTCAAAGTTCATGATTTTACTACCTCATCCTACAGGAAGGAAGCAGAACTTGGCCACAAATGCCCTCTAGATAGCTAATGGTGAGACACTTAGTTGTCAGGTGAAATCAGTATACACACAAGGTAAGTCAGAAACTGGAGCAAGTTCAAAAGGAGCTGCTGTAAGATGCAAGGCCTCTTCTTGGCACCTGAAGCATGATGGGGATATGATTTTTTTTTTTTAAAAAAAAGCAAAATAGATGAAGTTAATAAATTTGCATAATATAGAAATTATAAATTTTTAAATGAAATGAGATGGTATTTATAATTCTATAATAGGATCTTTATGAGGCCTAGAAAATATCAGTTTACCAATGAGTACAATTATTAGTAATTACTATATCAAAAGAGTTTTCAAAAGGCAAGTCTCTCATTGCATGCAATTATACTGAAAAAAGTAGATGCTTCTCAAACTGCTGCAAAAAACAGTTATCTTACATAATTAAGGAATTTATCTTATTACTTTAGTTTGAGTGTTAACTTTTCCTAAGTATTTTCAAACACTTAGTGTACTGGTTACTATGTGCCCAGACCCTGATCAAATTCACACAAATGGCAAATTAATTTGATTTAGGGAAATTTTATTATAAATACAGCTTTTTATTAAGTCTTCACAGAAATCACTGAACACAAACAATTAGAGTTCCTGAAATTTATTAGCACACTGTAACTTTTGAATAAGTTACTATTTCTTATCCTTCAGACAAACATTCCAGAATGAAGCTAATGCAGAGAAACTAGAAGACAAAGTCATATTGCAAATATCTGAGATATTATATTCAGGACACAGAGATGTCCTCCAAATGCTACATAAATACTAACAATTGCTAATAAAGAAATGAACTGATAAAATGTGGAACTATTATATCAAAATAAACAGAACACTATTGCCACTGGTTAAATATGGCAGATAATTAAAATCTTTCTTTCTTCTAATTACAATTCCTTTCTTTTTCTAGAGGTTTTGTGTGTGTGTATGTGTGTGTGTTTTGTTCTTTCTTGTTTTGCAGTGCTGAGGATCAAACCCAGGGCCTTGTGCATGCTAGGCAAGCACTGTACCACTGAGCTGCATTAATTTAAGCCCTCCATGGCTTTTTAATTGTTTCATCTGTTTTTATTATGACTGAAATAGATTATAAGCTTTTTAAGGAATTATGTTTTATACTCCTGTTTCCTCCATTCCCTAGCACAGTGCAGAGTAAACAGATTAGTGATGACAAATGGGTCTTATCTCTCATCTCCACGTCAGTGACAGTATCTCCCTGGGGAAGTACACTGATTAAAATTATGAATGAATGACAAGACTCTTCACGGAAAGATTGCCAATGGTTGATTAGTGATGTCTGCCATGTCCTCAATAGGGGGACCTGGTGGCTCAAACTGATCTTTGTAGAAGACATACATTCCACACTAATTGAAAAAAAGTATAAATGTGGAGAAAAGAATGATTGCAGTTCAGTTTTATCAGAGTTTAATTTTCATCTACATTCCATAAAAGTTACATGGCATTAATTTATTCATTATTATTAAGCATGGACTAAATAAACTCAAATTGAAAGGAAAAGAAACTGGCTGACAAAAGCATCAGAGACATTTTGTGTTCATATCCAAACTATTCATTTAGACTCATTGTTCAAAATTTACTTGCTGGAAGTCTTCATACCTCTATCTAGAAGTCAAGGATACTCAGAGCTCAATATGTATATGCACAGCAGTATCCCCTTTGCAGCTGGCTCAGGCAAATTGAAGAGGATAGCTTCATCACAGTGACATAGGCACCCCAGCCATTCTGATTTGAAAGGGCAGAGCTTCTGATGAGCCTTAATGTTTACTGGTTCCAGATAACAGTTGGAGTCCTTCTTAGCTCAGTAACTGGTGGTTCTAATAACAAAGAAGACAGATTCTATAAATAATGATGTCTATCCCTTCTTCCCATCCCATGCACATGCACACACACACACACACACACACACACACACACATCTACATGACTTATACACCTCTATAGGTGTTTAGAGAAACAATTTGCCTATGTTTGTGATTTGTAGAAGTTTCAGGGAAGTAAAGTTTCCTGTTATCAGTGGCTGTCTATTCCATTTAAAGAATAAGAAAAAGATGGGGTCACATTTTGTTGTTGTTGCTGTTATTGCTTGTATTTTGTGTTATGGAGGTGGAGCGTGAAGGTCTGGGTACCCTAGGTCATTTTCACTAAAAAGTAGGGTTTCAAACAGTAAATTTTTATTCATCTAGTAGCATCTTTAAAATAAATGAAATAAAAAAGATTATCATCATAATTACACATTTCACTAGACTTAATCTCTCACAAAACCCTAATACTTATACAACTATTCTGGCAAAGGATTCTGTAAGGGAGGAATACCTAAATTCAAATATTATGTTAATGCAATTAGGAATTATTCTAGTCACAATTATGTAAAACTCTCAAAATGTTTGGTCTAAGAAATATAACAATTTTTAAAAATGGGTGTTTCTTACGAAAAAATGATTAAAAACTGTGAGTTCGATGGCAGTTGCCATCCACAGCACCTGTTCTCCGATACTATGGTGAAGTTTATATGCAGCGAGGTGGGTGGCCAAAAGAATCCACGAGGCCATTGGGTTTGACCCCAATTATCTTTTATTGTAAATAGGCCATATGTCAAATTCCAAGATAAATTGGAAACATTTGATCTATCTCCTGTTCAAGATTAATTTTAAGAGTTCATTTTCTATTCTTTCAGATCCTTTCTTTGGGCTTCTTTGCTCTTATGTTTTAAGGAAAAGATATATTTCCCTTTGTAGATGCAAGAAGATTCTATCAGTAAGGGCATTTTCAGAAGAAGAGAACTGAATAGTCAGAACACATTTTGTGAGGAAAATGGCAGGAAATGAACATACTCAAAATTTAAGATGATTCCTAATGCCATCCACTGAGTTTCTTCATTGGAATCTAAGTTCACTAAAGAGAAAAAGATAACTAAGAAAACACTCATTACCATGCTCGCTAGAGATGAATGCTTTAACAAATCTCCTCATTTGCCCATGCAAATTATTGCTGTATCCATTCAAACCAGCATAAATAAATACCTCATGCATGAAAAATATTATTCCTATGAGCTTGTAAGGTATATTTGGTACAATTTTCCTTAAGACAAACAAACCTCTGAAAAGGCCCTTATTTATTAAAAAATGAAAATAATATTAATGTGACCTACAGCCAAATAGATGCTGCATGAATGACTAAGGACAATGTGATTTTCAAAGAACGATTTTGCTCTAAAACTAAACAGCACACCAAAATACAATACTTCCCCCAAATTCTCGTGATCCTGAACAATTTGATACATGGTTCTGAATTTTATACATGAATAATCTACCAGAGAAAATTCTGTTGGAAATAGTGTTTTGTCTTCAAAGCAATCACAATGGAATAAGATTTTTAAAATTCTATTTCTGAAGGAATGTGTCTATTTAATAAAACACCCCTCGGGCCGCGGATTTAGCTCAGTGGTTCGGCCACCTGCTTCCCAGGCGCAAGGTCCCGAGTTCGATCCCCGTACCAAAAAAAAAACCAAACCCAGACCAAAAAAACACCCCTGGAGTTAGAGAATTTATTAACACAAAATGTGCTTATTTACTTTTTTTTTCTTCTTGGAAAAACTATTCCACGGATATTTGCCTGTCAGATTAATTGCCCTTGAAACCATGAACATAACCACTTTTGTGTCCATTCATGAGCAGGGTTCTACGTTTTAAATCTGAGTTGTTGTTTCCACTCCACAGACAGCACAAACAATAGCTTCAAGCAGTGGAAAGATGAAACAGCTGAAAGGGCAAAGAACCAGAAGGCAATAAAGGGCTGAGTAAAGGAAAGAGCTTGCTGTAATGGAAAGAAAACAGCATCCTGATCTATTCCTGTCTGACCTTTGTTGCTACTTAATTTTGAATTTTGTGTCATGATACTGCAGAAGCAATGAGAGGTAAGTGCTGAGGTAATGGACCTCAAATGCCCCTCAGGTTGCCCTCAGGCCATGCCTACACATAGCCACTGACCTCTCTTCTCACTGTCCCAGGCCCCCTTTCCCTCAGGTGACCCCCAACCCTTTCTACCTGTGCAGTTTCTTCCTCCAATTCCATCTTTTATTCTGTGTAAATCTATAAAATAATATCACCATTGAGAAAACAGGGAAGAAAGGAAATGCAGAAACATTTAACTTAACATCAAAATGTGTACATACATACACATAGAGTCTAATGAACTTTCCACCTTTCCACAATAAAGCATTAATAAGAATGAAGCAAGATCCTCACAGTATCAATGATCATTAATGATGCATTCATTATCAATGAGTGTCAGTGTCACATCAATGACATACCTATATATAAACCTAATTACAATATTAAATAGCTGGCATGTATGATTAATTTATTTCCCTAACTAAGTATACATTCTTAAGAACTTTTTTCTAAAAAGAGTCTCTTGTTACACTGATATAGGCTTTGGCTACATGAGAATTTCATCATACTCTTTACACTGATTCTTTAAAAAGAAGAAATGAAAATACACTATTACTTTTTATAAAATGAGTGAAAATAAATGACCATCTCGAGATAGAAAGAGGCGAAAAAATTACTAAACTTTCATTTGTTTGTTCTATTTATTTACTCAGACAAGCTTCAGTTTTTAAATATGATCGGAAATGCATAATGTATAAAAGGTAGTTCTCAGAAGCCCCAGGGAGAGAGCGAACAAGTTCAGCTGGCAGCAGTTAGGGCCTTGACCTCCAGCACCAACCACCCCAGAGGCTCAGAGAGGAAATACAAAGGAGGACCTTCACAGCCATTTGAAACCAGCAGCACTACCATGTATAACATGGTCTTTGAGGGGCTCCTCTCACTTTCTGGGCCCCAAATCAGGTCTCAGTAGCCACCTAACCCCTAAGTTAGAAACTTCTACTTCCCGAGTATCTTCCGATGCCACTCGAGCAATGCTACCAAATAACTATGGGCTATTTGACAATAACTCCACTGTCTGGGTCATTCTTTATGCAGCCATGAAATGACGACCCCTAAAATTCATAGATTCTAAACAAAGATTGCTCAGTGGAAAATAAGAAATGGAATGCAAACTTTTTTCATATTATCTAGTATTTATAATCAACTCAACAGTATCTGATTATACAATCTTTAGAACACAGATGGCCTTTGTTTCTGCCATTGTTTCCAGTTTTCTTTTATAGTTATATATTTATCTGACAGTAAGGGAAAAAGAGACAGGTTAAAACACAAAATACGCTATTTCATTATTTATAAGAGAACTCTTAAATGTTTAGCTATAAGGGGAAAATTAAAGCTACATGTCCTAATGTTTGAAGATGTAATATTTAACTTACCATATATTTAGCTTATATATTTGAGAAAATACAGAAGTTTAAATATACATAATGCATTTCTGGAGTGACCAAAGCATACATGAACATGATCTAATTAATAATTTTAACATGAAGAAAATAGAGGTAGATTCTTGTGTTATAGTGAAAAGAAGGAGGAAAGAGAAACAAAGACAGAAAGAAAGGAGAAAAGGAAGGAAAAAAGAAAGGAAGGAAGGAAGGAAAGAAGAAGGAAGGAAGGGGAAGAGAAGAAAGGAGGAATTTAGGTTAACTGAGAAACAATTCTCAAACAATAAGTTCCAGAGTCATCTATTCCTTCAACTGCACGTTTCCTTATCCACCTCTAAACGTGATCAACATATAAAGCCATCTATAAGGATTGGAGCCTGAAGGCTCTAGTTCATTTTAACCCAAGCGTCAAGATAAAAGCTTTTCTTCACCTGATGAGGGACACATCTTAATTTTATCTTTCAAAAAAAAAAACCACAATTTTAAATGTTAATGCATGTCTAAAAAGAAATTTTAAATATTATACCTTTTTCATTGCCATTTGCTCCATCCCCTAAAAACACTGAAGTTCTCCATCCTCTATGACACAGCAGCCTCTACCTTGCTTGGTTCAAAATACAAATGCACTTATTGAGTGCCTGCCATGCTTAGGGCAGTGTCCCAGGCACCAAGTGGGTTGCTGAGACCAGAAGGGCTCCTCAATAACCATTTAGTGAAGAAGAAAAGAAAGAAGTATTTTAATTTTGAATGAAGCACTGGATTCAGGAAACTGAATGAGGAAAAGCAGGAGAGAAAAAGAAAGATGGAGCCGAAGCCTGAAAGAACACAGATTCCATGAAAATAAATTGGAAATTTTATTTGGTCAAGGTGAATTGCTGCGTGTGGTGGTGGGTGGTGCTGGGGTGTTGCTTGTTGTCGAAGTTTGCTTAGAAGAAATATGTCCGGGTCTGAACTTTGGAAGAATGGCTGGGTATCCGTGTGTAGGATGAAATGAAAGTAGAAAAGATGGGGGCAGAGAGGACAGTCGACACACAATGAAGGAGCAAATCAAGTTAACAGCAGCAGAAATAGGGAAAAAGGGAACCAAAGTGAAACAAATCATAGAAATATAATCATCTGCACTTGGCAATGGCTTGGATGTGGGGCTGAGAGAAGAGGCAAGAAAATATGCCTTCATTCCAAGCCCTGGGAAGCAATAAAGGAGTATAACTACCATCTTTTCTCAAGCTCTATCGTAGTAAACTGGCAACAAATATTTGCTAGGCAAGTGGAGGTGTTGAAGTCCTACAGAAATGAGGTTCCTGGACAAGTACATAGAATGACTGCACATTGTGGACTTCCCAAAACAACAGTACATGATTTATGGTAGAACAATAGTCTCAAACAAGAGTGGGAGAAAGAGGGTTTCAATAGTAGGGAGCAGCAGCATTAAATCAGTGAATACCAGGACAAGAAAAGCTGTATTTGTATCTAAATGGGAAACTGGGTTGAATTTGGAGTGTGGGGTTAGGGTTCTTTTTCTTTAACCTGGATGTAGACAGACTTCAGCTTTTCCAGTGGTGAAATGAGTATGCTATAGACATGGCCTTGACATTGGGGGATGTTGTGCAATCATCAAAAAAACAGTTTAAGCAGCACTTAGCTTCTTTTACCCCCAGAGAATAGCTAATGAAAATAGTTGCCAAAATTATGTGGCAGACCTATCACCACCAGAATCTTACTTCAGATTGAGATGGTTGAATGTGTTTTGAAAAGTGCCACTGACTTACTTTCTAGCAGGAGCTTAAAATCTATTAGGTCTTAGGTGATGCCTGAGTGAAAGGTGCTATATACTAAAATTATTGAGTTTCACCATATGCTCCCAGTCACTCACAGAGGTGAGAAACAGCTGTTTCATCTTTGGAAGGCAAAGCCCTCAAGTCCTTTAAACCAAAGGTTTTTAGGAGCTCTCTTTGCTACTTGTAGAATTTGCTTCTGATTTTTGTTTATAGCATACATATAGTCTATTTACCCATATATGACTGTTTTCTTTTCTAATTACGTTTAAAAATTTTTCGGGGTGAGGGAGAACTGCTGTAAAATACATTCTTGTCACATAAGTGAGCCATATACATAGAGTTTGATGGCATACTAATTTATCAATATCTAGAATTATTATGAAGAAGCTGTTTGAAAGTACCAGAACGGTACCAAAGTTTCCTTCATTCATGAAATGATTGATTGCATATACTCTGCAGAAATGGATTCATATTTCTGAGTACATGTTACTTTATATCCCTCAAAGAGAAAAATACATTTGCACTCAATATGCATTTACAGGATAATATGACACAGGTGTGGTGATGTTAGAAAAGAGAGGGCCAACTATAAAAAAGAAAAATAAAAACTTTCCTAAGGAAGAAACTTGGATTTCAGAATGGAGCTCTGGATTGGGAAAAAGGAAAATAGCCAAGTGTGAAAGATGTTTTTCATATTATAGAGAAGCTCAGTCAACCAAAAATCTCACAATCAAAGGTCTTAGTAGGGCATGTTATAAGACAAAATCAAGTTTATGACAACTGAGATGTGGGCTGCTACTCAGCATGGAGGTAACATGAAAAAGACACACACAGGAGACAACACAAAATATTCTAACACTCACCCCTGCAGTCTCATGTTGCTGCTGTATTAAATGACATGCCGCTGTTGTCGAAGAACCATTCAGCATTGATATAAAATGTTAAATGTGTTCATCTTTACAGTGAGCATACATCATTTAGATGCCATCATATTTATGTACATTCTTATTACTAACACTACTTCACATTAATTTTTAAAATGGAATTCATAAGTTCTTAAGATCTATTCATCCCTGATACATTTTAGGAATTGGTGAGAAGGAAAAATAAATCATACTAGACATTAAATAAAGAAATTTGGACCACAGTGGCTTTTTGCTGACACAGCTTAGAAACTATATGTATCAAAGTATCTGTTACTGCAAAACATCGTGGGTGGAAATGCCAGAAACAATTTTTTGAATGAGAAACAACTGTGTACTTTTGAATGGATCTTATAGTGATAAAGTGAAAGACAACTGGGAATCCACTTATTTTAAATACACCTTGGCAGCCAAGTGAAAAAGTCAAATTATGATGATGATGATAATTTCCCTGATAACATTAATTGAACACTTAAATGCCAAGCATTGTGGCTTTAAATAGATTATTTAATTTAATGAGATGATATCATTCATGTGGATTTTCTATTCGTCATGATAACAAACCAACAAGGTAAGATGGCCTATAATATATATTCTGTTAAAGAATTTAGCTTAGTGATTAAGCAGTTAAGAGCATGGATGTTGGAGCAAGGTCTGAATGGTATTAGTTACACCCCTAAGTAGCTGCATAACTTCAGGCAAGTTACTTAACCTCTCTGTGTTTCTGTGGTTATTAACAATAAACCAGGGATACTAGTGAGAAGCAATTGGTACCATATGTGTACAATGTGTAAGAGTGTTGGTATGTACATGTTAAATGTTCACAAATGAAAGATGCTATGATTATCCCTGTTTGAAAGATGAGCAAACTGAGAGATATTTGGGAAAATGACAAAGACCACACAGCTAACACCTGTCAGAGCTAGAATTTGAATTTTAGCAGTACAACTCTAGGGGCCAGGTTTTTAATCATATACCATCATGGACATGGAATCTTCAGCAGCCTTTTATAAAAGAAGTATTTACCACTTAAATTGAATCTTATATATGGTACATGTATTATAATTATTTCTAAAATTCTCATCCAAACTTATATGCATATAAAATTATCATCCATATTTAGGATGGAGTCCTTGATTTGTTTCAATTAGTCATAGAACTTAGAATTTTAACACGTTCTTAGTCCACATCGCTACTTCCTCCAGCCTGTATTTACTTTGTTTAGTTAAAGTTTCTTTTGCTTCTTATTAAGATAAAATACGGCTAGGTGGACCTTGCAGAGTTAAGAAAGATGAGTGAAGAAGCTAGAGATGAGGCAGGAGTGAGACCAGAAGGCACACTAGGGGCTGCATGAACTTTATCCTAAAGGACACAAGAAGCCATCAAAGGAATGTTAGTAGTGGAGACATGGTTAGGTTTGTGTTTTAGAAAGATCATCCCTGTAATACCACCACTCAGGAGGCGGAAGCAGAAGGATTGCTATGAGTCTGAGGCCAGCCTGGGCTACATAGAAAGTTCAAGGCCAGCCTAAACTACATAGTGAGGCCCTGTCTCAAAAACAAACAAAAAAAGAAAAAGAAAAAGAAAGCAAAAAGAAAGAAAAGAAAAAAAGGTCATCAGCTCACTGTTGTGAATAAGCTGGTGGCTCAGACAAACTTCTAATTGAATAAAGAGTATTTCTAGAATGCTGTCATGTTTAAGTAACTCAATTGCAGAGAAGACCAGTATCTTTCTGAGATTGTTTTAGAAGAGCCCCTGTGAGGATAAGGATACTGCAAAATCACTGTCTCCCATGCACCTCCTGAACTGAATTGGACTCCTTCTCCATAACCCTTTGGTTGATTGTAGGATCCACAACCCTTGCCCAATGCATGAGTCTCTGGGGAATATGAGATGTCTGAACCATACCGCTTATACTGCATCCCCTTTTAGTGGTATAGGACCCCCTTCCGGCCCCCACTTATTAAATGTGTGACAGAACTCTCTGAGCACCTGAAGATGTGGATTTGTGTGGCCAGGCACAGGCTCCAGAAGAGAAGACCATGAATTGGGTGGCTGTGTGACCCAAGAGGGAAAAGGGAATAAGAAACTATGGGGTAAAGAGTGCCCCTTCAGCCTTCACTCTCAGGACTAGTGCTGGGTTCCAGGGTGTTTGGGGGGTAGGTCATCCCTTCTGTAAGCCTTCAGGATTACCACTTATTTAATAATCTACCTGTCCTCCATTGCAAGTCCCACAGAGTGGAGACATAGAGGCCACACTTGGCCTGTGGCAGACTTCTACTATATGACAAGTGGATATCCCACCATAAAGAAATCAATTGCCAACATTTCATCATTGGAGGTTTTCACATTAACATCCAAATCTTAGAGGTTGGAGTGGAAAATCTGGCAGCAGTGGGCTCTCATTGCAGCAGTAATTGATAATTGCCTGGTAACTAGTGAGGATGCTGACACTGAGGCATAGGCTTGAAATATCTATTTCCTAAATAAGAGGGTTACAATGAACAGCAGAGTGGCTGATCATTCTCCACAGTGACTTGAACTATTGCTGCTTTATGTAAGACTTTCTCTTTATCCACCATCAAATTCTCTCTGGTGGTGGGCTGCCCGTCTTTCTACCATCACTTTTTTTTTTTTTTGGTACCTTGCGCTTCTCTACCATCACTTTAACATGAGGACTCAGTCATCTTGGTGCATTCTCCCTCCAATGGACTTGCCTCCCATTATAGCGTGTGCTGCACTCAGATCAGCTCACTGATCACAAGCATTTCTCATTCAGTATTGTGCCTGGAGCAACTTGCACATGCCTGGAGTACACTAAGTACATCTAAAAATAATAATGTAATATAAGGAAAAGAGTAGTGTATGGGCTTTGAAGCTATGACCTGTTTTAGATTTCAGTTCAATAATACTATAAGCAAATTACTTATTCTCTCTGAGCTCTTCATTCTTTTCCTATAAAATGGGCATACAGGGTTACCATGAGAATAAAATCACATAATGAAATCATTCTAGCATAATGCCTAGTTGAAAGAAGTCAATAGATATGTTACCTCTCCCTCTGCACACTTGCGGAGTGAATATTTATCTAAAGACAGTGATTTATTGTGTTTATTACCAACGGATTTTCATGAAACTTCTGGCCTCAGAATATTTTACTGAGGAGTGTGGATATCTGTAAAAGAGCATTCATAAGAGAGGGCAGCCTAAGTTCAAAGGTCCCAGGGCTTTTGAGATGAGGAAAGAAAAACAAGAGTCCAAGAAGTCAGGCCATGGGAGTCTGTAGGTACGTCCTTTGCTTCTTTAACTTTGTAAGCCTATGAACAAGTCAACAATTCATTAAAGTGTTTTGAGTAGAGGAGTAACAAGATCTGATATACAATGGACCCTCCAGTTATAACCAGCTTCACATAACAACTCGGGTTACAACTGGAATTTTAGTTTTAACTTATGACTAGTCTTTTTTTTTAATGCCTGTTTTTTTATTGGTACATGTTTGTGATACATAATTACATACTCCTGGGGAAATGGCTACATATACCTATCTCATCTTAAGCATTTTTACTCCTCCCTCCCCTCCTGCCTCTCCCTCTCCCTCTGTCTCCTAGTTCCCTTCCCATCTCCACAAAGCCTACTTCCCTGCTTCCTTTCATCTCTTTTATTTTGCTCTTTAATTTATTTATTTATCAAAAATTAATATTGCCACAATACTATGTTTTTAGTGAGAGACCTTTTGGGGGTTGTGCTTAACCATCCCAGTAATCCCTTTCTTACTAAAGAAAATGCAGGATTGACTTTGATCACTTAAGTGAGGTAGTGTCTGGCAGTTTTCTCTTCTCCAAAACTATTTTTCCTTACCTTTTAAAAATTGACAAATACATCTATGAGCCTCATAACAATGTTCCTATCCAGGAAAGACTGTATATATGACAAGTGCCCCATGAGATTATTATGGGGCTGAAAGAATCAACAACTGGGACCTCGTTTTATTAAAAAGCTCCTGCCCAGCAAAAGAAATCACCAACAGAGTGAAAAGACAACCCGCAAAGTGGAAAAAATTTTAACCAGCAGTTCCTCAGACAAAGGACTAATATTTAGAACATATAAAGAATTGGAAAAAAAAATTAGCCCACCCAAATTTAAAGACCCAATCCAAAAATGGGCATCTGAGATAAATACACATTTCTCAGATGAAGAAGTAGAAACAGCAAATAAATACATGAAAAAATGTTCAACATCACTGGTCATTCAAGAGATGCAAATTAAAACAATGCTAAGATTCCATTTCTCTCCAGAAAGAATGGCTATTATCAAAAAATCAACAAACAACAAATGACCAGTCTTGAGTTACAACCCAAATGCCAGTCTTCCCTGTGTGGGGTTATTTGAGAAATCCTGGGCCAGTGTCTCTCTAAGGACACTGGGACCTGCCTGGAAGAAAGTATGGCCTAAAATTATACAGGAAAGAGACTTTGAAGGCTGTGTACAGGAGCCTGAGCCTTCAATTGACCCTGTGGTTCAGGACACTGTCACTACAGTAGAGTCCATAGGCTTGCAGGTAGACAGTGTGATGTTGAGGAACTGGTGGAGGAACAGTTACAGGAACTGTCTACAGAGGAACTTCAGCAACTTCTGGCTGGGCAACAGCATGGCAGCTAAGAAGCTTTCTGAAAGGTAGGGGGAGTATCAATAATCAGTGCAGCACAGTTATTCTTCTGAAATAAAGGAAATTCTGAAAAAATGGACAGAGCTACAAACATTTGTAGAGAAGACTCACCCAGACAGAGAAAAGGCCAATCATTGTATTCACTTGCTTAATGACAATGTCATATCATACTACAGAACAGTGTTCAAGAAAAGACAGAAACAGACAACCTTAGGCCAGAAGCGGGTCCTAGTGGGCTACAAACTCTCCCAAGGAGAGAAAGAACACCAGAGAGCCAGATTCCTAATGTCCTTATGGAAGGGGACTCACTTTCCAAACAATAACCACCCTCCCTTCCTGCAAGCCAAAGATGTCAATTTTGAATGTTGAGTATAGTATGAAATTGTTGTTTCCAGTAAACTAGACATATTTTATGATGTTTAGGTGAATACACTAGGAAAATTATTGGTGTTTCTTAAAAATTATACACATTATACAACTCTTTTTTATTATGAAAACGTTAGTTAGAGGGTGCTTTGGGAGGTTCAGTTCACATTATGAGCATAGCCATTATTTCTTATGGCAAAAACAGCCTTGACTTACAACCAACTTGAGTTACAACCAGCCCTTACAAACAAATTGAGTTCCTATGTGAAGGGTCCACTGTAATTTAATTGGACCATGCCAGGTGCTATGCTGAGAATAGGCCAAAGCAGTGAGGGGGCTCCTGCAAATGCCCAGATGAGAGAAAAAAGGAACTTGGACAGCACAGGCAGCAGTAGAGTTTGGGAAAAGTGGTCATATTCTAGATTACTGAGAAAGCAAAGCAATCCAATTTGCTGATGGATTACATATGGGATGTGGAAGAAAAACAAAGGGAAGAATTACACATGCCTATAAGGTTGGCAGCTGAGCAACTGCAAGAACGGAGTTGTCATTTCCTGCAAGTATAGGTATGGGGTAGGAAAGCCTCTCCAGGCTACTTGGAAGCCACAGTGAGCTGCAAAACTTGCAAGTCATAGAAAGCAATTTGAATTTAACTTGTCCAAAATCAGGACTCATTCTCTTCTATCCTGCTATATCCATTACAACATATTATAGAGTTCACAATTGACAATTTTGTCTTAAGAAGGGTAGGAGCCAGGAATGTAGCTCAGTGGAAGAGTGCTCAGCATGCACAAGGCATTGGTTTTAGTCTCTAGTATGGGGTGTGGGGGGAAGACAGTAAGAGAGGGAGGAGAGAGAGGAACGTTTTGGTATCTGAGGAGGAGACAGCATGGAGATCAAAAGGTATGATGGTTAAGCTTAATAGTGTCAACTTGATTGGCTTAGGAGGCACTCAGGTGATTAAAGCATACTTCAGGGTATGTCTGGGTAGATCGTGGAGGTGTGGCCTAGGGGTCTATGTCTGGTTCCTGCCCTTTCTTCTCTGGCACTGTTCCCCTGCTTTGTTTCCTGGCTGCCGTGAACTAAGCATTGTTGCTCCACCATACCCTTCTGCAGTGATGTTCTGCCAATTGACCAGGGACTGCATCTCCTGAAACCATGAGCCAAATTAAACCTCTCCTCTTTTAAATTGTGGGCATCAGGTATTGTGTCCCAGCAATGGGGAAGTTAATTGATACAGTCCAAAAAAAAGAAAGAATGGTGTGATATCTGAGGAGGAAACCATACAGAGAGACTAGAAGACCATTTTGACGTGGATGATAGAATGAACAAAGATCAGGGGATCCTAAGGGTGCCTGTTATTTATTCTGGTTTATCCTGAACTACACATTAAGGTACATGGAGGATCCATTGTGGAAAAGAAAACTTCTTTTATATATTAAATAATAGAAGACTTTGAATGTGTTTGGAAGCTCAAACTTATCATTTAGACAATTAAGAGCTTTTGAAAGCATGCAGGAAGTGATGAAACAACTTGGACTACGTTTTTAAGAGATTAACTTTGGAATTACTGAAAATGGTGGTTTGGAGAAGCAGGGGATTAGAAGCCAAGAAACCAATGAGAGATAACCTCAATCCTAATTAGAGTACTAATTTTAGGTTTTTATCTACAAAAACAGAAATGGTCTCTAAAACCAGGAATAGCACAATTTAATAAACACTTGTTAGTGAAATTGACAGTATTTTGGATCAATTAAATGAGTCAAAGAATTCCAGCTTATTTGGCTTTGAGATAGGTAACTTCAACAAGAAGAAGTGTTCAAGGGAAGAAGTATAAATGGGAAAGATAAATTAGATGTAAGTCCCGATGAGTTTAAGGACCCCAGATGTAGATGCATGTGCAGCGTTTTCTCAATAGACCAGTAATTGGGGAAGGAGTTAGAGCTAGAATAGCTGAATAGGTTTAGGAGCCATTAGCATTGAAGTGATAGCAGAAAGCACCCAGGAAAAGTTTCTCTAGCAAAAAGGAGAACAGGCACAGAAGCTTGAGAAATATTTCCTTTTGAGGGGCAGATGAGAGAAGAGGAGTCAGGAGAGGTCACAAATGACAGATGGAACTTTAAGGGGGTGAGGAGGACATAGTCAACAGCATCAGATTTAATATGAAGTCAGTTAACATGAGAATCACTAAACTGTGGTTGTCACTGAACATGGGAGACCCCTGCTAATCTGGGGGAACTGTTCTTCTAGAACAAGTGGAAAGGAAAGCAGAATTTAGCAGGGCAAGTAACAGCTTAGAAGCGGAGTCTATTTTTACATGAAGTCTGAGCATTAAAGAAGCTAGAAAGGAGCACAGCTTGTCTAGGAAAGGGTTTCTTTACTTTTTGTGTTTAGTAAGATGCACGGCAACAAGATGTTATAAACTGAAAAAAAGGGATAAATCCATGAGGAGGGAAAGGTTGCAGATAAAAGAGAAGAGAGGTACTTGCTAGGGCTAAGGAACGAAGGAAATGTGGAAAAGTCACAGTGGTGAGTAGGATAATGAAAAGTTGGTGAGGAGTAACAGGTTCAGAGAATGGGGTGCAGAAGGAAGGGAGGAAATGAACACAAAATCTCAGAGGGAAAGAGACATGGAGCTGCAGCTGGGTCCATTCAGTGTTTATGCTGGAAGAAAAACAATGTGAACTGGTGCTTTGAGAGTAAGTCTTGCTTTTCGGTGTTCCTGGTGGATAGTGAGTAATTTGGGCAACACGAGAAGGCACTGAATGTAGTGGTCATGAAGTCACTTTTTATCTGATCCACCCCAGCAGACCAAAAACAGAAGCAGCTGAGATTTCTTCTGTGCCGAGGCTCCCAGCCCAAAGAGGAACTGCACATCTGCTTTGCCTCCCTTCAATCTCAGCATGATTTAAAATGAAAAGACTTATACAGCATTTACTTGAAGTGCCAAAGTCAAACGGAAAAAATTTCAATTCTAAAGCTCCAGCCAAGCCAAAAAACTCAAAGCCCTGAGGAGAATCACAAAGGCCAGTACAGGCCCACAATAAAACGGATAACATGGGAATGCAGTTTCTAGCTTAATTTGTATGCCTGCCTATGTTTCTGCAACAAATAATCCGAGGAGCAAAAACTCCTATCTTAAAAGAAAAACAAAAAGAGATTTTAAAAAACAATCAAGATCACATCTAAATGTCATAAGAACAGGCTTGCTTTATTTTTACATTAAAAAATATCCGTATTGTAGATTAAGCACAGGGTGGTAGATTTATGGATTCATTGATACTAGTAATGTCAAGGAAAACATCCATTTACTCTCTATACAGATGCATTGGTCTTCAGAAAACTGTGAGCTTTGGTATGTTTAAATGTGTGGATTTAGAGTTCAATAAGTAAATGGCAACCTCTTGTGTTGCCTCCTGGAACAGAGTCCGTGGTGTCTTCCTGGGGGAGCCCTTGTTCACTGTTCTCTTGTCTGTGCTTATATGCTAAAGTGATTTAGAGTCAGACTAGTTCAGAGTTGTTTTTGCAATATCAGAGTGTGGTTATAGTTAAGACTGACTTGCCTCTTACCTGTTTTATTGCTACCCAACACATCATCTTCTAAACCTAAGGAAAGAGTAGCTCTCTACAAAATTTTCCCAACTCTCCATCCCTGGATTAAACATTCCCTTCTTTGGAATCCCCATGGCATTTGTCCATTGTATTTCGAGATTTTTATCCAATACTTTGTGTAGATGTTATCTGTACACTTGGAGTACACCCTCAGGTATCACCCATATAATAACTGAGCACAGAGGTAGGAGTTCTTAGATACCTTTTCCTTGAAGTAACTGGCCCCTTTGTAACCAATCAGTAGGCATACAGTGAAATTAGGAGGGAAGTCAAGGTAATACCTGACACCATCAAGTATGGTTTGCAGGTAACTAGATGTACACTTTTCTCTGGAGCTAGGACCATCTTGTACATTAACTGACATTTCAGGGACATACAAGCAGTGTGCTAATAATTGTATAATTGCTGTGAATCATACCCCAAGAACATTCCATCTCTTTTGCCAAAAACTAAATAGAAGGCCCTGAGCAAAAACAGATCCTGAGTGTCAGTCTCCGTAGCCCAACCATGACTAGGAATAAGATTCCATAAAATCCCTGCTTCATCACCAAGACATCTGACCATCTCACACCATTAACAAAAGAAATCTCACTATTTCCAGCCACAATTCATACACTTAATTTTCACAAGTAGAACTGCAAGGTGGGAAGGGCATTCATCACTGCTTGGGAAATTCTAAGATGGCAAGGAAGCTGTTGTCTGCTGAGTTCATAAAAAACCAAATTGGGTGTTTATAATAGCTTTTTGTAAAAAGGGAACATAGCAGAGAAATGAAATCTCTTCCCTCTTAAAGCAATCTGCCCACAATTCAGGAAGAGCAGGCTCATCTAGAGGATCATGGGAATAAAGGAGAGGGGTGCGCTGCCACACCTATAACTCAGTTTGGATAGTTGAGCCCTGACCATGACTATATAGGACTATGCAAAAGCCCTGCTGGCAGACGCAAGGAAATGAATAATGACATAAAAACTTACCCAGTCCTTGCTCTCAGCCTAGATGCCTTATATACAATATTGCTAATCTTCACTATATCTCTACAAGGTAAGCATTTTCATCTCAACCTGATATATGAAGAAACTAAGTCTCAGAGAGGCTAAGTAGCCTGCTCTAAAATCCGACCACTAGCAAAGGCCTTTGCTGGGATTGTACCTATTACATTTCATCAAGTTCCCTTTATGAAATAGAGTCTAAAACTTTGAGAGAATATGGCATTCACATTCATTAAAACAAGGTCCAGATATCGTAAGCCCCCATATGATATTAGGTGATCAGGAATATACATAGTGCAGAAAACCCCAGAAATTCTATCTGGCTGTATAATATAGTGATCAGGAGTTTGAATCCTATATCAGGCTGAACATAAGTCACAGCACCAGTTTTTATCAATAATGTAATGTAAACAAGTCGCTTAACTTCTCCATCCCTCAGTTCACGCCTTAGTCTAAGAACTGAATGACACAATTCATGTAAAGCAGTGGCTTAGTTTAAGGTGCAAAGTAAATACTTAATTTCTAAACATGCTCTATGCACCTGTCTCAAGTTTTGCTTCCTCCTGTATCCCCAGGAAACTCATGTAACTTGCAGCAGTAGCAGCCATGAACTCTCCGATCGTACACAAAAACCACTGGAGAAACCTCCCATCTTTCTGCACCCTACCATCTTAATATTAACTAATTCCTCTGCAGAAGGAACTGTAATATCACCTCCTTTCTGAGGGGGTTCACTTGTGCTCCTCTGTGCTCCCCACCTGCTGTTGTATCTGCAGCCCTTGTGTGTATTGTCACATTTCTTTGTAGACACTGCACCAAACCTAGAACCTAGTGTTTTGAAGTCTACAGCCAATGCCTGATACTGAGAGAGAGAATGATTTACACAGAACACACTTTTGCAAATTATGGCATGTACCTGGAATCTCCAAGCACTCTAAGGACAAAGAAAACTCCAAATTGAGAACAGTTAGTGTGCTGCTTGTCCTCAATGCATGATGATCATTCAGGCATCTGCAGTAGTGCTATCAATAAGTCCAAGGTGTTGGTCAACAGCTACTTTTCAGCCAGAACAATTGTTGGAGCACTTGTATGCATGTTAGTTCAGGTTGCTTCTTCTTCCCTCCTACAGGGAGTCAGGGGTCACCCTAAACTCTGCTTCACCACAAGGCTTCTGTGCAGGCCAAATTGTGTTAGGTGGTTAAAGTGGTAAAGCCAATATCAGAATAGCCTTTTAAGATCTCGATGCCAGTGTCCCACTTCCCCTCCCTGCCCACCTTTACCTGATGTGAAAGATACATGTCTGCCTTTAGGAAAATTAGTACAATAGCTAACTACACTAAATGGTCACTCAGAGATTATCTAGGGGAAATACATCGCCTTTTTACAGTCAAAAGTTAGGATTCTAAGTAGATAGAGTTCCTTCCTTTGTGTCTTCTCAGGTGCATGATGATAGTGGACAGAGTGTACGAGACGCATGCAGACACCATTTGTAAGTGCAAATGGTGGCTGATGAGTGGTGGGTAACATTTTCCAGATGCTGAGGCACCTGTAGCCTTGGCACAGGCCATTATTGAGCTATAGTTGAAGTAGACTCTGTTTTCTGAAACATTACCTATTTACAATGAGGTTGCAATCTCCAGAATTCCAGTCACTTTTCATGGAAGGATTGAAGAGTCTGACCGAATTATTTGTCAAAGAGAATCATGAATTAAAAATAGCAGGAGGAGCACTAAGGGATTGATTAAATGGGGCAAAGTCTCAAGATGTGAACTTTGCTAGCACTGCCACCCCTACTCAAATGAAGGAGATGTTTCAAGCAGCTGGAATGTGGGTGATAAAGAACAAAGGATAAAAGCATGGAACAATTACTGCCAGACTTATGAAGAAAATTTCAAAATTACCACACTCCGGATTGATGTTATCACTAATGGAAGACATGCTGAAGTAGAATTCACAACTGACTGGCAGAAAGACGCTGAATACAGAGATCTCACTATAAATTATGTGTTTCTAGATTTTGATGATACCTTATTTGATTACTTTAATGGTTATGCAGATTTTAAAAACAAAAGATTTGTTGGACATGCTAAACAGAGAATATTAGAAGATTATCTTCAAATTGTAAGATATTTCAGGTTTATAATAGAATTGTAGACAAACTTGGTGACCATGATCCTGAGAGACTGGAAGCAATTGCAGAAAATGCAAAAGGCTTGGGTAGAATATCCGGAGAAAGGATTTGGGTGAAACTAGTAACCATGTAAATCACTTCATTCATCTTATTCATGATTTTGATCTGGCTCCTTACATAGGTTTACATGCTAACACAAGTTTAGAAGAATTTAACAAAGTCAGTAAAAATGTTGACAGTTTTTCACCAAAGCCATTGACACTTTTGGCCTCATTATTCAAAGTACATGATGACATCACAAGATTGGATTTGAGGTTGAAGATTTCAAAGGAAGAGAAAAACCTTGACTTATTTAGAGCTGAAAAATAGGAAAGACTTAGTTAAAGCAGCAGGTAGTTCAGAACCACTGAAACCCTATCAAGACTTCATTATAGATTCTAGGGAACCTGATATGACTGGCCATGTGTGTGAACTGCTGAAGTATCAAGGTGAACATTGTCTTCTACAAGAGATGGAGCAATGAATGGTTTCCTGTGAGTGACCATGACATCAGGAAAGTGGGCATTTCTTCAGGAAAGGAAACTGGGGCTCTGCTACAACAATTGCATGAACAATGGAAAAAAAGTGGTTACAAAATGGAAAAAGAGGAACTTCTAAGTTACACAAAGGAGCCCTAAAACTGATAAGATCTGGCTATTAAAAAGTGGATACTTTTGGTAAGACTGTCCACACACCCCCACCCTCATTCCTTTTAATGAAATTTTTAAAACTATAGCAGAATTGAAGCCAGTGTAGAGAGCTTCTTTAGAACTACATCTTATTTTGTGAAATCTCCTTTTAATCTGATTTGTATCACTAAATATTATACTTCTTTTGGAGTACCTGCTACCGAGAAAAGTATACTTGGATTTTATCTATCTGCATGGACTTTTTAAATGAAAATTTTGTTTTTGCATAAGGCAGTACTAACATTGACTTTTAAAAAGGGATAACTGTCTTGAAGAAAAAATGTTTAATGTTTGCACTAATTCCCTATGCTGTTTCAGTTTTTAAATGAATTCCAAAAGTAACTTGTGCCTGAAAACCTAGTCAACAAATTTGTGTAAAACCTTATATAAAATATGAATAACAAGTGGATGACATTCATATTTTTCTTTCATAAGATTCTAAAGCCTGGCAAAGTTATGGGATTAACAAAACATTTCCTTTGCTTTTGCAAAAAAAAAAAAAGATAGACATGGAGAATAAAAGTAAGAAGTCAAGCAGGGCAGTGTGTGAGGGAGACAATTGTACTGAAAATTCAAGAGTGAGAGGCAGATCTTTAAAGTAACTTGCTGAGAGACTTCAATTCTAGGTTGTTTTGTTATATTAGATATTAAAATTTTAGGACAGTTGTAAAATGAGATCATGTTCTCTTGTCACCATTTCAAAATTGGTGCTATTCAGCCTTCATAATGCTATTCAGCCACTCATACCCCATAGTGTCCTACATGAAAAGCAGTATTACAGTAAACTCTTTCGATACTGGCCAATGTATGTTGTGATTTATATCCCACGAATATACATTCCCCAGAATGATGAGATACTGAGGATGGGAACTTCATCTTATTCGTTTTTATCACCTCTCAGAGTCCAACAGTGTCACTAGAACAGATTAGGTTTTTTAAAAATATGTGTTGAGTGGACCTGGACCATGAGTCACTTCAGGAATTCTGAGGCAGCATGAGGTCACTCTCCAGAACACCAAAGAAGGATCAGCAGCTTTTGATGAGCATTAGCCCACTGCTTCCTAACATTTCACCCAATGATGCCAGAAAACATTAATTTCTTACAAACGCTCTAATTTTTATGCATACCCCAATTTAAGTGTTGCTTGTCTCTACTGATTCTCTATGGGAGGGATTAGCCCACAGAAATTTCATTTAGCAATTCCACATCCATGTCTGGGGCCATGTCCTTACAATGTGTACCACTTGTAATCCTATTTGAAGCTTCTCCCTGAGGATAAGAGCACATTCTTAACCATGCCACTGTGCTGGCAGCCCCAGAGAATTTCAACGGTATTAATAACCATACATTTGCATAGGGAAAAAGAGAATGCATAGGTTACCTGTGCCAGCTGGTTAAGTAATGAATTTATTTTACAAGATCTCCAAACAGCAGATGTTCCTAAATATGGTAGTGAAGAAATATCCACAAAAGCAACCACATGAGGATGTTCAAGCTGCTCACAGCCATCTACCCATGGGTGTCATCTGTCTTTGCACACTCTAGGGAAGTCAAGCTATCATCCAGGCAGTGGTAGTCATGCTATCTAGATCATACATCCCAGGGCATCCAGGACGTGGTCAGATGAACACATTGGCTGGAAGTCATTTCTGGGCCTAAAATTAGCATTGATCTTCAAAGGACCACAGGAAACTTAGCACGTGCCTGGCCACTAGGAAAAAAGAGGCAAAAACACCTGCTTGTCTATGAGAATGAACAAATGTGCTTTGGTTAAGATGCCCTATACATTATAAAACTACTCTAAAAGACAAATGGGTCAATTGTAGGAAACCTTCCTTTATAATTACTGAAAATATATTGAAATTGATTACCATATTATACAAAAGAGTTGTCTTTTTCTGGTTAGTTTTTGTGTTTTGGTTTCTGGGAGGCAGTTGTTGTTTGTTGCTTGGTTTGATTTTTAGTTTGGTCTGAAAGAACTCTTATCTATTTCTTTTCCTATTTCTTTTTTTTTCCAGTTGAATTGTTAATTCCCACGTACATTCTTTGTAGTACTTGATACAACTGTAGTTTGCAGTGAATTTTGAAAAGTGAAATGTAAACCCCAGGAGAACAAGGACCAGGATCACCTTGCTCAATATCAAATCCCCAGGGCCCAGAGTGAGACTTTCCATAACTGGCTGAAGGAGCGTGTGCACATATAACAGCCAATAAATTCTACACCATGCACTGGAGCTGTGCTAGGTACAGATCAGGCAAGCAGAAGGAACCAGGAGCTGTCAGAGTCAGGCTTGCTGTATCAATTCATAGCAACACCTACAAACTTAATTGAAGAGCTGAGAAGCTCTAATTCTGGATGCTTCTTTTCTCTCCTTCCCCTCCCAAGCCACAATTTTCATACTGCAATTACAAATATGTTTTGCCAGTTGAGGTCACAGAGCCCTGGGTAGCATGAAGTGAAGGTGTATATGATGCTGCCAGGCCAAGGAACTTCAATAGTGTTGTTTTCAGATGGTTGAATGAGCACCAGGCCAACAAAATACTTTTTTACTGCCCTCAGGTGTTGGCATTTTAGCTGCCTCTCCCAAATACTCTTGTCAGCTCAAAAGCAGAGTACTGTACATGTAACCAGGGAAGTTCAATTGTCTAAGCAGGGCCTAGGCCTATTTATCTCTCTATATAAGGAAACTGGTTAGATTAAAAACTGCTTTTCTAAGGGAAGAGGGGGTTCTTCTGATTGTGCTTATGCTTTCTGAATCCCGTACCAGTGTGGCTTCTGAGCTGCTTCCATCACCTGAGGTATTTCAGAACTAGAGAATGAGGCTCTCTTGAGGAGAACCCCTAAATCTTTAGTTTTCATGCTCAAGTTTGAGTATCACTGGTCTCTACTGATGTTATATGAGACTAGCCCATAAAAGTTTCTCTACCAATGAGGGATTGGTTATAGAAGGTTTGCTCATCCTTGTTTGTGTTACTTTGGGTTTAAGAAACACTCTACAAAAGCCTGGAAGAAAAAAAGGAGCTGGGGAAGTGGGGATAACAAGAAGGAGGGAGTGTTTTCACCTAGCATTTAAATACCGAAAAGAAGAATGACCCCAAAAAAGTAAAAGGTACATGCACACACGAATTAATCTAATATTCCCCTAGCACTTTTAGGTTTAAATTTATACCAATTATTTACTTCTGATAGTGGCTCTAGGATTAAAACTCTGAAAAAATCCAGCCTAGATCAGGGCATGGAGAAAAAGACACTCCTATACATTAAATGAAAATGGTGTGGCCTTTTTGTAGAAGAATTTGCTGACAATGAACAAATTAAAAAACTATACTTTCCTTTTAACTCAGTAATTTTACTACTAGGAATTAATACTATAGACATACTATATCTGCCAATAGATGCCAATATTTTGCATATTGCTAAAATAAAGATTTTCTAGTAAGAAACTCTTAGTTTCAGTCCTTTAATATACTTGCTTTTAAGATTTTTAAAAAGATAAAGAGCATTAGTATGAAGAATGTAATAATTTTATTATGAAAATGTTATATCACTAATGATTGGTCATGGTGAAGGCGTATTAGTCATTTTTCCATCAATGGGACAAAATAACTGATACCTACTGCTTAAGGAGGAGAGATTTATTTAGGCCTACAGTTTCAGAGAGTTCAGTTAGTGGTTGGCTGGCTCCAAGGCAAAAACATCGTAGTGGAAAGGCCTGACAAAGAAAAGCTTCTCAATCTATGGCAGTGAGAAGGCAGAGAAAGAAAAAGATCCAGAGAGAGAGAAAAATTTACCCTCTAAAGACATGTCCCTACCTCTTCCAATCATGTCCTGCCTCCTAACAGCACATTCAGCTAGGAACTCATCAATGAATTGATCCACTGATGAGTATGGTACACCCAGGATCCAATCATTTTCTACAAGCCCCACCTCTGAATACATGAGATTTTTGGAGGATATTCTAGATCTGAACCATAACAAAAATCAATTAATACTGAGTCCCAAGTACTTATTGTGTTCCAAGTACTGTGCTAAGAGTTTTAATGTAACCTTTTCAACAATCTTGCAATTTGAACATGATTTTCTCCATGTTTTCACATGAGAAAAGTGAAGCACAAAGAGAACATGTAACTGGTCATAAGAGAATGAAACTCCAGGACTATTCTTCAAAACCCATTCTCTTTTTAATTGTATCACCAAGAAAAGGAATCTCTGAGAGCATTAACACTCTAGTAATAGCACTGCAAAGTTTCTGAATCAACCTATCTTGCTTTAACATAGCACTTTTTAAAATTAAGAATAGGAACCATTATATTGACAGGTTATGGTGGGAGGATCCAGTCACATGAAAAATCAGCTTCAATATTTTAAGCCAGATTTAATGACTTAAAGAGTGGAAAAATACTTGTGATGGTTTTTCTAGCCTTCTCAACTGCTTTCCCCTTGGCACATGAAACTTCCTTCACCACTGTCTTGCAGCAGTGGAATTATTTTTCACCCCACAAAGGACTTGAAGATTTCTTTCTAATAGCTCTGTTTAGTTCTTGAGTAAATAGAAATAATTCCACTACATCTTTAAAACTTAGTCCCTCATATGTATAATATGGGATGCTGGGGGATGTATAGAAATGTGGCCAAGCTCAGATTCACAGCCTGAGGATACAGGGCTCCTCGCCAAGTTTTCACCTATATCAAATAATTCAAAAGGCTTAACCACTCTGCCTCTACCCCAAGGAAAATGCTAACATGATTTAACTGCAGTTAAGAATTCCAGTAGGCACTTACTAAATGTGGCATAATGCTTTCCATGCATAGAGAAAAGGAAATCATTTTGCTGATCTATGCCTCACTCCCAACAATCATGTTTCAGGGCTTAATTCACCTATCAAAGCTAGGGCAATTTAATAAAGTTTAAATTTATTTGGTATAAAAGATGTAATTATGAGAAACACAAAAATTCACAGATATAAGAGCTTTAAAGGATTTATATAACTAAAGCACATCAAATATGTTAATTCATGAAATAATTATAACATCTTGCTAATAATTTCATCATTTAAGATAATTTCAACAAAATGAAATGGGTGGAGGGCATTAAGTTAATAATGCAGACAGAAAGGAGAAATTCACAGGGCAAAGGATAGGAGAGTGAATCTCCTAGAAAAACGAATTGCATGAAAGGGGATAAGGGTTTGGGGGAAAAGTGTTTCTGGCCAGACCTGTGGGACTGCAGGCACTGTGATTGTAGTTTATAGTTTGTCTGTGATCTCTTGCCAAAGTCAGATAATTTAGCAATGGTAAGAATAAAGAAATGACTTACCTTATGGGTGCTGTGACAGGAAAAGTACTTTATAGCACTTTTTGCGGGCAATGAAACAGTAAAGACAATAGCCCAGGGTTTACAATGAAAAGGTAGCACTGTTTGTGATGAAAAACTAGTCTGGATAACTAAGGAACTGGGAATATACATAAAGGAAGAAAATCAAGGCCAAAGAATTGGGGTTAGTGTTAAAATGAACAAACTTAGAAATTCACAGGCAATCGTTTCAGTTTATAAGGCAAATTTAGAAGTTGCTGCTTCTGCTAGGATGGCTCAACAAGTTGTGACTTCAAAGTAAGCCCTGCCGCAGTTGAAAGGCAGATGCTATATGCTTCTACATGACGACTGAAGGTGGGGAAACAGGTGGCAATGATCAATTTGACTGCCTCTTTGGGAGGATGGTGTAAACCATGTTGTAAGCTAAGGAGTAAACCATATGAGGAGATTTAAGGAGGTGTTTAATGCTCCAGGTTAGATTGGATATTTTACCTGCAGAAATGGATTTAAATATAAATGCCCCTCATGATAGAAAATTTTTCAAAGGTAGCATTGCATAGACAAAGCTGAAGAGTTTGGCCATAGAATTGAGATGGTGAAGAGTGATGGCGAATCTTTTAGAACTCTCAATGATACAAAGAGCCCATTGTGGCACATGTGCTGTAGATTTACCACCATTGCCATAAAACTATGGTCTGCAATGGGGATGAACAAAAGAAAAGACAAGTGAAAGAGTTATTTGGGGACTTTAGAAGTTGGTTCTGTAAAATGTTTTTCTAATTGATATATTAAAATAATGTTTATAGGTAAGGTAGAGCTGTCAATACCTCTCCAATAGCCAGTCAATTCTTCCTTTGCAGTAGAACGCCATTCTTCTAGGGTTTTAATGTTCTCAGTTACAAAAGAAATAATAGGCAATAGCATTTTCCAGCCTCCTTTACAGCTGAGGGTGGTCACAAGTAATGGTTTAGGCAATGATATATGAAAAGGAGGGACTAGACAAAACATAAAAAATCCTTTAAGGACTACAACTGGGACATGTTCTTTTTGCCCTTTCACCTGTCCCTTTAGTTACAGATTAGCTTGGGCTTCATATGTTATTGGGAGAATGAGGATAAGAAACATATCCTATGGACAGAGAAGTAGAAGGGCAAGTCCTAAATTTCTCATGAAGTTGCTATGCCAGTTCTGGTCTTCCTATCTCCATCCTGCTTTTGCTTGAGATAAAAATGGCCCCTACTGTATTAAAGCAATTAGGCTTTTTGGCAGGGGAGGAGGAGGGGTGTGGAGTCTCTTTTGCTCATAGCTGTGTAATTCCACACTTGCTCAGATTATAAAGTACATATTTGATATTTCCTGTACCATTCTAATGGCTACACATGAATTCCTTCAGTTTAAGAAAGCTCAAATGATCAAAAAGTAAAATTTTCTGGCAGAAATCACATTAAAGTATGCAAAAGTAAATACTATCCCAAAGCTGACCATTTATCTAAAAGAATGAGAATATTAAAGAATACTGCGTGGGTATATTCCCCCATTGAGACCAGGTAGAGGCTCTGGGAGCATGCATGTGGTTTACTACCACTTAGAAATGTCTTCTAATCTTTATGATTGTCGCTTAAAAATAAAACTTCACCCAGTTTTAGAAAAATCAATTATTTAAGAATCTAAATCCCTCTAGTATCTTTCTTATGATCACAACCAGAAAAAATTAATTATATTCAAAAATAGCTGTGCTTAAACAAAGCTGAGGAGTTTAGATGTCCTGTAGTGGGGACAGATAGAAAAAAAAGACAAATAAAATTTTTATTAGGATTTTAGAAATATTTTAAAGCATTAAGAATTTCCATGGTGGGTTTGGTGGTGCACACCTATAATTCCAGCGCTCTGGGATGCTAAGGAGGAGGATCATAAGTTTGACCCCAGCCTGGACAATTCAGTGACTTAGTGAGAGCCTGTCTCAAAATAAAAGTAAAAAGGAGCTGAGTATGTATCTCAGTGCAAAGGCCCTGTGTTTACACTCTGATACCACAAAAAGAAAAAAATCTATAAATACAAAGTATGAAATAATAAGAGAAATTTAAAAAGGAAAAGTGACTGTAATGTGGTTAAATGTCGTCTTTTTTATTGTCCGAGTTTCCATTTTGAGGATTATGCGTCTGTAGAAATAAAAGATGGAGGCAGCCCTAAATCAGCATTTCATGCTATTTCATTGCATCTGTTTGCTCAAAATGCAAATAAAATCTACTTTTTCTGGTTGAGCCTGCTCTATTACAGTTACTGTAAACACTAACAGACAAATTTCTAAAGAACTTCCTGTTTATGAAAAACCCAGGAAAGAGAATAATGTCCTGGGATGAAGGAGAGGTACACTTTCTGCCTTGTTCTTCCTCTTCCCACCTCAACCACTTTTAAATGCCTTTTTAGTCTTTGATAATGAAAGGATAATTCAGTTCTTTAAAGGTGATGATGGTAAGATGGAATAACATATTCTTTGTCAAAAACTGATTATGCTGGCCTCCATCCCAGGCTTCTAGAGCAGTGAAGCTCAGCTGGTCCCAGCACCTTGAAAGAAGCTCCCCGCCTCCATCCCAGGCTCCTAGGGCAGAGAAGCTGAGCCAGTCCCAGCACCCAGAAGGAAGCTCCCCCGCTGCCATCCCAAGCTCCTAGGGCAGAGAAGGTGAGCCGCATGGGTGCCAGAAGCACACCA